>JAQLOM010000016.1:1747133-1763625 GCA_030068315.1 Chrysichthys thysi
GAAGCTTATAGAGCAAAAATGCAGAGAAACACAACGGAAAAATGCATCGAACACGTTCACACCATGAGTGCTTGAGCGGAACTGAATGTTTGTGGTGTGAAGCGTGGGTTGATTTTCTGTACGTCAGGCGAGGATTTGTTCGTCGGTCGGTACAAAATCTGTTCAGGAATTTAGTTCGTACGTCGATTTGTTCGCCATCCGATGCGTTCGTGACCTGAGGGTCCACTGTACTGTAATTTCTCTTGAATTTCTTTTTTAATACATGTTTAATCCACATTTTACCAAGAAACTCACATGGTTCACAAGGTAAGAAAACCCCCCCCAAAAAAGTCTTTTAAAATCCTGTATCAGAGCCGAATCACCAATCCACAACGTCTGCTTGTACATAGGGAATGAAACACTTGTGGTGTGTAGTAGTGTTTTATTCTTCTTATAACACAGCAGTTTGCCAACCAGTACAATTTTTATTAATTAAAGAATGGATTTTTTTTTATTCATTTCTATTTATATTTCATATAGTGGAACGTCCACGTACATTACAGTAGCTACAGTATAAATAGCTAAAAACACAGCTTGTCATGTTACGAAGTCACTAGAAGACAATTCAAGCTTTGCATCTGTTACAAATCACTGACACTGGAGACTCCTTCCATAAATGCTAAAACATCACCATAGCAACAATTACACATTTTACACGGGTAACGCCACAACCTGTTTATCATTAATCTCAGATTATGTGGATCGTCTTCTGTACAAGGTCCAAAAAACCCCTATTACACCCTGAGTGCGTTAATATAAACCTGTGATTTGAACCTGCGTCGTTGTCAAATAATGGAAGAAAATCTGAAAATGAATCAACTAATCATATTCGAGAGCATGTCAGTGCAAATTCACCCTATTAATTGATAGTTTTACTCATATCAGCGTAAACAGAAATTCCTCACACGTATACCTTTTAAGGTGTGCTTATTAAATTCAGCAGCGACTCACTTGTGAGCATAAGGCAGAAACGGGCAACAATCGTTTGATTAAAACATGCCACAACAATAATTAGAGCCTTTCATGAGCTATAAATGGTGTATTCGGTGACCTACCGTCCAGGGAGAGCCAGTCGTGCTGAGAGGTGGGCAGAGCGGGGAGAGCGCGGGCTTTATATTCAAACACCACCGAGTTGGAGATGATTTGGCTGCTGGCTGCCACCTGAAGGGTCACCAAGCCTGTGTCGTGAGCTACGGGGGGAAACAAACGCTCTGTTTACTGCTTTCATTCATAATCTCCTGCTTGCATACGTGAGGCATAGCCCTGCTGGCAAAACATATTTATTCCCTATAAGTTATTACTCGGCGTTCAGGACTGTATTCCTTATTCTCTAGTTCTGGTTTGAAAGGAAGGTAAGAAAAGGAAATTCCCCCACTCACCCCGCAATGCTTCTATATTATTTAGGATGTTTATTTTACTAATAACCCTCAGAAATTTTCTCAGTGAATGACAAGATAATGTGTTATACCACCGGGGTTACCCAATAAACTGTAATAAATCTGTAAGTGAATAATGTAATCGATTTGCATGGTTTATGGGGGCGACAGTGTTTCACTGGATCATTCACAGAAAGAGATAAAAATACTTGAAATTTTCCCACAATAAAATGTCAATATTCTGAGGAAAAAGCTGAAATATTTCAAGAATTAAGACACAACACTAGGAGAAATGGCACCAACAGAGCAGCACTTAGGAGTTAAAACGGGGAACGTTGGTGATTTGGTGAAGTTATTGTCTCTTTTTTGGAGGAGAAATCACAGAGAGTGGTCACCTCCGTGTCTATCGATGGTGGTCACAATCTGAAAGGAGAGCTGTGGTATGCTTAGCATTGGGCCCACAATGCATTATGCATATGGAGCTTCATGCTTGATGGGTGCGTCCGTATCCCATAATGCACTGAACACTGAATGCAGTATGACTTTTGTACTGTACTGTAAGTGTATAAGTGCATTAAGACTTTTCCCGCCCTCAAAATAGATATATAGCAACGTTATTTATCATAATGTCAGATATTACAGCAATTTTTTCTCAATATACACTATATGGCCAAAAGTATGTGGACAGCTCATTCCAGATTCATTCCCTCTTTGTTGTTATTATGAGCGCGACTCTTATGGGAAGACTTTCCACTAGCTGTTGGAGCGTGGCTGCCGGAATTTTGCTTCATTCAGCTACCCAGGCGCTGATTTTGGGATATCGGGGAGACTCCAGGTTCAGTTCATTCCAGAGGAGTTCAGTGGGGTTGAAGTCAGGGCTCTGTGCAGGATACTCACGTTCTTCCACGCCGACCTTAACACACCATGTCTTCATGGAGCTGACTTTGTGCACAGGGGCACCGTTAGGCCGGGACACGCTTGGGCTTCTTAGTTCCAGTTCAGAGAAATTGTAACTCTACAGCATACAAAGACATTCTATAAAATTGTGTACTTCCAACTTTGTGGCATCAGTTTTGGGGAAGACCCACACATGGGTGTGATGGTCAAGGGTGCACATACTTTTGTCCATACAGTGGCTTGTGTATTTTAACCCACCCAAAAAGATCATGACTATTCTTGAAATCTTGTATTTTCACTTTTAAACAATGGCCCTGCTCTCATATATGTGCCTTTAATATTTGATATTTATTTATATCATCATGCATGAACATGCAGGCTAGACAGACGCAGGAACCACCTGTACCAGGGTGCCTTTAAGTTGTGCTCTTTGTGTAAAACTGATTTTTTTTTAGGACTTTTCTAGAATAACCTAACGGAAAACATCTAGAAACACCTTGCTTGCAAGCTATGTCCAAAAAAAAACACCCACCTTTTGAACACAAAGGAAATATTTTCAGTTGCTAAAATTAAAATGCACTTTCCGCATGAATGCCGAATGGTTCAAGGTTGTAGTTACATGCATACACGCCCTGTCTGAGTTCCTACCTGGGCAGTAACATCGCAGCACTCCGGGCTGAATGAGCGAGGCAGGAACCGTGATCTGATCAAACAGGCAAGTGTAGTCACTGCTGGCCTCCTGCCATGGTCCTGTGATTAAAACCTTCACTCCACCCTACAACATGCAAGCACACTTCTTACTCTCCATCCACTCTTTACAGCACAGTGTTCAGAGTAGTGCTGCAGGTTATTAGTATGTCATAATTAAATAAAATGTATTTTATACTTCTATGTGTATTAATCCATATAATGCCTCTTAGCCCCATGTCATTCTGCCCCTTCATCAATTCTCAGCTGATGTAAACTAATATGCAAAAAAAAAGACCATTTCTTTGTCTTGTTTACTGGATATTTGTTTAAGTGCTGCCATCTTGTGGTTGTTTTACCCCACAGCTACAGGAAAACCAACCCCAGCAATCAGGCAACCTGTACATACTCCTGGTGCTCCACAAATATTCCCTCAGTCATTTCCTGAAACTCCTATATCCTACGTTCAGTCTCAGTATGTCAGAGCCTATCCTGGGAACACTGGCCAAGAGGTGGCCAAAATACCCCTCGGGGAACCATGAGGCAATTCTAGAGTAGTTAAACGTCTCTGTGTGTGTGTGTGTGTTTGATTTGGGAGGGAAGCTGGGTAAACTGAAGGAACACACATGGACACAGGGAGAATGTGAAATTCTGCACACTGTACCAGGTACTCTGGAGTTCTGAGTTGACAATGTTACCCTCCCGTGTCCCCAGCCCCACAAACATTACACAACAAACCCCACTGACACAGTGACATGCTCACCTCAGGGTAAGACCACTCTGGTGAGTAGTCAGTCACCACAAAGAGTCTCCCAGTGTTCTGAAGCATCCCCATGGTCCCATGAGCCACAGCCGCAGATACTACCTCCTCTACTTGCATGTATGCCAACTGCCCAGTGTCTGCTCCCAGGGCCCCGGGCTGAGCTGACTGCGGGCTGCAGCAGGGCTGGAGGCAGAGTTCTGCAGAGTTGAACCCTGTAGCTCCATGCGCAGGTCCCTCTTCAGCAATCTGTTGGGTGGTTGCTCCAGATGACACTTGCCCTTCTGTGCCTGAGTGGGCCATTATCTGATGGCTGTAGAGTGAGTTGCCCGTTTGTCCCCCGATTGCTGCGCCGTTTCCTCCTTCTACTGAAATGAAATCATTGATGAGGTCTGAAAACTGATTCCCGAAAGAGACGTCAAAGTGATCTAAGCTGATCTCCATGGAACCGCCTCCATTGGTTCCACTAGTGGCCAGAGCCTGGTGGGCTGCCATGTTGTTAAAGAGCCCCTGAACAAGCCCTGCTCCCTGTAGGAGAGGCTGGAGCTGATGATGTGGACTGCCAGTTGCCCTGCTGCCATCTGTGCCATTACACAGGGTTCCACTATTAGTACCCGTTCCAGTTCCTCCAGTTCCTGCTGCTGCCAAGTTGGTGCTCTCTGGTTGCTGGAGGTAGTGCTCTGTAGCTCCACTGCCGTCTGTCCCATCTCCCACACAGTGTTGCAGGTGATCCCCTGCCTTCATCAAGCCTTCTGTCTCCTTTTCTTGGCCACCTGTGTCCCGTCCTTCCGAGTTGGCTGGATGTTCCAGACTCCCAACCTCCTCCTGTTCTTTGCTGGTACCTGCGAAGCGGTTTTGATACTGCAGAAGCTGAAGAGTGCCACCTTGCCCGTTTCTCTCAGCTGGAGAGCTGCCGTTGCAGTTGGACACACTGTGCTGGCCTTGATGAGAATGATGGTGATGGTGATGCCCATTGGAGCCTGTTGAATCCGTCTTGACTACGGACAAACCCATGTAAGCAGCGGAGTCATGCGAGTTCTGAGCCGAAGTGCTAGTGTTCTGGTGGGACTGTGTCTGCGTGGACTGGGGTGAGCCTTGCAGGAAGAAGCTGGGAGAGTGGCTCTGGTGGGCCAGCTGAGGGCTGGGTATAGATTGACCGTAGCTTGTAGCAGACATCATGGTAGTTGAGTAGTCCTGCTTGGCATCAATTGCGCTGAAATCCATCTGCTCCAGTGTGGTGCTAGGGCTCAAGCCACCGCCAGAGGGAAGCAATGAGCTAGTTGGTGTCAGAGCTAGGGAACTCTGGGTAGAGCCACTGCCTGAGGTGCTGGACAGGCTACCTGCGCCACTGACCACCTCTCCGACCTGGTAACCACCTTCTTTGGCCAGCTGCTGCTCAAATGATGTATCCTCTGTCTTTATATTCTTGACCAGCGAGGCATTGAAGCCATAACCATTGTCGCTGAGAGGAGGTGAACAGCGGACTCCTCCGTTGCTGCAGCTGCTGGCATTGCTGACTTCTGTCTTCAGCCCATTTCCTCCATACGTCTGGCCCTGCTTTGGGTTGTTGAGAAAGCAGTCCGGGTCAAAGTTCACAGTAGTTTCAGGTAGCTTGATGCTCCCAGACTCTAGGCTGCTAGACAGGACAAGCTCTTCTGACATGCTAGCTGCAGAAAGCATAGCCAACCTCTCTGCGGACCCTACGTCTCCTAGACCCACCCCCACAGCCCCAGGAAAAGCAAATTTGTGACTGTCAGCAGCGACTGCCAGCACCAAGCTGCTTGAGGCTGTGTCAGGGCCTAGGAGATGAGCACTGGGATCTCCAGTGGGAGACATGCTGTAGACGGGATCACCGGTGACCTCTGACATGAAGACAGTGGCGGACTGGGAGAGGCTGCTCATGACGGAGGCCACATGGCTCATACCTGTCACCACTGGGCTGTCGGCCATGTCCGGATCGGAGTTTAGCCCACTGCTAATGGAGACAGGAGAGCTCTGGGTGGTGTCTGGTACCTCAACCTGGTTGGTGGAGGACACCTCCATACTGTTCTGATGAAGCAGAGCCGGTTTCGCTCCTTTGCTGTTCCTCTTTTCTCGTGCAGTTGATACCCCTGCGCCCTCGCCTGTTGCCCTGCCATTTTTGCCTGCTCCATGGGTGTGTTCAGTCTTGCCCTCGGAAACGTCACTGTTCTGGACTTCGGAGTGTGTGCTGCTGCTGTAAGCACCTCCAGAACGGGGTTCGACCTTTGGGGAGATGATGCGGTGTTTGGCACTGTTACACTTGTGATGCAGACTGCTACCAGCACCTGTAGATATTTGGAGCACACAGGAACAGACGCAGTGGTAAGAACGTGGGTGAAGTTTTTGTTTTCTGTGACAACACATACACCAGGGTCGAACACTTAATCTCTAAGGGACCTAAGCACTATCCTACTTGATATATCCTGCATTCTGGTGGCATGGGGGCCCTAACAGACTGTTTATAATTCCTATATCTAGAAATGGCCCTGTACAAACAATATTGTGACTGTTGCTGAGAATAGAGATGAACGCTGAGAAAAAGGAAGTGGATTTAGATGTGTAATGCGATGCTGTATTTTTCGTGGCACATACTTTCCACCTGTATAAATACACCTTAATACATAAACCAGTGTACGCAATATCTTTTTCCTCCTTGCAATGGGAACAGAGGCAGAATTTCATTTATGTGACAAGGCTGCAACCTAGTGGCAAAACTCTATACTGCATGGACACAAAACTGGATTCCAGTTACATTCTGGAGCATAGCAACAAATACAATAGATGCAAGCAATACAAATGACACATAATATCAACTATATAGTACATATAGTACCTCAGAACTTGTTATGGATGAAAATCAATATTGTGTGTCTTTCATATAAAATAACCCAGAATCTTCACCTGTCTTTTACATCCTCTTAAAACAGGGCATTTATGTACTTCATAACTTGAACAGTTTCTCAATAAGTGTAATTTAAGTGCAAGCTCTAAAAGGTGAGCTCATCTTAAACATATTCACGTTACAAAAACCATCAGGGGATCATCTAGGGCTTTCTCCAAAATTATGCTACACTCGTCCTGTACTCCAGATGACAAACCTTGAACAGATTATACAAAGCTAGTACGAACATATTTTGTTTAAAGCAACAAATTGACATCTTTATGATAATTATTTAAACGCAGGATGGAAATTATGATGCAACTTCTAGGAAATTCCGTGCTGAAAGAAGCTTTAGGGTGGATTCAGCATGCACAGAGAAAACACCCTCCCATGTAGACACCCCATCTGTCTGCATCCAAACATTTGTTCTTTGATGCTTTGGCCATTCCTCACATCGCTCTGTTTACCTTCATTTCACTAAAAATCCAATAAGATCATCTTCTACTTTGGACATCATTTGGAAACCGTACATATTTTCTCTGTTAAATCTTTGCAATCATGCTTTCCTCGTCTTTTCTCCGCTCGGCAGTCCCTTACCCAGCGTCCCCGTGCAGAGGCAGTTGTGAGTCCGGGGAGGTGGCTTGGTCTGGTGGCTGTCCAGGATCTGCTGCACCAGCTGCTCAGCCGAGAAGCCGGTGCTGCTGTTCCCGTTGCTGCAAGTCCACTTGATGCCATGAACTGCCGGAAGAGAGGAGGAGACAGAGACGTCAGCCAGACAGCCACACAGACCAGCGGGCGGCGCATCGGCACCCACCACCTCACCAGCTCCTTCTACTGGCACTGCAAGGGAGAGACAGCCTCATGCTCCCTGACCGCACGGAGTACCGACACGGCTGAGGCGTATAATTCTGTACATACCTTTAAAACCCTCTTCACAGAAAACAATTCTAATCCAATCTAATCAACGTGACATGGTACTGACTGTTCCCATTGTTACGTAGGTTATTTTTAAGGACAATATGCTTCCGACACCGAAACCATCAGACGATATCCAAACCCATTAAACAATAAAAAAAAAAAAACACCCCACCCCAGCTTTAAAAGCATTAAAAATTTGAAGCACTTAAAAAATTGAGGAAAACCTACATAACTAAAAACATGACCCAAAACCACAGCTTTTTAAAATTCAGCTAAACTATTTCACACTAAACTAAATCAACTTTTTAAATATATTATTATATATTATTATTATATTAAATATTTTAAAATATATTAAAGAAGAAATTACAAATAAAAAAAAAAAACCCATAAAACTCCAGACTCTTAAGTCTCTTTATATGTAAGCATTGCAAAAAAAAAAATCCAGTATTTTATATTTGTACACAATCGGATCAAATTCATTCTTTTTAACAATACTTTTTGCTGATATCAGCTCAGTACTCGGCTTCGTACCTGTACTCTGCACAATGACAATGAAGCTGAATCTAATCTAATCTAATCTAATCTAATCTAATCTAATCTAATCGAATCGAACAATACCGATCCTGGCTATCAAACTCTTTTATTTCTTGCTTTTTATTCAGCACTGTTATAGTGAAACGGTACCTAATGTGACTTTAATATTAGAAGTCATCTAATTATCTACCTATCTGGCATTTTGATTAAACATGTACACCTATACCTTATTTGGTGTTTTCTATTTATTTTACAGTTTTTATGTGTCATATTAAAGTGTTACACTGAGCATAAACTTGCTCTTATAGAGTTTTATTGCACTTGAACAATCATGATCTAAAATGAATAAGACAAATAGAAGACCGTCGCACAACATGTGTGTATGTGAGTTTCATACAAACAGGATTTTAGCATTAGTCCATAATTTATCATTCTTACAGAATGAACCATCTAAATCATCCATGAATGAACACAAGGCAGGCTCGACTCCACCGGTGCGTGACGTAAAGCGGCGTATAATCATAAATGTACAATTACGACAGATTCCTATTGAACGTGTTGATAAAATGAGGTGTTTTTATGTCGTGAGACGGCTATTTATTTATTTTTTAATTAATTAATTTAAATTGGGGAGGGATCATTAATCGAACACAGCCTGATATAAACTAAATGCTGGATTTTATGTCCGTGAAGTCGTGGGATGCGCCGTTCAAACGATTTTATGACAGAATTTGTCTTAAATCATAATGTATTTATGTAATGTGTATATAAAACTTGTAGAACTGAGTGCAATGCATTAGAGAACAGTAAAACTGTAAAAACACAAATGTTGCGAGTCAAAAGTTGCCTGTATTGATAATGATAATCGAAAACCAAAACCTTTCATGGAAATTCATAGGAATGATCCTGAAAATGCTCTAAATAATATTTATCCATTTTTTGTTAGTCGTGGGAAACGTACTAGCGTGATGAACAAAAACCCGCAAAATCTAAGAATCTCTCAGCACATTTATCGAGCCAAAGGATATAAAATACACTGCTACAGGGGGTACAGAGCCCTAAAACTCACACGCGGGTTCAAAATCTCATGCGAGGAACACACACCTCGATCACCTGTCGTCCTAACACTCATATAGCAGCATCCAAAAGTGACTCTTCTTTGAGTTCAGAAAGAAATCCCCCAAGAAACGCGGACTCTTCATTTTTTTCTTTAGCTACACTTGCGAATAGTCTTCTCTCAGACACAGTAATCATGCTAATAACCCCTTTTGTTCTATAGCGCCTGCTGAATCCTGGATTCTGATTGGTCAGAAGGTGTCGATTAATTTTATATTAATATTCCTTCTAATATTTGATCGTTTCTCTGGTAACAGCTCCGTCTCAGAGGCCTGTATGACGGGCGCACAACATTAACGAATAATAATAAAAAAAACCCGTATAATCGTCGATACGGTGATGTTTTCTTTACGTTTAGGTGACATTTATGGAAGGAGTCTCCAGTGTCAGCACTGTAGCTTCGAAACAGCCCGAAGCAACACGGTGACATTTTTTGGACGCAGGAGGTCTCCAAACTTTAAGAGTTGAACGATCCGAGCACTTGTAGCTGCTATGACCTCAGCGAGAACAGATTCCGTGAGAGTAAATGTAACTATAAACGGTTAAAAAGTATGCCATGTTGTTATTGACCTGGAACAGCATTGTTTTATTCCTTACAAATGAATGATGCTCGTAGATCTTTTTAGCCCGCGTTCCTGCTTTTACTCGAGCGTAACCTTTGCCCGCATCCCACCTAGTGGACGCGAGGAGAGGGTGACGGCGTCTGGCGAACGGCTCCTGCAGCTCTGTGTACCGCGCCTTCGGGTTTTTCTCCGGTATCAGAGTGTAGCCATGCTGCCCATGTGCTGAGTGTGCCGTGATGGGATTGGTAGTGGAGCGGAACAAGAGCTAACACGGAGCAAAAGCTATAAAGCTATCGCGCCCCGCTCCTTAATCTGAATTCCACAGCACGGGCGTGCGCCTCATCAATTACCAGCATCCTTTTTAATCTGCTGGAGCGAGAACAGACATGACTACCAATCAATAGCTTCGAAAAAGAAGTTTAAATTGTAAAGCAAGCAAACGTGCGCTGACCAAATAAGGACCTGGGGGGAGAGAGGGAGGGGGTGGGGGCACCTTATTTGGGTGGCGTGGGCTCGTGTTTGACCTGAGAATCCGGCGCATAACTGACTCGTTTAAAATTCATGACTTGGGGAGTGAAGGGAGAAGAGTCAGCAGATCCTCTGTTTTTGCCTGAGTCTGCGAAAAAAGAATTATATATATATATATATATATAAATATATATAAATATATATACTGAGTTGGCGTACTGGCATTTCAGCACTAGATGGCAGTATCGCAGCGTGGCGGTCTCATTTGTTCCAGAAGGTCAGTCAAAGTGATTTGGATGTGGGTGGTGTTTGCTTGCCCTTTCCTCATTGCCACATCACATCATGAAGTTAATGACGCAGTGAAGTGTGTTGAGATTTAAAAGTCGCTCAGATATACAGACGCTTTTACAGACTGCGTAATGAAGCGGCCGAGAAACCGGCACGAGACGAGCGGTCGTGGGCTGACTTTTTAAAGTTTAAAAAAAATTTTTTTTTTTTTAAATCTCGGTGCGAGCGTGTCCTTCTCTCTGAGGCTTTACGCTGAAAATGACAGCTACCTGTCAATGCGCTGAGTGTAGTCGATCCTCTGCGCGGACTTATATAAGGTCATACGCACAGCGGGCTCGGGGAGCCTTGTCAGAACGACTCAGGAGTGATCTTCAGTTTGTCAGGCTTTTGGCAACTTGCTGTCTCCAATTTGGGAGACGTGATGGACTGCTGGGGGAAAAAAAAACCCCAACAACCCCAAAGCCCTCACGTCTACACCCTGACATGTCTGATTTACATGCTTAATATTCATTCCAGCTGAATGGGTGGCTTTAATTGTGCCTTGTATCTGCCATGAAACCGATCCTAATTATGTGTTCGGGGTTTGTTTTTTTTTGTTTTTTTAAGAGATCTTAATGAGGACAGGAGGAAATAAAAACCAGGCTGAACGTGGGGATATTTACGTCCTGGAAAGATATCATAAATACTCACACATGGGCTTGAGCTGGCTGATGAGCTCCTCCTTGGTCCATTTGGCCCACTCCTTCTTGTCTGTGTTGATGGAGCACAGGATTGGACCGCATGGCTTCCCACAATCCTCTATGGCCGGAACGTTAAGGTAGTGGACCAGAACGATGTCTGGGTTCTGGGGTGGAGAGAGAGAGAGAAAGAGAGAGAGAAATGTGACCATGAGAGAGAGGGAGGGAGAATGGTTCTCTGATGAGATGAAAGAGCGAACCTAACGAGAGGGGAAAGAGGCGGAGGAGGAGGAGGAGGAGGAGGAGGAGGCATTCAAAGAAGACAAAAGCAAATGGAAATTGAAAAGGAAAGACGACAACGATAGGTCAAGGTTGTTACTTAATAGACGGTGTGAAGAAAAAAAAAAGTCTCCTCGGTCGATCGAGGCAGTTGGGAGACTTGAATAAAGCGTCGTGTCTTCATAGAAAAGCCGTTCGTTCACGAGGTGTCCATGGGCAGGGAGTGAAACCAACCTGCTGGATGACACCCCTGCACACATGCACGCTCCGTTCCTGTACAGAGTCCGGAACAAGCTTCGGGAACTAAAAAGCGCTAAATGCTGCGAGTTGTTTTGAGATTGGAAGCAAGGAGGTTAGGAGAGATGCTAATTGGCAAAGCGCGCACAATCTCTCGCACACACCTTGCTTGCTCTCCCAGGAACTGATGCCCTCAATTAACTTCAAAGTATTTACAAACTCTGAACTGCCACAATTCATACGAGGGGCAGAATTACGGCAATAAATTACCTAAATTGACAGCGTATGAGTAATAGGGATTGCTTAGAGCACATTAAGCTGGCCTGGAGGCTGCATCCAGCGTGCGGGGAGGGGGATAGGAATAGCTTTGGGGACCACAGCAAGCTGGCTCCAATCCCTTTCAAATGAGTAATCAAACTAGCTCTCTCACACGCAAGAAGACTCCTATTCATGCGACAGACCTAACGGGTTCGGCTCCGTCGCAGGAACAGCAAAGGAGCGTTCCTGGATTTCACGAGAGGGAGTGTTCACGCTCGCTTTGAATACGGAGAAAGAAACGGAGCTTGACCATAACCTCGTCTGATCTGACCATGAGTGGAAGTTTACAGCTTTATCTGTGACTTTTGCAAAGTACTGACACTGGAGACTCCTTCCAAGTCAAGTCATGTCAAGTGAACGTTACTGCACAGGTACGCAGAAAAAACGAAATGAGGAGGCTCAGGGCCCACGGTTCAAACATGTCATAATGTTTACACACAGGGTAACAGACATATAATCATGTTTACTCTTAATGTGTATATTAAAAATCATTTAAAAAGGGTGGAGATGAAATGGAGAACCCTGGGGGGGCAGCATGGTGTTGAGGAGCCTGACAGGGTTCATAAACATCATACAGACATATCCGCATGGAAAAAACGTCACCGCCAGCCAATATTTCACCTTCTTTTTAAAACTCGGAGCCTTGGAGCGAGCACCTTTAACCCGTCACAGGGCACGCGTTAAAATATTTGGAAATGGAAACACTTCAGCCTGAGAGTGTTATAGGAGAACTTTATATTCCGAGAATGTTTGTCATTTTTTACGCTGCAAATCAAGGTCAAAATCGAGTTCCCATATATGGCTGTTGTTGGGTCAAAAAGTATAAGAAATATAAAAAAAAATATCAGAAAAACACGGATAAACTAAAAGGAGCGTTTCTTTAAGATGGGATGTTTGGTGAAGTTACCAAACAAGGTTCCTCACCCAATAAAGGGTTCAAATAAACCTGCCCAACTCCCAGAGCTCCTGTTATGGAAAATCAATCAACACCTTCCGACCAATCAGGATCCGGAATTCAGGGTTAAAAAACATTTCTGTATCATTACACGGGATTCCTTCGGGCCCAAGCGGACGAATCCTCAAGCGTCTCTCCATCGCTTCGTCTGTCTCTGAGCGAGCTGCACGTTTTCCTTCTTAGGATCCTTCCTATGTGCACATGTGCACGTGTGCACGTTCGCTGCCGTTTAACGCCCTAAAATGTCTTTAACGCTTTCGTATCCCTCCGACGGCCTGCGCGCCGGAGGAAAGTTCCCCAAGTCTCGGTGAAAGCCACACTGGAGAACCGACTTCTCCTCTCCTGCCTCCTGTCTGACGTCCGCATTAGCATTTTAATTTTGCCCTGCCGGGTGCGAGACTACACAGGGGTGGGGAGATGAATATTCCAAGGTGTTCGCACAATACCTACGGTGGATTCGAGAAAAGATTTCATCTCCATTTCAAACAGTAACCAAATTGGATTGTCTTCGCTCCCTCGGTGCGCACACACTTTTATTTTATTTACTGATTTAGGGCTTTGACAAGGAAAACAACCAGGATGGAAATCCATCCATCTGCACGTATTAATCTTTTTTCGTTGTAATTTTATCCACTGGACCTGCCTTACAGGAAACACCCGAGCGTGGGGGAGTGTCGATTACGTGATCGTGTGTACACGCTAAGGCGTATGGATCGTATGGATCCGCGGTAGCGCCGCGTGTCAGGATACAGACGCGCGGACGGTGCGCCGGATTGTGCGTCAAGTCGGGAATCGAGATTTGACCTTGAGCGCTTTTTTTTCCCCTTTCACACAGAGCGAGGGAAACGCGTGCTGTTCTGCGTGACGAAGAGGAAATCGATGGTTTAATGAGTATGGAGGTATAAATTTCATGAATGCTACTGGCTTATTGCTGGGGTGTGAAGACTCTCGATGCTTTATTTCGCATCAGTGTGCAACTACACGGCTTTATTCCACTGATTTATTTATATCACTGTGAGCGTGCACACACACACACACACACACACACACACAAACACACACACACACACACACACACACACTATGAAGCACTACCTGCGAGCAACATATTGAGCTTAGTTACAGAAATGAGCTGCTTTACATTACTCCTGCACTGACATTTTCACGTACAGACTTCCTCATGTGACCGTCTCACGGCTGAAGCTTGAATTTGCGATCCCCCCCCCCTTGTTTTTCCCCGAACCTGAAGTACGCTGGACAAATTTATTCTAGATTTTCTAGATCTTCAGCAAGAGATACAGTACGCCGCCACTTTTTGAGATTCTCTTTTTCTTTGAGTGAAACAAGAACGAGTGAATTGAATCATCTTTGGGTTTGTTTTTGTGCACAGGTCCACACAGAGTGAGATTAAAGGGGGCGTGCTGGGGAAAAATGCTTCTGTTGTTGTTGTTTCTGAAAGAGGACGTGCTGATGCCACTTGCCGAAATGCTGGGGCTTTCAAAGTGCGCTTGGTACCCTCCCAGAATGCAACAGTCATACGGAGAACACCGGCAGAGAGAACAGGCCGGATAGAAAAGCTGCTCTTTCTTACATAGAAACTTCCCTCATTAGCATAAGACCGCCCACAGCAGTCTGAATCAAGGAGAATGGGAGGAGCCATCTACCCTAGAAGGACAAGTGGAGATGTCGAGGATGCACCAAAGAAAGTCTGGATGTTGTTCCAAAGGATGTTCATACCCAAAAAAACCTCATCAGGCCTGCATTAGTGTCGCGCTCGGCCGATGTTAAAACGCCCGCACTGTCGAAGTTTTCATGATAAGTATTCGCTTTTGAAGTTTTATTTCACGACTAGATGTTAACGGAAATTATGTGAAAATCTCCTTGTTCGTTATGCCCCGATGAGTAAAGACAAAACACACCAGCTGGCTTTGTTCAGGACAGTCTAACTTACTTCTCCAGGGATTTTTTTCTTTTACAGTCATGAGTATTCTTTTTTGAATTTTTTTTTTATCTATTACCTTCCCTGTTTGATATTCCTGACAGGAGGTGGGGATCGAGGGAATCCAGATTATTGCTGCGTTCCATTTGGACTCAGAAGTCAGAAGAAGTAAGAAGGATATCTCACTGGAACTTCCCCTGATGTTGTGAAAATCCAAAACAGCGCCCCCTGCCTGAACAGTATTAAACTCCTGCGTGTTTTTGTGTCCTTTAATCGGTCGTCCACACGGCACTGTCCGAGTTTTATCTGTGCTCATGTTGATACGGAGTTCTGATGCTAAATACCGCGTAACGTGTTGTGTTCAGGTCGTGTTGCTAATTAATGCCTAACGGCTACGCAGTAGTGAGCGCCCCGGCTTTCCCCCACCGCGTCCCATTTAAAGAAAAGTCCTAAAAGGAAGCTGAAATTCCAGGTTAAAACCTGAAGGTTATGTATAACAGGGTGAGATCAGATTATTAGGGACAGGATTTGATTAGATTTGCGGTAAAACACTGCTAAAGGACAAAAGAGCGCATGCAAGATTGTTTGTCCTGGAGGCGTCCATGTTGGTTTTCTGACTTGTACAAACGGAACAAATGGAAGTCAGGTGTGACGTCACTCCCAGCTCCGAGGCAAATAAAACGCAGGATAAATCTTGACAAAAAACAAAAACAAAATAAAAAAAGGTGAAAAATTTTGAAAAACTAACATTTTCAGGAAGTGACTAGGACTAAAAGTATGATTCAAAGCCTTGTCAATATGAACGCTGCACACAGGTCGCAAATCGTGAGAAAAATATTTCCAAAAACCCCTCAAACAAACAAACAAGCAAACAAACAACCCCACCCCCGCAAACCCTTTTTACAAACACACTTATCCGTTTCTAGATCTGGTTAGCTTTTCAAGACACCTTATGTATATTAATGATATGTAAATTAAAGCGGCGTGTCCAGGGTTAGTTTAACTTTTGCTGATATTTCTGTATTTCATTTTAAAATGAGATTTTTTTTTTAAAACGCCGTTTTCTCAGGATGCGTCTTAAATCCACTAAAGCCCCCAGGGTGTGTCCCAGCGCCAAAAAAGACAAAAGAGAAATAAAAACACACTTATGTTCAAGAGCGAAACAGAGGGTCTGTATTCTGCAGCCTGTGCTTAAATTCCACCGAATCATCACGTTTCCGAACAGCAATGTCGCCTGCCAGTGTGTGTGTGTGTGTGTGTGTTTTAGTGTAAACCTGATGCACATATGGCTTTGCTAAAGATCTGACCTCAGTCTCAGTCAGTGCTCTGTATTAACGTCGATTAAATAAAACAAATAAACACTAAAATCCGACAATCTTGCTGTCCCTCCATTTTTTCCCACGCCAGGAGAGCTGCTGTTGCTCACGCCATGCTGTTGGTGCTGCTGTAGCTTGGCAACAGGTTTCTGAAATCACCCACGCACGCACACACACACACACACACACACACACACACACACACACACACACACACACT
>JAQLOM010000016.1:1874064-1884178 GCA_030068315.1 Chrysichthys thysi
AGAGAGAGACAGACAGACAGAGAGAGAGAGAGAGGGGGGAGAGAGACAGACAAACAGAGAGAGAGAGAGAGAGAGAGGGGGGAGAGAGACAGACAGACAGAGAGAGCGGGTGAGAGAGAGACAGACAGACAGAGAGAGAGGGCGAGAGAGGGAGAGGGAGAGAGACAAACAGAAAGACAGACAGACAGAGAGAGGGGGGGGAGAGAAACAGAAAGAGAGAGAGACATACAAAGAGAGGGAGTGAGAGAGACAGAGAGAGAGAGAGAGAGAGTGAGAGAGACAGAGATGGAGTGAGAGAGACAGAGAGAGAGACAGAGAGAGGTAGGGAGAGACGCCACCTCCCGTTGTCCATTAGTGGCTGATTATGGAGCCCGCAGTGCATTTGCACAATACGTGTCGTGTAATTATGAGTGGAAAACAGCCACATTTGTCTCACAGAAGAAAGAGAAAATCACAGAGAGACACAAAGAGACAGCGGTGAAATGAAAGTCTGACAAAATGCCGTTGGCTGTGCATAGGTGCGTCGCGTCCACTCCCGCATTTCTGGGGAAAGGCCACCTTTAGGGGAATCTAAAAGTTTGTGTTAGATTTATACAGAAGATTAAGACCTAAAACTGGCTGTTCCGTGTGTGAGAGTTCACACAGAAGATTACATCATTACTTAAGAAGGTAAAAAAAACCCACATTTGAGGTGTAAACAACAAATTACTTCTCGAACGCTCGTAGTTAGCGTTTAAGTTCTGTTTTGTGTCAACGTACAGTTCAATAACAATTAAAATAAAGTGAAAATATCTCAAATATGAACCATACAGGTATGGAATGTTTCTGAGGAGATTTTCACGGCTCATTCAGGATGTTTTTAGACGATCTGACTCCGTTCAAGTGTTGCATTTTCTCTGCTTCTTTCTAGAAACATTAAATGATTTACAATCTTAATGATTATCTGCCAGAAGAACAGGAATACAGTAATCCCCCGCCGTATCGCGGCGCACATCTCGCGTTCCCAGCTAGTCACACATTTTTATTTAGAATATATCTAATTTTTTTGCGGCGTTCCCCAGTGTTCCGTGGCATCCGCAAAACTGCTAGTGAATTGTTTGTTTTTATTGTTTCTTGATCCAGTTGTTTATGTCGGTACAGGACCATCTGCTGTTTAGGACGACTGTCCTGGTTCTGAAACCCAGTCTGGAGCAAGTGGGTGTTAATTACAGTATTATACAGTATAGAAAAAAGCCTAGGCTAGACTAGTGTACTACATACATACAGTACAGAAAATATAAGTCCAGGCTACACTAGTACAGTATACACGTACATTACAGTACTCACTATAAATGTGATGTTTGTACAAATTCGACACAAAGTTCACCTCGCTATATGCTCGTAAACGTTTCCTTTATGTCTTTAATTGTGTCTAGAAAGTGTTTAAAGAGTGCGGGAGGATCATTCAGGGCTTAAACTACTAAAAAAATAAAGCATTTAGGCGTGGCGTCTGTGTATCGCGGATTTCTGTCTTTCGAGGGAAGTTTCGGAACGGAACCCCTGCAAAAGACGAGCGGTAAAGCATGTCTAAGATGACGTTTAACAATCATAACCATACCACATATTAGACATATTCAGCCCTACTGAAGACTATTTCACTTTGCTACAATCGGTGCATAAAATCATATCACATGCAAGTGCAAATATTTTAAAATCTAGACTTAAAATGTATTGATTGTTTCCAGTTTTTTCCTATATTTATGATACGGTAATCCAAATCTAAGAGTAATAGACTTACAGTTTTACCCCGCTTAACGAACGCCCCACAGAACGAACATTCCGCGTAACGAACGCCGCCATGAACACGTGCGTGACTTACAGAACGAACGCGTTTCGCACAACGAACCGGGCGTCACACGTGAAAAATCGGGTTTTATGTTAAAAAAACAAATGGTTAAATCGAGCCAGATGTGTCTCAGATGAAGACAAAGCATCATCAGCAGGGGGTGGCTCCGGTTGCACTTTCACTTTTCTGAAATTTTTTGCGGCAATCTGGAACAGATTACGTGATTTCCCATAGAAGTCTGTGGGAAATCATGTTTCGCACAACGATCTCCCCGCATAACGGACGCGCCGCTGGACCGGATTGTGTTTGATCCGCGGCTACCACTGTATTTTTCTTGTTCTATGAGTAGATAATTGTGCTCATTTTAAGCATTTATCTTAATAAAGGAGGAAAATTAACGTCTGTAACTTGAAATTAGTAAAAACGGAACGTCTAACAGGTTTAATTAGTACATGGTAAAAAGTGACACCTTAGAATGCAAAAACATCTCTGAATATCGTCAACTTGATCCAGTAAGTTCCTCTTAACACACGCCGGCGCACCTTTCCCAGAATGCAATGCGTTGTTTTTGTTCTAAAAGCACATGACCGCTACCTCCTAGCCCCCTGTGCGTCAAAAACCTCCTCAGATTCACAGTTAATCATCTCTTCGAAACCCATCTCCGGCTTTTGCTTCATCTGTGTGTCACCTGTGAAAGCTCTGAACACAATATACACCTTGTCTGATCTTTCCCTCCTGCGAGACGTCCGAGTCCGGTTCGGATCCGTTACATACGGAATGATCGTACGGAAACAGAATGGACGAGTCGAATGAATTTAAAATAAAGATTATTTAACAAAATGTCACGGATTGCAGCTCTGTGTCCAAGCATGAAGCTGGATTGTTTTTGGAACACTGAGGACATCAAAACCGGCAAGTAAAGTACAACAAGTACAGAATAACACGCATAAACGCATAAACAACACACGCCGGGGGGTGTGGGGCGACACGACACTGAACGGAGTGGCGTCGATACGTGTACACGCAACGTTCTCCGCCTCCGTCATAACGCCAAAACACCAAGTGAGGGAGAATCTCTCTGAAGAGCGCCGCTCATCGCCCTGGCCCTGGAACAGTCGTAAAGACATGTGGAATCCATGTCAGCTGTTCTGGTGACACGTCGAGAGAGAGGAAACCTCAGAGAGAAAATCCGACTCCAGTGATGCTCTTCTACGTGAAGAGAAAGACCACATCGCATCACCACGACGTCATCAGCAACCTGAATAAATCCGGACGCAGCCGTTAAGCTCATCTTATTTTATTTCTGGGAATCCTGCGCCACAGAAGTCTGCTGTAATGAGTCTTGTTCGTTCGTGCGTGTGTGTGTGTGTTAATATTCCTGCTCCCATGTGAGTGGGGGTGGCGTTCCGTTAGCTTCGTGTCCCTGCAGTCATAACTGCGAGTTCGAGCTCACACTGGTTATGACCCCTGAAAAACAGCCGCGAGTAACGGTGGCTTCATTAAGGCTAGGAACGCTCTCGCTGCATTAAACAGCCACGGCAAATCACACATTGAAATCAGCGCCATTATGTAAAGTCACACCGGGGGCGAAACGCCATCTCTGTGTGTGTGTGTGTGTGTGTGTGTGTGTGTGTGTCTGAGAATGTTCCCATGTACATGTGTGCATGTGTGTGTTGGTCTGTCACTCATTACCATTTTCATTTCACCAACAAATGTCTTTATCTTACGCAGCCCAGATGGCAGCGTCTCACATTTAAATAGATTTCCAGACATAATCAGGGATTAAACTACTACTACTAATAATAATAATAACAAAAAGAAAGTGCTCTGTGTAATAGATGTAATCCAAACGCTCTTATTTGTGCATAAGAAATGGCATTTCCTGTCAACGTTACCATAACAACAAGAACCTTTAAACCATGCCAGTCTCCTAAGGAAAGAGGGGAAATAAAAATCCATGCGCCACGACATCATCGGCATCAGCATCATCATCATCGTTCTGCTTCAAACGATTTAACGTCGCAATTATTTTTATCTTTTGAATTTTCCACGTTTTGCTTTCCAGGTATTCGTGCGCAGGCCCCGCTCGTACGCGTGCCTCGTTGTGCAAACGTCTGTCTCCAAACTGCCTGCGAAGTCAGAATTTTCCAGTTTGGAGTTTCTCGCAAATCTCCCAAGCTGTGATCCAACGGGGATACAAACTTTCAAGCACTCTACAGACACCGGGGTAAAAACTCATTCGTGAGCAGGTTCATGGCCACCTAACGCGTCCGCCTCAGACGCTCCAGAAGAACAAACCCCTCACCCCTAACGCCTATCCCACACGACGACGACGACACCACAGTTAACACACACACATCCAGCCTGAAACGCAATGAGCTGGACTTTTGGCTCCACCCACGTAAGATAGGAGGAGCCGTGTCAGGTCTGACTCCGCCCCGTGGACCCTGTAGATCGTTACGTATTGATGTATTGACGTATTCCCGTCCGACACATCTGACTCTATTAAACGCCACGTTTCTTCGCATGCTTGCTGCATGTTCGGTGTTTACGTCCTCTCAGCCGCCGCTCTCTCCATCCGCCGCGTTAACGTTTGAATATTTCACGATAGGCGTATAATTAACATTAGGATCACACACAGAATCGTTTCCATTATCGCTCGTTATCGCCACAGATCAAGTAAAAACTTTTTAACCTGTGTGTCGAGGCCTCTCTGGATGATAGAATGATACGCTGTGCAAGCCCAGCACATTAACACCTACATTAATGGCTCTCGTGGAAAAAAATGGAAAAAGAGAGCGCGCGCGCGAGAGAGAGAGAGAGAGAGAGAGAGAGAGAGAGAGAGAGAGAGAGAGAGAGAGAGAGCATTGCGCTTAATAAGCCTGGCCACATTTCACATTAGAAGTGGCCATTAATATTCCATTATCTGTCTGGACATCCTACTAAAAAAGCAGAGAAATTGTCCAGCTGTAAAAAAGAAAGTGCTATCTCGCCCCTTAAGGTGAGGTGTTAATATGCTGCGTAGTAAAATAAATAAATAAATAAAGACAAATACAAGCACGTACCTGGTTTTAGGGGACGTCGTTAGCCACTCCTCATGCTTTTCAAATGATATCAAGTAAGCAGCGATTTCCTGGAACAGAAAAAAGAAAAATCAAATCAACACGATTTTTTGCCTTAATCAAAATAATAACAATAATAATAATTTTACAAAACCCGACACCATCATTTTGAAGAAAAGGCATCCAAGCATCCAAGATTTACTCATTCACTCACTCATTTTTCAGCTGCACTGTAAAAAAAAGAAAGAAAAAACAAAGAAATAAAAAACCGTGAGCGCTCTAACGCCATCCCAATTGTACGCCGAGCCCTGTCAGCGAGTTACGGCGGCACCCAGAAGAGCCTCACGCTCGTGTCGGAGCACGCAGAAAAAGAGCGCCGGATGTTTCCAGATGACCTGATGATGGCGAGAAAGGAAAGAAAGAAAGAAAGAAGGAAAGGAAAGGTGCACAGACAGCTCGGGGATGTCATTCACATGCGCGGCGCTCGCTCGTCCCTTGGATCCCGTGATGGTTGGACGGACCTGGAGCTCATTTTATGCACTGGTGGTCTCGATTCGCGCGAGCCGTGAGCGGAATCCCTGTCCGGATGTCTGGCCTACAGAGTCGAGGCGTGTCGTGGAAAGGTTAACAGCTTCATCGCGGAATGTTACAGGTGCCTTACGAGGGCTTATGCAAAGGAGAGATGTGTTAAGGAGAGGGGGGAGATGGGAACAAGAA
Source organism: Chrysichthys thysi (assembly GCA_030068315.1). Classification (NCBI taxonomy): domain Eukaryota; kingdom Metazoa; phylum Chordata; class Actinopteri; order Siluriformes; family Claroteidae; genus Chrysichthys; species Chrysichthys thysi. Next base: position 1,879,669 of record JAQLOM010000016.1, read on the forward strand.
TGCAGCGGGAAGAAGAAGAAGAAGAAGAATGATCGGCTTTTTTGCTTTGATCCATCCTTAGGGCTCTTCTCCAGGGGTAAGAACACAGGTGTGTAAGGAACGAAACACTCCGGAACACTCTGCAGCGCTGAAGTTGATTATTTTCTCTTAACTCTAGAACAGGGGCGGCACGGTGGTTATCACTGTCGTCTCACAGCAAGAAGGTCCTGGGTTCGATCTCTGGGGTCAACCTGGGCACCATTCTTTCTGTGTGGAGTTTGCATGTCCTCCCGGTGTCTGTGTGGGTTTCCTCCGGGTTCTCCGGTTTCCTCCCACAATCCAAAGACATGCACGGAGGGGATTAGGATAATTGGCGACTCTAAATTGGCCATAGGTGTGAATGTGAGTGTGAACGGTTGTCTGTCTCTGGGTGTCGCCCTGCGCTGGATTGGTGACCTGCCCAGGGTGTAACCCCGCCTCTCTCGCCCGAAGTCAGCTGGGATTGGCTCCAGTTCCCCCCGAACGCAACCCTGAACAGGATTAAGCGCCAGAAGATGAATAAACAAACTCTAGCGCCTTCTTTTCTCACTCATGTTATAGTCGCTATAAACACTCGTTCTTCCACCAGCCTCTGTTCTCTCTCTCTCTCTCGAAGTCAAAAACGCACAGCTCGTCATGCTATTGAGAAACTGTAAGATGTCAGAAAGCTTAACGCAGCTTGATTTGTTACAAAGCGCTGACACTGGAGACTCCTTCCATAAACATCTCCTTATGGGAAACTACACCCAATCCACCGTGACCCAGGTTTCTGTGGAGCATCCTCCGTGAAAGAGCCGTTACTATAGAAGCGACGGAGTGTTACAACGTGCGTATTAGCGTAAACCTGGGATTTGCAGACGCACTACTGGCAGCGCTGCTGTTATAGGAAATTACTCGACAGCTTCTGATCAAAGAGTTGCACGCGAGGTACTTTCAGAGCGTCTGACTGTGATTACCAATCATGACGTTTTATCCTCCATAAAAGGTGACGGAGAAAGTCTGAGGCTGCTACAGCTCTCCTAACTCAGCTCTGGAGTTTTCTGTTGTTTTAGCACAACTGTTTTATTTTTTATCATCATCATCTCTCTCTCTCTCTCTCTCTCTCTCTCTCTCTCTGCACACCCCTTTGTCTTCCTGTTTACTGCCTAGCTAAGTTTTCATTAGTGCCGTCTCACTGCTTGTCAAGTCGAGCCCCTGAGGTCCCCTGGTACGTCCTCGGGTGGAGTGAAAGACAAACGATGACCTGCTATAATTGGGCAAACAGAAATAAACGCACACAAAAGAAGAACCAAAACAAAAACAAAAGCAGGCTTTGGGCTTTTTGTCAATTTCAGTTTATTTCGGAAGCCATTCTCAGCGGCTTTTTAGTTCGGACTGTTCTTCTCCCTCTTTATCTTTTTCTCTCTCCCTGTCACTTTCTTTGCAGCTTCGTTTCCTCCTCCTCCTCCTCGTCTTCACTAGCTTTAGTATTCCTGTTATATTTCCCTTCTGCGCTTCACGTCGTATGACAGACTAGTTTTGTGCTGAAAATGAAGATGAAGGTCTGTGGGTTTCAGCGTGCTACCAGAGCCCCCCTCTCCTCCACCTCCTGATTTCCTCTCCACCCTGGAGGCCAGTCATTCAGCTTCTCCCGAGCCTGCTCCAGGCAATCGCTCCTCTCACCTCCAGTTAACCTGAAACGCGACACCCGGGTCTTACTGTGACTTTCTGCGCTCACAAGCCATCCGGTGAGAAAAACTCCTCAAAGTGTTTTTAAACAAAGCGGCGCACGCCTGGAGCGAGAATTCCAGACAAACGCTCCTCACTTCAATCTGGAAGATCTCAGAGCTCGCTCTCTTCCCGTCTCCTTTTGAGTGCGTCTTTGCGATTTCACAGCACACGACTCTTATGGCTGCGTTCACAAACTACGACTGCAATCATCTGGAGTTCCAGCTTTGATCACGCCGTTTGAACGGGGATTTCGGGCTCAGACAATCAGGAGGCGGGACTGCAGCTGGACATACGCACCGCCGTACTTAAAAACGCTAAATAATAAATAACGTAAAGCTTTAGCGGTCCTTTGAAGAAGCTTTCTGTTGAAGTGATCAAGGAGCCGTTCCAGTGGATCTGATAACTGCTCTGTACTTCTTCGGGTGTCGTAACGAGTCACGGGAACGGCGAGATCACGGGTAAAAGGCTCCATTAGGGCTCGGCGGTCTGGCAAAAACATTGTATCATGATATATTTCTGGGCATTTCTACGATACACGAGACGCACTACGATATTTAATTTTAGCTGACGACAAACTGTTCGCAATAACAGGGAACTTTTCTGCCGAGTTTGACCGAGCTTTTATTTTAATGTAACATGAGAAATGGTGTAAGGATTAAATAAAGAAACATGGCATCGAATCAGCTTCTTCCATTCTGTTCCATTAAGTCTGGGATTGGTAAACGGTAATTTAGGAAAAAATCTCACATCAGCGATATCTCATAAAAATTTATCGTGACGTCTCATCATGATGTTGGTATCGCCCCGGTATCGTCCGGCCCTGCAACCAACCGGCTACAGAACGGCATCTTACGGAAGTGTTGCCAAATGCTCCAAAACTGGATTAGGGAATCAATAACACACTCCATGCCATGCTGTTATAGAAAAATAGATCATCAAAGGGGTGGCGGGTACGCTGAAATGGGGTCACTGCTAGCACCTGGAAGTTGGGCTGTTGACACCGATATGACGATACGTATCGTAATGACAATAACGAAATCGTTAATCGTTTCAGATTATGATCTGTTGTTTGTTTCCTTGTGTTGCAAATCACACTTTTTAAAGCACGATATTTTTGGTCATTTGGACGCTTTATTTGGGACGCGACTGACGCCGTCGCACCGACAACCTGCGTTAGCGCGGACCTGGTCATTAGCTGCAGATTCGTGATCCGCTTTTCCCCTCAGCCAAACTACAGGTAAACACATTGTTTATTAAGAAATTAATATCATCATCAAAACCAGGATGACTGTGAAATAAGGATTCTCAGTAGTAGTCCTATTATTCTGGAGCAAAATGATTCGTTTTGCAAAATTATTTCTCTTTAAACGCTGGACAGCTAATGCTAACAATTTTTGCATCATTATCAACAACCATATCAAAATATGCTCTTATACCAGGTTTAAACTTTTGTATTATTTATCTATTTTCCGATGATTTCAATCATTTGAGAATCCTACAGTACGTTCGTGATTTGATGGGTTTATTGATTAATGCGATTTCCCTCGTATCGCGCAGGTGTTTGATTCCTCTTACGCCACAGAAAACATCTATTTTTTATGAAACACTATCTTTTTTTTCCTGCCTATAGCTATGTTTAGTTCCTGTTCTCGCTTACGTTCCAGCAGCTGCAAAATGTTCCCTCAACAGCTTTTGCTTGGTTTGTTGTTGTTTTTCGCTCTTTCACAAAAACAAGACCCAAAACAAACACTTCTCATGTTCCAGAGAAACTGCAACGCCCAGAAAATGTCAGAAATCTTCAAGCTTACAGCTTTACCTCTAAATCACAAACCCCTCACACTGGAGACTCCTTCCAAGTATGGGAACTCAGCATCTTCTTACTGAACACGTCACCGTGATGAATCAAAAGTGAAACAGAGAAAAAAACATCTTCCCCCTCTCCGTTAGGTCCAACGAGTAAAGCGGGTGCCAAATTTCATATGTAACTTCTTCCATTACTTAAAATATCCATCAGACCTCCACCTTCTCTTACAGTTCCCTGATGTTCCATAAAAATAAAAAGAAGAAGCATCACAAGCTGGCAGAGTGAAGGAATCAATTTTAGTCTCCCTCTTTTGTCCCGCGTGAAGCCGCCTATAATTGCTTAAACCGAGACTAAGTGTGAAATGAATCATGCTCGTTTTTGCTCCCTAAACCCCAACCGCATCGCTTTTCACCGGACCGATCCGAGAGATCCGGCGGTCTGATCCGGCACTCGGGGAAACCGAGAGAGCATGGGAGGCACCGATCGTTTCAAACTAATTCCTTACAAAGGCCTAATCCTTATTTCATTCCATTCACATAAAACAAATCTCCCTTCAACCTGCGAACAGGTTTGCGTGCGTGTTTGTTTGTTTCGTTAACGACCTTTCAGGACATTTGGCTCTGATGTTTGCTCTGATTAAAGCGAGAACCTGTGAGAACTTCACGGCACATAGGTACGCCAGCAAAAGGAGGACTGGTGAAACGTTAGCCCTCCCACCGTCGTCTCGATAATCGGGATCAAATCCGCCGTCTCGTTCTTTTATGCTCTCTCTCTCCGCCCACTCAGTCAAGGAGAAATCAAAGAACTTCAGGAAGTAAACTGACACTCCATTTTAAAAAGTGGGAGAGGAAATTGAGTCATTAATCATAACGCTCACACCCCCGGTTTCAGTCCCAGTCCTCTTCTCTCTCACACACACACACACACACACACACACACACACACACACACACACACACACACACACACACACACACA
>JAQLOM010000016.1:1949312-1960542 GCA_030068315.1 Chrysichthys thysi
GTAATGAAGCTTATAGAGCAAAAATGCAGAGAAACACAACGGAAAAATGTGTTGAAGACGTTCACACCACGAGTGCTCGAGCGGAACTGAATGTTTGTGGTGTGAAGCGTGGGTCGGCCGTCTGTACGTCAGGCGAGGATTTGTTCGTTGGTTGGTCGATACAAAATCTGTTTGGGAATTTAGTCCGTACGTCGACTTGTTCGCCATCTGACGCGTTCGCGAACCGAGGGTCCACTATACACGCCTCCATTACCCGAGTGAAAATACACAGTGTGTACTCATTTTCTCCAAAAATGCAGGAAGCACTCTGAATTTGAGTGTAGGAGTATTTAGTTTACTGTGATGATACACTCAGGTTTGTTTGTTTTTTCCTGTGACGAATGGGAACCTTCATGGAAATGTAGTGGAGTCAAAAGTCATAAACAGTTTCTAAAACAAATAATACTCGAGGAAAGTACAGATACCCAGAAAATGTACTTAAATACATTGCTCAAGTAAATGCACTTTGTTACCTTCCACCCTGGACAGATTACAACTCTGCCAGGCAAGTAAAAGCGCCAGCGTGTCACACAGACACATGTTTCAGTCATAAACGTGATCGCTGATGAAATATAATAAACCTACGGCGAGCTCGGGAGCTGAAAAAGTACCCTGTGTGCATGCTCCTTATCTCAGAAAGTTTCTAAGAAATGTCCCACGCTGCGTTTGTGCTGATTAACAGTCAGCAAGTCGCTGGGTGACATTTCAGCAGTGAGATTTTAGTCTTCCGTCTTTGCAAATCTGCTCGCATCACAGTTCCCGAGCCGCCCGTGTGTCCACCACCATTGCACCGTAACCGCTGGGGACCCTGGAGCTGTACGCCAGCAACGCTGCATGAATATTTTACACCTTGTAAAAGCAGGAAATTTGGTATAAACAGGGAGATGTGTGATATTTTAGAAATATTATCACAGCGCTAAACCTGCAGTAACGCACTAACATCCTCCCAGACACACAATGGAAACGGTCTGTTTTTGTTTTGTCTTGGGGATTTTAATTTTTTTAATTATTTATTTTTTTGGGGGATAATATCATCATTGCTATTTATTTATTTATTTATTTATTTCTGTTTACTTGGCGCTAAGCCTATTATTACGGCTTAAAATATATTCACAATTAAAGCGTGTTTGAAAATGAGATTTTGAAACACACACCCCCACCCCTCCACCCCCCCATCATTACCGCAGTGAAGTCTTTTCTGTCGTAAAGGCAAGAATAGCCATGCTTTTGTTAGCAGATCTATCTCAGCCTAAGAAACCTTCACAATTACAGACGAAAGAGTCGTAATTACGGCGCCGGCGTTCGCCTTTTCCATCCGTAATGCTGCTCTGTCTATTGCTGAGCAACACTTACAGTGGACCGAACGCTATTACCGAGGCGCTTTCTCATCCCGGTGACCCCTGTAAACATTATCTCATTTGGCTGATGGCTTTTCAGTGCTGCCGGGTCTGTGACAAAACGTCCTTTAAAAAAAAAAAGGCTGCAAACGTGCAAGCTTGCAAGTCGGGCACTATTTATTGTTCTTCAGCAGCTGGCTGGTGTTTCGCGCTGGCAGAAGGAGGGGTCGTGCATGTTTTAGTTGACGCATGCCTTCATTTGCATTCAGCTCCACGCGCCGCCCGAATCAAAGGGCTGACCAGGCTTAAGAGGTTGGACAAGCTGTAGCCGAGCGTGAGCTATTTGTTTCATTCCTCCACAGTTGGAAATAAATGGCTCGATGCTAATCTATGCGGGAAGACGGGCGCACGGCTTCAATTAAAATTGCATTAAAATGGAAAATTATCTCGAACAAAATCAGTCAAAGTGAGGCCAATAATTACATCAAACACTGTAACTCCCTGTTGCACTAACAAATTTTAATTAGACCTCAGGACCGTTTATGGTAATTTTTATTAGGCGTGAACTGAATTTTAAAAAAAAAACAAAAAAAAACAAAAAACAAAACCAAATTTAATTTCTTTTAATTTTTTTTCTCCATGTCGCACATTTGGATTAATCCCAGATAAACTGGTGTACAGAACAAAAGCCAACTAAGTAACAGTCCAAACTTGGCCAAAGTGCTTTTTATTTCAAATGAGTTCATTTTATGTAGCTAACATTTGCCTAATTAGGCTCTCGTTCCCTTTTGAGCATTAACTAATTCACTCTGCTTTAACTAACATTTGGATAAGATGCATATTTGTTTATCATTTGACTGTATAATGGCATATGAACCTAATTTGGGGATTTGTAAATGGCTGTTCGGTGACTTTTCCGGTCAGAAATACTCTGGTGACTTTCGCCTGATTTAAATATTATTCCGCTATCATTCCGCTGGAACGTTATGAACATTAGCATTGACTATAAATATATATATATTATATATTTAAGGCTTTCCAGAGCGTCAGCACTGTTGCTTTGCCTCTCTTCGCTGAAGTTCACATCTACAGCTTATTTAATAACCTCTGTAATCATTTTTCTTAATGACACTTTGTTGTTAATTAGTTGTTTGTAGTCGGTCGGACGCGTTTGTTTTAATAGCTGCGTGTTTACGCCGATGACACTTAGACAACTGTGCACGATGGGTGTCACCGCGTGAATGCATTCACCGTCTGAAATGAGAAATAAACTCCGACAGACGAAGCGTGAACATCGAGGAAGTGTACTGTACTGTAAAGGCCTGACGGTTATCGCCTGCTCTTCCTATCGGATCATGTGAAGATTCTCGGTGGATTCTTTGCTCTTTTCATACCTGACCTTCAGAACCTTGCGGGACCGTTTCTCGATGGCCAATCAAACGGGGTGATCGTACAGACAGCTTTATGACATGTAGATCCAGTAAAGCATGTACCTATGGGTTTGATGTTCCTATAACTAGCACAACAAAACCTGCCTTTGCCGCGCGATCAGACCAAACGCGTCGAGTGCGGCGGCGATTATGATTACATGTTTTGGAAAAAATAAAGGAAATGAGTACTTTAGGACACGTTCACTAGCCTTGGTGTTTAATTAACATTACGTACTTACATTACTTTGTGTGTGTAGCTTACATCAAACTAAATATGCTTCTGGTCGGAGTTTAGCGGCTGACTACAGTCAAAACGGTCACGTTTGAACCAGTGACTTGTATTCCTGCTTAAAAAAACAAGCGTCCTAGTGTCGTGCTTCTGTTTAAATTTATACTGTCACTATGGTTCATCAAGAAATGTTTATTTGTTCGCCTTTATTCATCTTCTGCTTCTTAATCCTGTTCAAGGTCACGGGTGAGGGGGTGAGGGGGTGGGGGAAGCTGGAACCAATCGCAGGTCACTTTGGGCGAAGAGGCGGAGTACACCCTGGGCAGGACGCCATTTCTACCGCAGCATCAAGAAATGATTATAATTAATTAAAATTATACATTTTTTCTCCGTTGTAGGCTCCTGGGAACAGTTTGAATGGAACCACAGTTCACACGTGTGTTTCTCTGGTGTTCTCTACAGCCGAGCACTTGTATATTCTAGCTTATTTCCATATATTTCACCGGAATTCAATTTCCTTCTGACGCCTCCGCCGCTCAAGACGCGCCACCGACGATCATGGCTGGCTCGCATAGAAAGAGAAAGACTTCCGGTCGTTTTTGACGCTCTCGCCACGTTCGGTCTGATACTCACGCTTACTTTGGGGTTACTGGACCGGGCACTTAACCCACATACGTTCTTAACTTTAAGGCTTTCTTTATTTCCTCCTGAGATCACCTGGGCTGAACGTAGGCCCGTCGAATATCAGGGCAGAGTTTATAGTCTAGAATCAACTCGGTTAATCCTGGACACAGCAGGAGATAAAAATCTATCCTTTTTCTTTCTTAAACATCATCGAAAAAAACCAAAAAATACGAAAAGAAAAGGAAAAAGTGCGGCATTATACGTACGTCTTATACGAGACAACGATAGACAAATCTATATAATATCCAGACTTCATTTTGAAATGCCTCAGCAGTTTTCAATTTCCACACAATTCAACCCACAAGCCCGGAACCTGGCTGTTTCTTCTGCTTCGTCTTCTTCTTCTTCGCCGTATCCTCGTCTGTCCCCGAGTGAGAGCCTGTGCGATATCGGTACCTACGGTACGTCTCTCATCAATTAGCCTTGCGTATTAAAGTTCCGCTTTGCCGGGGTGCTACGCCACGGCGTGGAGATGCTGTCACTCGTCGAGCGCGTCGCTCATTTACGAGATAAGGTAAAACAAATCACGGCGGAGCTGCGGATAGGTTTCAAATGGAACCTGTCACCGGGGGAACGCACGGCACCCTGAACAATAGATCAAAGCGATCCGTGCACCTTCCGTGCAGTTCTGCCGCAACCTCGAACTCCGAGTCCTCTGTGAGAACCTTTATATAGCGAAGTCTTTGAGTCTGTACGAGCAGAGATATGACTGATGTCGTCTGTCCAACGTCTGCGTCTCGGAGGACCGGGTTGTCTTGGATACCGAGTTGAAAATAGGAGTCAGTTGTGATTACAATGCCTTGTATAGTACATGATGCTATCTGTCTATTACCTGAGAGAAGACTCTTAGGGCATCATTCATCTTGCTTGTATGAGCAGCTCTGGTGAACAGTACGCGCTTCGTTCTCTCTCGGGGGAAGACGGATTTAATAAATCTTTTTGATGCACGACTTGTCTTATCATTTGCAAGTACCTTGCCAGACTTTTTAGCAGGGAATGAAGGGGGTGGGGGGGTGGAGAAAAAATAAGAGTTTAAAATAAGTCATATTCTATAAAAGGGATATTTTAACGACTTCAGCGCTTGCACCCGGAACAAACAAAAGAGTATAAATAGATTTTTCTTTTTTATTTATTATTTCTTTTACTGTATAACCCAGCAGACGACGTATCCTTCGTATTCAGCCTTTAGTATTTGTATTCAAATGCAAATCTCGTGACGACTTAAGACGCAGGGAGAGGAAGGTGGTGGGATGTTTAAAAAAAAAAAAAAAAGAGCAGTGATGCATACACAGGGTTCCTGATCATGCGAGGTCTCTTATCGGGCTTGGAAAAAAAACAAAAAAGAAAAAAAACGCTTCGTTGGGTCATTTAGCTCCACCCCCTCGCAAGCGCCGTGGCTCGTGAAGTTTTCTAACTAGCACCAGGTTACTCAAAACACTCACCGAATGTTAAATATTCGTTCTTACGTTTTGCTCGACCGATTTCCCGCGTTCTCGTTGAGTGAACTTTGGCGTCTATACTAAATTTCGATTTTCGTGTGCATCTTTATCCGACCTTATTGGCATTCCGGACCAGAACTTAGCCGGACGGCCTTTTTGAACGAGGGAAACAAAAAAGGAAAATAAAAGCGCGGCCCTTCGCCCGGAGACAATCTCATTTAGAAAAGGGCTCAGTGGCTCGCCTGGATTAATACTCTCCCTTGACCTGTGCTGTGTACACAATAAATTATCTTGAGGCCAGCATCATTTGCGCTGTTTCTTCCCTTAGGTGTGCTAATGCTCCGAAAGATCCTGACGCTACGCAAGAGGGAATCTTCTGATGACGCAGGGCTCACAGAAGGCACATTCTGAGGCTCAGTCCCTTGTCATGTTTGTTTCAGAGCCAGAACTGTCATATGAAAGCATCCTAAATCTTAATGCGATGCGATGCGAGCGTCCCTTTAAAGCGAGGTGGTTTCGAGCGATTGTCCCTCAAGGGTGTGGAGTGGTGTGTCACTTCAGAGAACCGCTCGAGGTCATGAAACTGGGCCGTGGAGTTCCTGAGAAGACAAACACCTCCTTTTCACACAAACACGACGTGGTTTATCATCAATGACCGGCATGCAGATAGTGTCAAAAGCAGCTCTCAAACGATCCTTTTAAGGGCAGTTTAAAGGGCAGTAAAGAAGCCGTCACTCCGCTCTTTAGTCCTAAAGATCTACTTCACCTTACCTGACAACCCCCCCCGCCACACACACACACACACACACACGGCCTGTGATTTATAAAACCTGCACAGATTTTTGACTCGATCTCTGCCCCTATTTGTTTGTGTAGCATAGCAAAATTTTGCACTTAGCATTCGTTAGGACGACACTTCACATGGACATGTTTTGGGTTTGTTTGGTTTTTTTCCATTCACAGAGAATTTCCTTGGGATCCTTCCTCGTCCCTGAGGACTTTCCGATGACTACATCAGATAGATGCGCGAGTAATTAGTATGACGTTTAACCTTTTACGCCTGGGAACATGTGCCTTCTTACCAAGAAAGTACCCAATTTCTTTTTCATCCCCCCTCGGAGTTGATGTGGTTTTCTACATGCTGTTTGAAATCTCCGGGAAAACTTTAAAAGGACTTTGAGCGAAGCTGAAGCTCTCACTCAGAGAGCTGAAATGCATCTGGTTTGCTGAAGGGGACAGCTCGGAGACGGGTTGATTACGAAGTGAAGATTGACATGGCATGATTTGCTGCTGCTGTCGCGAAGCGGCGTCAACTTTCTGTATATTATTAACGAAGCAGCGACGTCGAAGGCCTTTTTAATCATGGGGGGGGGGAACCCCACCAAGGGAGCCGACTCGATCTTGTCTTGGTTAACGACGGACTTCTGGAATGAGCAGCGTGATCATTTTCTGTATCGGTTTCCTCTATTAGCATATACATGGCTGATCGCTGAGAACGTTTTTACGTCTCGTGGTTCTAGGGCGTGCCTCCCGTTCTCCAGCCGGCACGTGTGTCTGGAGGCTGGGAGGCAGGCAATTTTAGTACCGTGCCAAGAATCAATACTCCATCTCGCTGTCAGAGTGGAGCGCACCAATCCTTCAGGGCGTGTGTTATTTATATTGTTTTAGCCCTGCGGTCGCACAAAAAGCCCCAGATGATGAACATCGTTCTCCTCCTTCTCTTCCTCTCTCCCGATCATGCTTTTCCACTGTATGTGAACACGAGACGGACGAGCGCTGAAGATTGGTCGAGGTGTTCTCGTGTAATACCTTGAGGGACGGGCACTTCTTATATTGCTGAACGTGAAAGAATGTGGACTTCTCTCAGAAAGGAAACGATCTGCTCTCGCGCACCATCTTGTGTGATGCGTTATTTTGTGCGTAGCGCCTGTACAGGAAACTCTCCCTCCTCCCTCTTGAAGCACGGTAAATATATTCCGACTGAAATGTTCCTGATGTGTTCAGTCAGGGACTCAGGTGCTAATTTCTCCGTTGGTGCTGTATTATTATTTTTATTATTATTATTATTATTATTATTCCTCATCCTTTAGTGGCTCAATTACGACTTGGCTAGTTAGCGATCTGCTAAACGAAAGAAATTTAAAGCTTTGGAAGCCAACGATTCGAGAGGATATAAAAGCGATTTAGGCGGACTGACGCCCCAAAGCGCCGCCGCATCGCTCTCTCTAAGTAGGCCACGTCCCACTTTACCCCTAGCACCAAAGCATTTTGGGTAAGGTAGGAAACCAATAACGTGAAAAACAGTCCAGCGTGCTGATAAAAGGAGTCCAGATGCCATTACAAAACAAATCTCGGATCCCGTTAAGGATCACAGTAATTATATCGATGAACAAGCCGTCCGTGGACATTCCCTTTTCTTACTCTGGTATTCTCATGACTCTGTTCTTCCTGCTGAAAGCCTTGCGATTCTTTTATTTAGAGTATTGTGTCTGGTCGGTTGTTGACAGCGCGTGGTTGACCTTTTCTGATGAAGTGATCTCTGGAAACTGGCCTTTTGATCTCGCCTCTCAAAGGCCAGCGGATATGTGTGTCTTAAAGAAATGAAAATTATTTTGAAATACAGACAAGACACTGCACGGTTCGCACCGACCTAGTGCCAGTACGTCGGTAATTGAAACGAGGAAGTCCTGGAGGCGGCTCCGCCCAGTTCCTGATTGGCTTAGATTAACACTGAGATCAATTCTTCAAACGCTGGCTTGTCTTTGTGAGGTGACGGGGGAATAGATTAATAATAAATACAGAAAAGAAAGGATGAATAAATAAATACAAAGCTCCTGCGCTTGCCTTTGAAGCAAGGTACAGCTCAGGGCAGTTTCCAAAAATAACTGGATGGACAGGAAGAGAGAGTGAGCGGGAGAGAGAGGAGGTGTGTGTGTGTGTGTGGGGGGGGGGTGTTGTCACAGCTGAATGGAGAGCACTTTAAGAGACCGAGAGGCAGAAAGAGCTCCTCATGCCTGTGCTGATATGGACTTTACATCTGCTATGCGTGAGAGACTGGATCCACACAGGAGAAGCTGGAGCAAAGACGGCTCCCGGTCTGCACTCCAAATAACCTGGCGTTACACAGGAACCGTCCCAAACGCTGACGTGCTGATGGTCCGCATCGATATCTGTAAACTCGCACGCAGCTGTGTTGCGCAGAGCACTGATGCAGCGCTTACGATTTTGGTTCGATCGGCTGCCAAACAAACATTTTAGGAGAGTGGATTGAGCTGTAAATGTCGGGGGTCGCTGGATGTCATCCTTATGAAAGTCTCTGGAATCAGTCCGAAAGCATAAATAAATAAATAAATAAATAAGCAAGCAAGCTTTCAGAGGGGTGTTGACAGAGGAGAATCTGTGGTCGGAGGAAAGGATCGCAGTGTACACGCTTAATGCAATTACGCTGCTCAATTAATGAGCCGGACTAACGAGCGATATCATGGAGAACTGTTTAGAGACGGCGCGCACACCTATCCACCCACGCGTCCCACGTTTTTATTACCCTGGATCACCCACAGACAAGCCGTGCTGAGTCAAGATCCTGGCCAGGCAGACTTTAATATTTCATCTTCGCCGTTTCTCTGGATTTAACACGGTTTGGTGTCAAATTACAAAACGCAAGATAAATAGGCCGCCTTTGTTTGGAGAGCAAAAATAGAAATAATTATGCTCGAGCTTCAAAATCAACTAGCGCTTTTGCCGAGACTTCTTAACGCTTAAAAAAAAAAGAAAGAAAGAAAGAAAGAAAAGAAAGAAAGAAAGAAGATGAAGAAGAAAAAAGAAGTTATTTTTGTGCATGATTTGCTTGGGAAATAACCCCGCATCAGGTAGAGAAGAGAAAATGAATCTCAGGAGTTCACTTGTCCTTTGACAGGCTATCGGATAAGGGTGAACCGCACACAAATGATGTCCCGCCGACCTCGAGAGCTTTTATTAAATACGCAGAAAACGTCGCAAGCTAGACCTCTTGTGTGGTAATATGCAGAGTGATGGATTTCGCGCTCTCAGATTCATCCCTGGAAACAACCTTATATGTGTTCTCAGATAGTCCTTGATTAGATCTTGGCGTTGCCTTCTCAGAACAAGGGTAACATTTTGAACTCAATTTTCATCAGATCGAGCATCGAAGGGTTCAGGAATGGAGTGTCAAGGGAAAGGTTTCTGTTGTGCTAAAGACGCCGCGTAACGTCCAAGGACATTTTATATTTGGGGAAAATAATCAATGCAAAGCGTTGACATTAAATCTTTTCTATTAACTGTAGTATAATTTCCTCTTCCGCCTAAAAGTGGTCAACAATTACAATTTTTCAATAACATCACACTGTATTTCATTTTTAACCCTTTAGAGGTACATTTCACGTTTAATGAAACGTCCCTCAAAGACGTTCCAGTTCGTATCGATAATTAAGAGGTTAAGAGGACAAAAACGTCCTGCCTGTAACAAGCCTCCAACACTGGAGACTCCTTCCATAAACATTACATTTATTATTATTAATAAAGAGTAGTGCGCACCATACAGGTCACTGTTGCTGGAGAATTATACCATATTAACATACACTTTAATAGAACAATAAAAACGAATTTGGTGCACAAGGTTCAAGATCATGTGCGTTTCCTGAAAGCAACACAATTACACAAATATAGGGTTAAATCTCCCTTAGTGAGTTTCACCTTGATCGGATGCTTTTGGTAGCCATCAACAAGCTTCTGGCAGAATTCTGGTCAGATATTCAACCACTCTTCTTGGCAGAATTGGTAGAGTTCCATTAAATTTGTGTGTTTCCTGGTACTTTTAAGTGCAGTCCACATGTTTTCTATAGATTTGAGGTCAGGTCTCGGTTTAAGCTTAATGTTAGCCCGCTTTATCTATTCCACAACATGCTTTGATGCGTTTTGGGCATTTTTGGGCTCATTGTCCTCCAAGTTTCAACTGTTTAGATTGGATTAGATAATATTAGTGTCATTCAGCAGACGCCCTTATCCACAGCGACTTACATCTATATCATTTATACAACTGAGCAGTTGAGGGTTAAGGGCCTTGCTCAAGGGCCCAACAGAGGTAGCCTGGCGGTGCTTGGATTTGAACTCACGACCTTCCGATCAGTAGTCCAACGTCTTAAACATTGAGCTACCACCGTCTAGCCTGATGGTTTGAAGTCCTGCGTTATTCCATCCACTTTGTGTAATGCATCACTTCCCCTGGCAGCAGAACAGCCCCGGAAACTGATGCTACCACCACCGTGCTTCACAGCTGCTACAGTGTTCCTCTGTACCTCTGCTCATTGTGGCCAAACAACTCCATCTTCATCTTATCTGATCATAAAAGTTTCCTCCAAAGTGCTTTTTCTTTGTCCGTGTGCTCAGCTGCGACCTTTAGCCAAGCTTGAAGGTATGGGTTTTGGAGCAGGAGCTTCCTTCACCATCAACTGAGAGGCTAAACTAAATATAAAAATAAACATGAAAGCTGCATTCAGTCCGTGGTAAACCTGGGCCTTGATAGTTCCTGGGTTATTCCTGTCAGCCGAGGGGGACCAAATCCATGCTTTTCCCCCATATTACATATACACACACATATATATATATATATTGTGCAATCATTCTTCCTCAGAAAAAGACTAATCACTGAAAGCCCAATAATGCTGTGACCCCTACGAACTGAAACTGAAACGTTCGATGTCGGCAGGAGGGATTTCGATAAAAGCAGGGAGAGATCTGCTCTCTGAAGCAGACGTGGAGCTCCTGCAGAACCCAGGCTGGAAAGGGTTGTGTATGTGTGTACGCATGTGTGTGAGGGCAGGCGGTGTAAAATGGTTCCCAAGCCCGCTCTAGTGTCCAGATGGTGTTGCGAAACAATCGACTGGCAAAACATTCACGAAAATCCCCAAAGCTAGAGCGCCACATTCACATCAGTCAGGTAGGGAGTGAAACTCGCTCACACCTTCTAGCAGGAACATTGTTCCACACACACACACACACACACACACACACACACACACACACACACACACACACACACACACACACACACAC
>JAQLOM010000016.1:1971814-1992774 GCA_030068315.1 Chrysichthys thysi
ACTTTAAAAACATGTTTTGAGGCTGAAACACATTCATTGGATTTACATTCATTTCAATGGGAAACACTGATTCGGGTTGCGAACAAATCTTGTCACGAACAGAGTCTCAGGATGGATGAGTCGAGGTAACGCTATATTTAAAAAGATCCTCCAATCCAAAAGTGCCTACAAACCCACAGAGCACATGTCTGCATTCAGCTTACACATGGCATCATAAATTATATCATACATAAAAATATAAGTAAATATAAATATCAGAAGCATAAGATTTAGCTCATCTGCATCCCCCTCAACCCGGTGATTACTTTGGAACTATAAGCTTCAAACGTATGTCCCGGGACCTTAGTTATACCAGCAGCTAAAGGTTAAACCTCTGAATTAGTTCTTTAACAGAATCTGATTAGAGGTCAAAGGTGCTGCCTGGTTTAAATTCATCACATTCGATTTGCACTTAAGCTTGAGTGCCAATTCCTTATCGTCTGTAAAGAGACATTTTTTTTTTTTGGACTTGATAATTACATTATGCTCGATGGATGGGCATATATATATATATATATATATATATATATATATATATATATATATATATATATATATCTCTATATATGTGACTATATATGACTCTAAAAGCTCTAAAGCTTGATTTCAGCCTATTACAGCTCAATGGATATTTTATGAGCCAATATTAGTTGAGGATAATGATTGTGCTTTAAAAAGAAAAAAAAGGGAAAAAGAACAATCTACATGTTGGTATGATTATATAAATGTGACCAAAAATCACCGTCGAGTCACCGAACTTAAAAGTATCACACATACACAAGATGCTGGACACAGCCACCTATGAGCTCATGTATGTGGAAGAGGGCAGACGACACTTCCAGGTCGAAAAAAGGACATAATTTGCTGGATTTGTGTGTCTTGTTAACCATCGCTCATGGAGAACTGGCTAAAATAGCTAATATTCTTCATATCCTATATAAAAAAAAATATCCAAAGAGTTCAAGTCCATTATGATCTAGTGAGCTCTTCCTGACCATGATGCATTATTTATGCCTTAAGGACCTGCTCTGGCGCACACTAAAAACTGCAGTATCATTGCTGTTCCTGTTTGCAGACGCTCTGAAACCGTGCCTTTGTCAATCCCCTAAAATCCACAGGAATAAATCATTTTCAACATACATCATCTCCTGAACCGTGTCCTATATTATTGAACAGAAAGTTCTCGAGTGCGTCGACGCGTACGCGGCTTCGGGCTAACGGCTTGAAAGCGCACGTACTGGAGCCTATACACCAACACGAGTTCTTTGAAAGCCAAAGTGCTCCAGGCTTTCAGTTTCCACATTTCTTTAAGTGTGTTATACCCGTCATTCGCCCCTGAGCAACCGTGATGATGCCTGTTCTCCATTTCTCTTCTCGACTTCTCTCTGCGTGAACCACGAAGAACTCAACCAAAGCAATTTCTCAAAGATCTTGAACTTGATATATATTTTTTTTTTTGGTTGCCTCTTTTCAAACCCGATAAACATCTGAACGTGACCTTCGTGCCATGACCTGGTGGTGGTGGGGGAGGAGGACCTGGCAGGGGTTTGCGTGCTCTCGCGTGGTCTCCTGAATTACGCCGCACGTATGTCTCGCTTAGCAGGACAGGTGAGGGAACTAAAACTTGATGCCTCATTAAAGCACACAAGCCGCAAACTTCTCCTTCCCTGACAGGTCTTTGTTGGGTCGAACCAGCACCGAGTGACAGGCCAGTTAGCCTCCAGTCTGGAGAAGCTTGTCACGCTGCCAAAGCCTAGTCTGGTACATGGTTTTCAGATCTCATAAATGCTAAGCGGGGATAAGGCAGCTGTTTCGGCTGCTGGACACGGCACCTGTTGTCGTCTAAGAGAGATCTTTCCTCGTTCGTTTTCGAACGTTCCCCTTGGCCTGTCAGCTGGGAGAGATCATGACTCATAAAAAGTGGCAATATCTCCGCTCAGATATTATACAGTTTTTAAACAGATATATTCTGTAGTTCAAAGAGCCGGGCTGAGATTTCTTCTCTCCAACCCGAGTGTCGAGGACACTGTGGTGTCCAGTGCCCGAGGCTAGCCGTGGTGTATGAGAATTAAATCTGGGAGTTATCAGATTAAAAGCCTATGGAACCAGTGCCAAGAAGAAATGTCTGAGGAGCCAGCCTGTAGCTGTCCATCACAGCCTGGAGTGAAGACCGGCACCAGTCCAAGGAGACAAAAGAGAATCCCTTTCGCCCCTGGTCTCCTTGGCTGTACCTCCGATTTCCCCCCCTACAGCACCTACCCTCCTGCCCTTCTCATGGAGAGCCTGAAGAAGAACTCATGGCCATCAACTAATAAAAGTGGGTGTGAAAAAAAAAAAAGGTTGGAAAGGAGCAATTCGGTGCAGCCTGGAAGTGCTCTCAGTCTGTTTTTTTTTTTTTTTTTTGTCTCCCAATCCTTTTATTTCTCATAAAGTCTCCATGGTAGTTTACAGCAACCCCTGTAAACGACCCCACTCTCCCTCTCACGCACTCAAAGCATTAAGAATGCACTTTCTCAGTGGCTACGCGAGACGGTCAATCAATACGGCGTGTCACGAGGCATATGGATAGCACGCAGTCTTCAACGCAGGAGATGGACGCACTCATCCAGCAGCTTGTTGACAGGCGTGATTCGCCATAATGAGATTTGACAGCTTCCTTTTCCTCCTGCGGCTACGGAAAAACGGTAGCACGGGAACGGAATATGTGACTTTTTAGTCACGGGGACGCTGAGGAAATCTATAGGAGCAACGTGGCATGGAGGTGTGAACGAAACATTCATTAACCGAGTAAAGAAAATTCCTAAGCATGGAAAAAGTCGTCTGAAAAGCATTTCGACCTTGCACAAAAATAAGGGAGAATCTTGCCGTTCGTTTAATTAACCTAGGAAGGATTTTAATTGAGCTTTAATGCCTGAAATATGACTGAAATTATTACTACACTACTTATACATGGTCTACATTATTATTATTATTATTATTATTATTATTATTATTATTATCATCATTATTATTATAAATCTCTGAAAAGGTTGGAGCATTTTTTTGTGTGTGTGTGAAATATAAGCACGGCCATCGCGCTCAAAAAATGAAAAACAGAAATGTGAAAAACCATTAACGTCCCCGCCTCCCGACACCACATACATTTCAAATGCTTGACAACATGCCAATCTAAAGCCATTTGTCAACAACCACAGAGGGAAAAGGCTTCTTTTCAACACTCCCAGAGTCTCTTTGGTGTTGTTATTTTTGTCCAAAGGGCATCACTGCGTTTGTGCACTCTCCAAAAGGCCAGTGGGCAGAATGATGGAGGCGAGGATAATAATTAATTGGATTCAAGCACTGCCAATCACAGCGCGCCATACTACGGATGGTATTTTTAAAGATATGCTACAGAGCTGGCTGTGAGCATGACTATACGGTGCTTTAATGAGCGTTTTACTCATAACGCCAGCGATTATGCCGAAAAGCCCACGCGGTTATCTATTTCCTTAACACTTATCCAGTCACCTGACACAGACTCGTCACGTACACTAATGAAGGCTCGCTCCGTAAATAAAGAGAAAGTCCATTTTAGTGTCCTAGGTTCAACAGGAAGACACCCGTCCTTATTTCGCCCGAATAATATTATAATTACCACAACGCACTGAGGAAAAAGGGAAAAAAAACAAAAGTAGACTCGGGATATATCCAGAGAACGACGGAGATGTGTACTATAAATCAGGAGGAATACACACCTGATACCAACCACAGTGTTCCGCTCAGACCTTCCGATCTGTCCCATGTCAATCTGATCCTCCCTCTAAGTCAAACAAAGACGGATAATAATAAATATGTGCATAATATGTACACGTACCATCATACGCAAGGCTTGCTGTACAGTACGTTATGTTACGTTACGTTATATGTAGGAAATGAGAAACGCTTTCCTTTCATCGGTTTCCATGGAACCTGCAGCGCTCTGCAGAACGAGACGCTAAGGACGTTGGTCCCCGGCCGTCTGAGCGCGACGTCTGGAAGCTTCGACTTCTCATTTCATAACATTTCTGTGTTTGTTTGGAAAAATCCACAAGCTGACAGCAGCATTTCCTCCTCACATTGCTATTCTAACCATGATCCAGGCGCCGGCGCAAACCAGCCCAAAGCCTCACTCTCTCACCAAAACAAAGCACCCTGACCTTAACGCTTTTCTCCTGCACAGACTCCACAAATATTTCCCTTAGCAAAGCCCTCAATTACAGCAACTTTATGATACGTTCAAGATCTGAAACACAAAGGGCTTTTTGAACACGAGACAAAAAAGCGGCAGAGAGAAAGCGCTCGCGTCAGGTCTGCTTGAACTGTTTTCACGAGAGAGGAAAAGGGATTCAAATAATTGTTTTAAAAAAAAAAAAAAAACACAAGAAAGCTAGCTCCGGTTCTGCCGTGATGAATAAAATCAACCTAATCAGTGTCGCTCTAATCCCTAAAAGGCAGCTGTAATCCCTCGGATACAACAAGGACAACATTTAGTCCGATCGAGAGCGTGTGCGATTAAAAGCCGGATCAAAAGCCAGGCTTAGACGTACACAGTGGGACGTTTGTGAAGTTCTTAGGTTTTAAATGCATATCTTAGATGCGTGATATTTTTTCATTCTGTACGCTGATCAATGTGGGTCTTTATATAACCCGGTCAGTGAAGTTTATCGTGTCTCCTACACGAGCCGTCTGGATTATCCGAATCCGAAATCCGACGCGGATAACTCCGCTGGTCAGAGTCACAAGCCTGTGGGAAAGCCAGAGATCTGCTTAGACAAACACCAGCTAAATTTCCCCTCGTGCCCCTGAGAGACCGCTCGACTGGCGGCATCTGCTTCCCTTGATTACTTGAAGAGAAGTGCACGCAGAACGGAAAAGAAATGGACCCAGAGGACAGGGCCGGCCGCCTTTCCGAACCATGACCACGGGGGTAATCCTGGAGCAGGAGCCCTGATGTCTAGATTATTCCTGACTGGGGTGAATACGCAGGAAATAGCAAACGTGGGGAGTGAATCGGAAAAAGCGAAACGCTTTGAAAAATTTCAACAAAATCATCTGCACCTCAAGGGGCTGAGGGGAGAAATTATTTTTTAAGAAAAGCTCACAGGTTATCATCTGCAGGCTTCTGTATTACAGGAGAGCTCTCACTCATTTATGAATTCTTCAGAGAGCGGTTTATTCACGTACATGGCAGGAATACATACCATGGGACGCCGTTTCATCACACACACGCTTTCCCGCACTGCCAAAGGAATTCTGACCGATCCCCCTCCACGCCGACGGATACTCTTGACCAATCACCCTCGCTCCTGCACTTGTTTCTGGATGCATGTTCAAATATATTATTAAAAACATACAGATCATGACTTAGATGAAACACTTACTGAAAATAAAATTAAAGAGAAAGGGAAAGATTGTTGATGTTTGACTTTAATAACCGAACACATACACACCGCCGTTCAGGGCGCCTTAAAAACAAGCTCCGCCCCAGATTCATCGACGTGCATTGCTGAGGCAACAGCACCAACAAGAACACCCTCGTTTTCCCCTCTTCCCTTCTCCCTTTCCTGATGACTGGCCTGGGACCCGCCCCCTGCTTCTGATTGGCCGGAACAGTGTTGTGCGACTCGATCCAGAGCTAAGTTTCTGTACAAAATATTTAATAATAACTTTGCAAGCCCGTTAATTCCTGCTTAAAATATGTTCCCTGGTCATGTCAGCTTTTAAATAAAACATTATTGAGGTTTCTAGATCTGCCCTACAGCTTCGTTTTCATTTACTGAATATTCATAGACTAATTGTGCGTGATTTCTGCGAGTGTACGCACCAGGCGTGGGAATACTCCTACGAAACATGCAAATGCAGCACCGGTTCAAATGTTATTTACGGTGTTGTACTGTCGAGATGACAAACGTCGATGAAGACTGACGTAAATCATCCGAAGCAGAAGTCCTGGACGTGTACAGAGCGCTCCAAACAACCCCAGAGCATCCGAGACATTTTTAAAATAAAATAAAATAAAATAAAATAAAATAAAATAAAATAAAATAAATAAATTAAAAAAAATAGAAATCCTCAGCATTTTTTTGCGGTGCCTCTTTTGTTTTGTGCATGTCCCTAAGGCAAGGGGATGTAATTAAATTTACAGTTTACGAGACCATCACGTAGGCTCTTTATGCATCCTCAGTGTACGAGTAGACGCCCCCTCGTGAATACGAGCGTCCTGTGTACACGGATGAGCGGATTACGATTCCCCTCGCTCATCTGACATCCTCCTGATGGCCCTCCGTCCCTGAGAATCATCTCTCTGTAGGTGTGAAATGGAAATTCAGCGTTTGCTAAACTGAAACCGGCGACAGGTCAAACAACAACATGACCTTGAGCTCAGAAAATGAATTTAAGGGAACGGAGAAAGGGCAAACGTCTCAAGAAATTTGTTCCTGTTCTCATATCTCTGCGTTCTCTCTCTCTCTCGCACAGAATTTGCAGAGTGCGCGATAGGCAGGGATGGCGAGGGGGGTGGGGGGGGTGGCGAGCGCAATTGAGCTGAAGGACGTTTTGTCGATAAGTAATAACCACACTGTATTAGTGGCATATTTAGGCATGAGAATCCCAGTAAATTGATTTTAAGTAAAATCATTTAGGAGAGGCGTGCCTGGGAATGCACGACGTGTGTGGACTTGAGATTTGCCCCGCATTAAAGAGTGCGCACTTTACAGCATCCTCGTGAGGGAAGAGGATGGTTGCGTTCTTCATCCTGCGCCCCTCTGTGAACGTCCTGGCTTTCTCTGGATGAGCAAGTCGGTGAAACGGTATTCGCTTGGAGAGAAATGAAAGTAAACCCAGCTATGAAAACCCGCGAAGGTTCTTCCCTTGCTGATGTCTAATTCTCTTCAAACAAGTGTCATGCTGTATAATGATGTTTAAAAATAATAATAATAAAGACGGTATAATGTAAAATCATGTCCTGCGTCATGTCCTTATTCAAACGAAGTAGTAGGCAAGGTGGGCGTGGTTGAATTATGACGTACGCGGAATGCAGAGTGCAGAGCGTTCGAGGGCGGCAGCTTGTGATATCTTGAGACGCTCGAATTTTAGTGTCAGAACTGATATTTGATATATATATAAAAGGAGACCGCGCATGCTGTTTTTCCTGGGCAGAGTTGACGACCCCATGCTCTATGGCGCGCTGCGCGTTCCTCCTGCGGCGATAATCTGTTTCCTAGCACGGCTCCCAATAAGGTGCGCGGTACCAGAAATACACTTATGTAGGTATTTAAAATTAACAGCAGGAGACGTGAAGCTAGCAATGGTGAAAGACGGAACAAAGGAAGAAGAGATAATGTCAGGAATTGACTTTTCACTATTCCTCGTTCCTCTCGTCCTCCATTACCTCCATGTTGTTTTTCCCCCCCTTGCAGATTTCATTTTTAACATGGTCATTCTGCGACGAATATATTTTTTCCTCAACTTCATAGATGTCTGTATCATTACCCTCAATAAGAGCTATTTCCTAGTTACTGAGAGAGCCCGTATGTGGAGATACTTTTCAACATCGACATCAGAAAGGGAGTGGAAATATCCCATCAGTTATTGTGAGTTAAACTATTCTTTTCTCATCCCTTTCTCCTAAAGTCCACCCGGTCACAGCTTGGACATGTGCTTTATGAGATGCACGGGACGAAAGATGAACTGAGCTTGTTTACGCGTGGACCGGCCCTGCAGCAGAAGCCTCATTATAGCGAGCCCTCGGATGTTGGGAACACGGCATTGAGGGGAAGCCGGTAGCTGCGAGACGAAGGAGAACCAGCACTGTTTAAGCACTTCTGCTCATTAGAACTCTCCATACAGCCTCCAGGAAAGTCTGGAGCTCACTGGACCTAGTGAAGGCCAACGAACACTCGGAGACACGAGGCTTTACATCTTCTCTCCGCCTTCTTCTGCTGATTTCAGCATTTCTGGCTTTTTAATAAACACGTTCTCTCTTAACAATCAAATCGGCACGGTTCTCATCTTGAGAACTGTTAAAACTCGTGCCAGGTAGAAGCACTCAGACAAAGGCAATGCATGGGCTTCACACACAGAACTGCACTGATTTGATCTGATCTGATCTGTTCTGTTCTGTTCAGACGTTCTGAATCGTTAAAGCTCGCCGTACAATCCGAGGCACCACCGAGACCCCCTTGTGCCGCTTCTGTTTGATCTTGTGACGGGAGAAAAGGATTATTTGCCTTTCCCCGTGTGGCATTCCTGGGAGAAGAAATGAAGAATGGAGAGGAGATAGTAATCACAGCAGAAGCGAAGCCGGAGAATGGAGGTCATCTCACTGGAGCGTATCGGACGCTGAAACCAGCTGGTTTGAGCCCAACGAGAGCGCCCGGCTTCAATTCGCGCAAGGAAATTATCACGCCGACGCTCACCTTGAATCTTCTTCGGCTATTGCATGCCGTCGCTATGTACGGGGCTGCTGAGTATCATCAGTCAAGCGACAATGACATATGCGCAAAAAGAAAAGAAAAGCGATGGCTTCGGAGTAAATGAAAAACATTAGAAAATGCTGAAGCAGTGTCCTATCTGACTAACGCTGGTAAATTTATAGTCCTAAGCATTTCCCCGACAAACTTTTTTTAAACCTCTTTTTCACTTATGAAGTAAAGAAAACATGCAGAAGGAATCACCTTCACTAAACTAAAAAGACTCCCCGTGCACAAAGAGAGCAGTCCTGCATTCCGAGATCAGTACGCGCTTTCAACTGTAAGCTGCAAATAAACTTTTTCGCTGCAAAACGACAACAAATCGGCACTTTTTTATTTTGTTGTGTTTCTTAAGTTGTGACATTGAAATGCAAATGAAACTGAACGGAGCGGGAGGCTAGGGTTCGTCTGTAGTTGCGAGTCTGACTTAATAACGATGCAGCATTGTGTTCCTGCTTTCAAGAAGTTTATTGCAAAGGATTATTGAGAGGTCAAACAACCCCTGCCTCCAAAAAAAACCCAAAAAACAAGGTAAAAGATAGAAAGTTTGACTCTTATTATGTTAAACTTGCATTACTTTGAGCTCGGTTGTTTGGTTTGACATTAGAGTTAACCCAGAAGTAATCGTATCGTAGCATAATACCATAGTGATCGTCTTTCGCGGGCGTTACGTTGCAAAACTTTCTGCTTGGAACGTAAGACGAAAATCCGTGATACACGGACGCCACCCCTAAATGCTTATTTTATTTTTTTTAATAGGTTAATCCCTAAATGATCCTCCCACACTCTTTAAACACTTTCTAGACACAATTAAACACAAAGAAAACATTTGCGAGCATATAGCGAGGTGAATTTTGTGTCAAATTCGTAGAAACGTCACATTTATAGCAAGGACTGCTACGGGCGAAGAACTGGGATGTTGGCGAATGGTGTTCTTTGTCTCTTGTGTAATTATGATCCACACTGTACTGTATTTTAAATATCATAAACATGAATTAAAATGGAGTAAAATATTAATATTTTATAATCCCGGGGAAATCCACAAAAAAAAAAAAATAGATATATTCTAAATAGAAATCCGTAGATAGCGTGACCTGCGATATAGCGGGGGATTAGTGTATTCCAAAAGTGCAATCAGTTACGTATTTAAAAGGTGCATTAGACAAAATTAGTCCATTGTTTTTAAGAGTAGTTCTGTCATGATTAATAATGTCAGCAGGTTGACATTTGTACCCACTCTCCATGCTCACAAAATCCGACCTGGGATCTACATAGGCTCAATGAGTGTGTGTGAATCTAACAGGACTAACAGGAGATCAGTCCAAACACAAACACGCATTCGAACCCGGAGGTCAGGCTTCTAAATGTGCTTTCTCAGCCACATAATACGCTTCTGCTGAGGCCATGGTTTAAACCATTATCATTATTATTATTATTATTATTCTATTTTAATCATGTTCTACATATCTTCCCGGTTATTTGTACAAGTAACCGCCTACTGCACCTTTAAAGTTAAGCATGCAGGTGAAATCTGACAGCTCATGTTTCTATAACGCCACATTTTTAGACCCACGTAATGAAACGCGAGCATCTCAAACTTCTGTGTGCACTGGAATTAGGCCAAATAGGTCTCGCCTAATCTCTGCTGAGTGTGTTTGTTTGCCTCAGAATGTCAGAATGCCTTCAGGGCCACTAGTGTAGGAGCTGCAAACAACGTAGAGACTTTCGGTACACATGCTCTGATGCTGCCTGGAAACCGGGGAGATTTACAGCTCAAAATCAACATGCAGAAACAGACAGTCAGAGAAGAAAAATAGCAGTAGATTAATTACGTAGGGGGGAACAGGAAGTTCATCTTTTAGTAAATATTTATCAGTTCAGAGATGAATAATAGCCCATCTTACATATAAATCGCTTTAAAAAAAAAGTGTGTACTGCTTTAATTGGAAAGAAAATGAATGAAAAACAAAACGTGGAATTGGTTGCATTTTTACTGATGTTTGTTTTGGTAATATTAATATTAAACCTGTTACAAATAATTTCTCTAATAATCTTTTGAATACAGTTTTAATAAAATCTCAGTATGGTTTGAAATCTTCCTGTTATGTTGTACAAGAGTGTGAAAAGACTTTTATATAAGCTTACACACGTTAGCAGCGGTAGATGTGTTTTATATAATCGCCTCTGGACTGTGCAGTGAAACTCAAATCCTTGCATGTACACATTACACTAGCATCATGATGCCAAAAACTAATCCACATGTCACACATTATCCTTGTCGTCATTACTAATAGTAACAGTACTTACAAAAGGAGCAGTATTAATGTTAGTAACAGCAGCAATTCTATGATTGTTAGTAGCAGCAGGAGTACTGTTAATGTGAGTAACAGCAGGAGTATTAAGGTCAGTAATAGAAAGAGTAGTATTATTGATAGTAATAGCCTTTATCAGCAGTAGTAATAATGTAGTAGCAGCAGTAGTATTAATGTTAGGAGCAGGAGTAATATTAATGTTAGTAGCAGTATTAATGTTAGTAGCAGTATCATTATTAATGCTAGTAGCAGCAGTAGTATTAACATTAGTAGCAGCAGTATTAATGTTAGTAACAGGAGCAGTATTAACCTTAGTAGCAGCAGTAGTATTAATATTAGTAGCAGCAGTGGGAGCAGTATTAATAATGCTAGTAGCAGCACTAGAAGCAGTATTAATGCTAGTAGCAGCAGTAGTATCAATGATAGTAGCAGGAGCAGTATTAACGTTGGTAGCAGCAGTAGCATCAATGTTAGTAGCAGCAGTAAGAGCAGTACTAATGCTAGTAGCAGCAGTAGTATTAATGTTAGTAGCAGTAGTAGGAACAGTATTAACATTAGTAGCAGCAGTAGTATTAATGCTAGTAGCAGCAGTAGGAGCAGTATTAATGTTAGTAACAGGAGCAGTATTAATGTTAGTAGCAGCAGTAGTATTAACGCTAGTGGCAGTAGTAGGATCAATGTTAGTAGCAGCAGCAGGAGCAGTGTTAATGCTCGTAGCAGCAGTAGCATCAATGTTAGTAGCAGCAGTAGGAGCAGTGTTAATGTTAGTAGCAGGAGCAGTATTAACGTTAGTAGTAGAAGTAGTATTAATGCTAGTACCAGCAGTAGGAGCAGTATTAATGTTAGTAGCAGAAGTAGGAGCAGTGTTAATGTTAGTAGCAGAAGTAGGAGCAGTATTAATGTTAGAAGCAGCAGTAGTATTAATGTTAGTAGCAGCAGTAGGAGCAGTATTAATGTTAGTAGCCAATGTAGGAGCAGTATTAATATGTTAGTAGCAGTATTAATGTTAGTAGCGGTAGCAGCAGTAGTATTAATGTTAGTAGCAGCAGTAGGAGCAGTGTTAATGTTGGCAGTAGGAGCAGTATTAACATTAGTAGCAGCAGTAGTATTAATGTTAGTAGCAGAAACAGGAGCCGTGTTAATATTGGCAGCAGGAGCAGTGTTAATGTTAGTAGCTGCAGTAGTATTAATGTTAGTAGCAGTAGTAGGAACAGTATTAACATTAGTAGCAGCAGTAGTATTAATGCTAGTAGCAGCAGTAGGAGCAGTATTAATGTTAGTAACAGGAGCAGTATTAATGTTAGTAGCAGCAGTAGTATTAACGCTAGTGGCAGTAGTAGGATCAATGTTAGTAGCAGCAGCAGGAGCAGTGTTAATGCTCGTAGCAGCAGTAGCATCAATGTTAGTAGCAGCAGTAGGAGCAGTGTTAATGTTAGTAGCAGGAGCAGTATTAACGTTAGTAGTAGAAGTAGTATTAATGCTAGTACCAGCAGTAGGAGCAGTATTAATGTTAGTAGCAGAAGTAGGAGCAGTGTTAATGTTAGTAGCAGAAGTAGGAGCAGTATTAATGTTAGAAGCAGCAGTAGTATTAATGTTAGTAGCAGCAGTAGGAGCAGTATTAATGTTAGTAGCCAATGTAGGAGCAGTATTAATATGTTAGTAGCAGTATTAATGTTAGTAGCGGTAGCAGCAGTAGTATTAATGTTAGTAGCAGCAGTAGGAGCAGTGTTAATGTTGGCAGTAGGAGCAGTATTAACATTAGTAGCAGCAGTAGTATTAATGTTAGTAGCAGAAACAGGAGCAGTGTTAATATTGGCAGCAGGAGCAGTGTTAATGTTAGTAGCTGCAGTAGTATTAATGGGTAGTTGAAATAGTGAGAAGAGGAGGAAACATAATAAAAGTCGTAGAAGTAGTATAAATTTTAGTAGTATTAGTTGTAGTAGTAGCCCTAATGTTAGTAGGAGCAGGAGTAATAATGATAGTAGTAGTGTTAAAGGGGCCAGCTCACCCCTCCTGAAATCCAATGCAGTTTTTTTTCCTCAAAGCACATGACCACTACCTGCTCGCTCTACGTGTAGCAAAACCTCCACAAGTTCAGTGCTCCTGATCCCTTAGAAAAATCCATCAGAAAATTTTGCTTCATCCACGTGTCATATGTGGAAGGTTTAAACAAAACATGCTGCACTTCTACTTTCCATTAATACATTATTACATGGTCGCTACTTTACGGATTTTTCCCTTTTCGCTGTGGGCTCTGGAACCTAACTCCCACAATAAACGAGGGATCACTGTAGTTTTAAAAACCTCTTCAATTTCACATTACAATTAAAGATCTGTGACCCAGGATGTCGCCAGAACGTTACAGATTGTTTTTGGAATATCGACTGCATAGAAGATGGCGACCCATTACTTGGTGCAGAGGATTCTGGGAAGGAGGAGCCGGGAACTTTAATTTCAGTAGTAGGAGGGGTAATGGTTATAGGAGGAGAAGGAGGAGGATGAGCATGAAAATTGCAAGTAGATGGAAGAATATTAGGAATAGTATTAATATTAATTTTAGTAATAGCAGTAGTAGAATCAGGAGGAGTGATATTAGTGGTAGTACTAGTAGTAATAGCATGAATAGTAGTAGTAGTAGTATTGTTAATATTAATAGCATTAATATTCTTCTTCTTCTTCCTCATTATTATTATTATTAACAACAACAATAATAATAATGATGATAATAACGGTGATAATCATAATAATAATAATAATAATAATAACAATATTTTGCATGATACTGAACTGTTTGTTCCCCGGTCAACAACAATAATAATAACGATGATGATGATAATAATGATAATAATAATAATAATAATAATAATAATAATAATAATAGTAATAATAATAATAATAATAACAACAATATTTTGCATGATACTGAACTGTTTCTGTTCCCCAGTCACCATAAGGACCACATTGATGCTCTTACAGCACAAACTCACGCTCTGTATGACTTTATCTTCATTATTTGTTCTGAAACCTGTCCAACCTGCTGAATGATGGAGGAGAGAAGTATACAGAAGAGCTTCCCATACCTCATTGGTGTTCCACCGGTGTCTCTCCTTGGGCAGGGAGGAGCATTTGGGCAGACATTCGAGCAGCTTCTTAGGCAGGTAGATTTTCAAATGTCCATGTTCATCTGGAGACAAAAGAGAAGCAGAATACTCTGAGCGCTGAGCTCAAACACAAACAAGCAATCGAACCCCAAAGTGATTTTCTTGGTTTACCCCAGTGTTCCCATATGTCACTAGGAGATACGTACAACTCTGAATGTTCTTACACATCAAAACAGATTCATTTGAAAATTACTGGGCAAATACGGGAGAAACACTCAGGAGGACACATTCTGTTCTTGTGACGTCTGAGAACGTCTTCTGAACGTTCCTGTTTAAAAACGAGCAGACGTGGTTGGGTTGTCAAGAAGGAGGCACTCAAATATTTAACAAATAAAGCACAATAATAACAACAACAATGACAACAACAACATAAAGCAGTATTGTTGTGAAATGAAGCAAAGCCCATTTAAGGCACAAGGTGTGTACACCCTCTTAGCCGGCTGCTGTGATTTTTGCATTTTGTTCGAAAATTATATTTCTTCTGCTACTATCTTATCATGCACGAGTGCACGCTCAAATACATAACAGGCAAATTGGGTGACAACGCAGAAGCGCATTTCAAGGTTATTGATAACCGTTTGAATCAACGGCTCGGGCTTCTTAAGGAAGTCAATGTTTGGCCCTTAGGGAACAGGAAGTCCCATATTGCGTGCTGAGCCTGTTTATGAATTAAAAACAAAAAAAATTAAAAAAAAGTGAGTGAGAGTGCATGTGAGACAGAAAGGGACTGGAGTGTGTCCTCTAGGAACGCATAAAGACATTAGGCAGGGAGAGAAAGTGAAGGTAAAGATGAAGATAGCGAGTCCGCTGGGATTAGGCTTGGCGAGCGCTCAAACTTCAGGTTTAAGAACAAACAGATAGCCAGGGGAGAGAGGCACACAGTGAAGGTTAGGTGACTTGAAACTCCGACGGCGGGATCCGTTTGTGCTTTACCTACGTGTGAACTGACGGCCAGTTGAATAATTTACAACTTTATAGCAAGAGCTGCAGATGAGCGTGCCCGAAGACCACTCTCTAGTGTTTCCAATAATCAATCCTTATCTTTATTACTAAATAACAGAATATATATATAATATATATATATCAGTAACACTATTCTGTCCAGAGTACATCACGACAACCTTACATTTCTTTAACCTGCTATATTTTTTGCCTACAATGCAGCACAACATTTTACCTTTCACAAAAGAAATGAATTCACTTGTTTCATTTTAGATTTTTTTTGTTTGTTTGTTTTTAAACTTAACCCATATAAAAAACAAAAAAATAATTATCAAATACTTTATAAAATTTGTAAGTGAATGTGAAGGAAAGTTGCAAAAAAACAAAACAAAACAAAACAAAAAAACCCTAGGGGCTTAAAAAGTGGCTCCAAATATTACATGTAAACAGGAAAAAAGAAGCATAAATAAACAGACACCAGCGCAGCCTGTGAGGCTAACAAAGACATAGCTAACATAATAGACATATTATACATACAGCCACATAATTAGCCAACAGAGATGACTACTGTAATACAGCAAGGAAAACCAATGAGTAAATAACCATTAGAAATAGACCGATATAACTTTCTTCTCCCTGATACTGATACCCAAACCTTGACCATCAACCAATTATTCAACATCAACAAAACTACAAAACTTTATTTACAGCACAGACTTCACCTCGCTATATGCTCGCAAATGTTTTCTTTATGTGTTTAATTGTGTCTAGGAAGTGTTTAGAGTGTGGGAGGATCATTTAGGGTTTTTTTTAAACTATTAAATAAAAGCATCTTGGGGTGGCGTCTGTATATCACGGATTTTCGTTTTCGACGGAAAAAGTTTCGGAACGCGACCCCCGCGAAAGATATGGGTTTACCGTACTGTATATTGTGTTTTCCTTTAAAGTTTTTACTATAAAAACCAGAAAATGAACGAACAAAAATGATTATTTGGTAGGCTTATGAACGAATTAATTGAATTTCGATCCTGTCTTATGGGAAAAATTGCTTTGGTTTGCGTCCAAATTGGTTTACAACCACATTCCTGGAACAGATCGTGTTCATGAACCACAGGCACCGCTGTACATAGATTCATAACTGTGCTTGTCCAAAAGTCCCCAGGTTACTCACCTGTCCACTCTTGATAGACCTCTGCGAAGTGTTATTTTCGTATGAGAGACTCTGAAACTAGGTGCTTCATCAGCACAGACGCATTAAGCTTCACAAAGGGCAACGCAGTGAGCATGATAAAAGGACCAGACAAGCAAGCAACTTATTTACAGGGTAATTAAGGATAGTCTATATATCTGGCAACCTCCCATTTCCCCGTTGCCCTTGCACCCCGCTTCCTTTCAGCAGGTTTGGCAGGGTGATAGACTCATTCCGAGGGCTGCCATTTACTCTCATTGTTCTGAACTAAAGCAAGAAGCTTTTAAATTTATGCTGACACTCAAGACCGTGGCCTTAGGGACGAATTTTAATCACAGTGCCACCGCCGTCTGCCAGACACCAGCCGTGGTGTCTTTTCTGCCACTGGCTACGTTCCACACTGGAGCCACCCGAACATGGTGGACGGAGGACAAAAAAAAAGAAGAAGGAGAAGAAGAAGAAGAAGAAGCAAAGAAAAAGACAGCATGCACCCACACAGCATGTGTACACATGCACAAATGTAAACGGCAACACACACAAACCCCATCCAAAGGAAATCTGGAGAAGTGTCTGAGATAGAGACGACAAGACGAACTATAAAGCGAGCCTGTATAGAGAAGGTATTTGGTGTCATAGAGGCTCCTGGGAAAGGACATGCACGTATACTGAATACACAAATACAGTACGTCTTCGGCGTAATCAATTTTTTTTGTTTGTTATAAAATCTAGAATTGATAGGGGAGGAAAAAAAAAAAAGACAAATTTCTTATGTAGCGAGTGTACTGGAGGCGAGCGTGTGTGGACTCTACATGAATATCAATGCGTGCTCAGCACTGATGCCGGTGCAGTTGCTGCATCCAGCCCGTGTCTCATACTTCATCTGCGTTTGAATACTTCCACGGCTTTGAAGAGCACAGGAATGCGCATTAAAATGTTCATCAGACCTCTCTTTCAAAATCCCAAATCGAATCAGAGAGCCCTGAGTTCGTTACTATGACGTGGGAGGCCCTCATCTCATCTCATCTCATCTCATCACACCTCTTTTACAACTTCTACAAAATTAAAGAATCTAGTAATATAATGAGTTCATGGATAAAAGGTTATTAAGTGATTATGGAAATCTCCTTCGTTGGTGGAGAGGACGATGAAGATGGAATGGACTCACACGGGGTGACGTTAGGCTGAAGAACGAGAGCTCTAAATGAGGCGTACGACGAAAACAAGGTACAACAGGGGTGTTCGTTCCATGCAGAATCATCAGAACGCGTTTCCACCAGATGGTGTGGGGTACTGCATGGTCCAGGTACTCAGCGGTATCACGGGGAACGCTCTTCGCATGACAAATAATCCGGTACCGGCGTCCATGAGCACGATTGGCGCATTCTGTAAAACCTGAACCTTAAAATCCTAATTAGCAATAACCTCCGCTCAAAAACGGACAAGAGACTTATCTTAATTACGGTATTTCTCTTTCACCTTCAGTAAGCACTATGTGCTGGGTAAGGTCGCACGGATAACGCGGATCCGGAGCCTATCCTAGGAACGCTGCGTGCGAGAATACAAACGGGAATACACCTTGGATTTAACTATGTTAGACTCTAGTGTGATACTTATTTACACCTAGGGGCAATTTAGAGTAGCGTCTTGTTTGGGGAGGTGGAAGGAAACACGTGCGGACTCAGGCGGAACCTCCAGAATGCCACAAAGGCGGAACACGGGTTCCGGATGGGACCGTGAACCAGATGACGCGCCGGCGCTCCCTGCCGCACCTCCATACTGCTCTCTTGGGCAATTCTGGGATCATAAATTCTTTCTGCGTAACTCAATTGAGATCTTTACACCAAAACACACTATGACAAGCTAAAAAAAAACCAACCATCTAATCTGATGAACAAAGCGTCTGTCCCTTCTGGGCAAACACGGCAGGGCTGTGTCCTCCTGCGCGTCCCCTCTGAGGATTACCGCAAATCCGCCTCCTGTAATGACTTTGCACTGTTTGCACGCGCAGCTTGGCTCGAGACCAGCTTCCCGTCATGGTAACTGTATTAAAAAGGAGAAGAATGGACACGGCGACTTCCAAAAGTCATCAGTGCTGAGTCGGTCTTTTGATAAAAGCCGTTACTTTTTCCGTTCCGTCGTCGGGGCTGATGGGCGTGTGCAGGATTTCTGCAGCTTCACCTGTCATAAGCACTTTCCTCAAGTGTTTGTCAGAGTATCAACTGTCCTCTGCTGACTTTCAGTGCTCTTTTGCCATTATTTTCACGTTATTAACTCATACTCTACGTAATGTTTCAAGATGGCCAATTTAGAGAGACCAGACTAAAAGAAGATCTTACTCGCTCGTTATATCGTAGGCCTGCAGCACTGAAACAGCCATAATATCTATATGACTTGTTAAATAGTGTGTAACTAACTCTAGGCTCTGTCCATGTGACTGGAAGGATGGGAGAAAGATCATCTGACAGGCCAAACTTTAAGAGTAAAACTTACAGGGAAGTAAAGAGTAAATCCACATCACTTTAAAGCTCCACTCTGTAGGATTCCTCCACCTCTACGCTCCTCTCTTACTCCTCCCTTTCAGAGTGTGTATTAGAGCGTACGGTGGCCGTCGGGTTCCCGTAGTGTACTTCCAAGTCCTTACATTCACATTCTCTTACTTTTTTGGTGCTAAATAATAAATCTGATCCTCCATTTTTCACAATTTGGGTTCTCAGACTTGGTCTCCAGCTCCAACAAAAAACGATTCTTCTTCTTTCTTCTTCCTCATCTTCCTTTCTTCTTCTTCCGGTGCTTCCTTCTGGATTCGTGCTACCGCTTGTAAAAATGTGAAATGTAGAAGGCGCTCTCTAGAGCTTTGTCCATTTTGGGCTACTGTAGCAGCACAACATGGCGGCTCCGTGGAGGTGGACCCGCTCCCTATGTAAATATAAAGGGGTCGTGCTAAGCTTAGGAAAACACGACGATTCCTAGATACAGGTATTTACACGCTAATGAACACGTACGGGTGGCACGTTGGCTAAATTGTTAGCACTGTCGCCTCACAGCAAGAAGGTCCTGGGTTCAGGCCTTTCTGTGTGGAGTTTGCATGTTCTCCCCGTGTCCGTGTGGGTTTCATCCGGGTACTCCGGTTTCCTCCCACAAAACGAGGAAGTGACCTCACCGGCAGTAAGTACGCATGTAGAATTTTATATGTTGTTAAAATTACATATGTTTAAGAGCGCAGAAAGAGTTTAAGAGCATAGGATGTGTTTATAAGAGAGTGGAAATGGTTTATAAAGCCTTAATATATATATAAATAATAAAATAAATGTGACTGCGCTACTTCGCAGATTTCACCTGTCACGGGGGGCGCCGGAACGTAATCCCTGCGATAGACGGGGGTTCACTGTATTCCATTTCTGCTAATAAAGCCCTTTAAATCCTACACAGTGCACCTTTAAGAGGGATCTGTCACTATCGGTCACGTCTGCTTCAAACAAACAATTTCAGAAAACGAAATATGAAACTCGCAAGCATAAAATGAATTAATTAATAAAAGAAAACACTTCCATTCAACTGAATTAAAAAAAAAAAAAAAATGTATAAATCAGAAAGTGATGCCCAACAGTGGTGACAGCTTCATGCATTAGCTTAAAGGAGCATTTTTATTATTATTTTTATTTTTTTTTCCCCTGTAAATGTAGCGCTTTAATATAATAATAATGTGTTATGTTTTTTTATTATTATTCAGATCATTACAGTGGCTTTCTGCTCGTATTAAAAGGAAAAAAAAAAAAACCTGCCTTCCTTTAAAATTACTGGCACCTTCGAGGCCCAACATCATGTGGGAATTTTGCCAGTAATCAAACTGAGAGCTTTGGAAATTACTGCACCCTTGCTGTGGGATTCAAGTAGACATGTTTACAACAGATTTAGCTACAGTTAATATATATAAATATATATATATATATATATATATATATATATATATATACATATATACATATTATAGATTTTTTTTTCCTGCAACAGCCATTTAATATATTTTAATACCTGTAAATCTGTCATACTTACATTAAAAGCAGAACGAATCGAACCCCGTGAGTGACATAGCTGTCAGTTAATTAGAAAACTTTCCACAATAAAGACAGCAAGAAAATGCTGGGGCGAGCAACACTTAATGCTCCCAGTACGGATATTAAAGGGTATCTGGGGAAATTTAGACATTTTTTCCCCCCTTCATTTTTTTTCTCAAATAAAATTAATGTGACAGAAATAAAGGCTCATTGCGCAGCAGCTCCAGGCAGCCAGGGAAAGCAAAGGGGATGGGTGTGCATGTAAATTCATCATGGCGCTGATAAACTTCATCTAATCTTACTCGTATTAGTCAGGTTGGAGTCGAGATGCTTATTAAAGAGTCGCAAAGCGAAAGGGGTGGGTTTTGGTCTTGGTTGTTTTTTTTTTTTGCGCGCGGGGGGGGGGGGTTATTTCTTTATTTATCTATTTACTCTTTACATTGTGTGGTGTCTTGCGGGACTCTGGACTCCAGGCCTACACTAAACACCTCGGTCCTAGACATCAAACGTCTCCTACACATTTATTCCCTACCCGACATGCAGGTTACGTAAACACCACTAGTGGAGATGTCTATATGGTAATTTCTAAAGGAAATTCACGAAAGGTGAACATGTAGACGCTGCTAAGTCACACCCACAATGTGTTATCTAATGGTGAGCCAAATGGAGACATGGAGATGATAATGCAAACACCCCCACCTTCGCACACACACACACACACACACACACACACACACACACACACACACACACACACACACACACACACACAC
>JAQLOM010000016.1:2017231-2030893 GCA_030068315.1 Chrysichthys thysi
AAAATACAGGGTACAGGACAGATAAAGCTCCAAAATGGCACAAAGAACACAAAACGAAGCGAGGAATGCTGCGGTGATGCTTAGACAGTGAGTGCGCCACGTGATCTGTTGGTCGGCCCGGGGCGAACTGGGACACGGGAACACGTACTGGCGGCAGGCCGCACGAAACGTGATGAAATTGTCAATGTCGTATCCCAAAGCAAAAAAATATCCTGACATCAACCTCGTATCTCGGAAAGGTCATAACCCGGGTTGGGCGTAAGTCAAGGGACCACTGTATGTGTATGTATATTTATCCATCTATTTATTTATGTACATGTGTACACTCAACAAACTAACCCCCCCCCCAAAAAAAATGTTATATTATATAACTCAAAACAGAAAAACACTTTATATAAAATAATATATAAATATAATTTTAAAAAATCCCCATTATTTATATCATTTCACATGAAACAACTAAAATTTAATTTAAATAAATAAATAAAATAAGCCCCCATTATTCTATTAATAAAAATAAATAAATAAATAAAAACTCAAATCAGCGAAATAAAAATAAAAATCATGAATGATTAAATACAAGAATCCACATCACACACTGATCGCCATTAAATTTCTCATAAGATCTTTATTTACATCAGTTTCACAGAAACATTCCTTCTCCTTCTCCATTGCGCTCTCTCCGGCACAGCGCTCCCGTCCCGTCCCGCCGAGATCCCAACATTTCCAAACTCAAATTCCCATCGGACCAAAACGCGAGAACAGCCAGCCGTGAACTACCGGCGACATTATATACAAAACAGAACTCACGGATTGTACCAAAAAAACAAAAACAAAAAAAAGGATTTATATATAAAAAATTTAAAAAAAAAAACAAACAAAAAAAAAAACAAAACAAAACAAAACACCATCAGATTCTGGATATCAGGAAAACGCCATGTTGGATGAAACAGTTAGCAACTGAATGCGCCTTATAAACGTGTGCTAACCGACGGTTCGCGCGGATCATTCACCTCAGCTTCTGGAAACGAGAGCCTGAGAGAGCTAAACTATCGAAATAAATAAAATCACTGAAGAGCGAAACAAAGGAGATCTCCACAGGCGTTTCCCCTGGCGCGTGCTCGAGGGACGTCACGCCTGGCTTCGTACAAAGACATAAAAGTAGAAACGTTTTTTCGCAAACGACGGATCGTCACGTCATGGGGAGCACCGATTGGTGGAAACGCAGGTTGACGGATGAAGAATATAAAACTGGTTCCTCTCGAGTCTTTGAACAGAGAATGAGCTTCACGCCGCCTTCACGTGCCGGTAAAAAGTACCGTAACGATCCGGTTCTTAAACCTCGGAATTGTTTAACAAGTTCCCGTGACGCGTACACAATAATCGCCACGAGAACGATTTTCTTGCTCGTCGTCCATCATAAATAAATAAATACTTTCCGCTCATCGCTGTGTCTTTAAAAACGTCGCGTCTTTCCAAGAGGAAACTGCTCAGAACGCAGCGAAGTTAAAAACATCAAGGCGATCGGAACGATGAGGGGAAACGAACCGGACGCGCGTGCGAAGGCCGCGTGAAGATCCAAAATGTGGAGAATACACTATAAAGGTTTGCACGTTAATAAACGGTTTCAGAACCGTTCGCCGAACAGGATTCGCTGCTGAAGTTCGTTTACAGAGTGCTTGAATGCTGTGTGTGGTATTTGACGGAGGGGGTGGTGGGGGGATTTATTCTTAAAAATAAAATACCATAACGAGCACGGTATAGTGCAATAAAAATGTCTCGCTACGGTGGTTTGAACAGTTGCATTGAAGTGAGACTGAAGGAAACGATGAGTGCAATGTGCAGCGATGAGCGTCCTACTACAGCTGACTAGCGTCCAAATTCCCACTGGGGGAAAAAAAAAGACTCAAAACACCACCTCAGCATGGAAATTCCTACTCGCAAAGTCTTTAAAATCAAAGATATTAGGACCAGAGGCGGCGAGTCAGGGGGTTGGATCTGAGACGCCGCCCAAAACGTTCACAAGTGTCGCTTTGTGACTCAAAAACGGCGTAATTCTGAGTCAAGTGGAACACAGCACAAAATTTTTTTTTTTTTAATTAAAATAAAATAAAAATCTGGATCTAGCTGGAATCTAGGAAAAAAAACAAAAAACTTCTACGCAGAATATGAGCAGAAACAAGTTCGGGGTAATAAAAGCGTCCCGAGTTCGCGCCGAGTCCGACGTCAGGGTCGCACAAAGTTGCAGCTGGAAACTTTTCACAGCTGACTCACAAATAAAACGCGAAGTCCTTTCCGTTTTTGCTTCTGGGCGATGAACACAGGAGCCACGATGAAACGCCTGGATATCGCTCGTGTAAAAAGGTCATGGGAAACCTAAAAACACGAGCCGGCGCGCGAAAACGCACGGCGTGGCAGTTAGCGCTGAGCTTTTCTGTTCAGAAAGCCAAGAACAAAAAAATCACACAGGGTGTTAAACATGTCCGTCGTTAAAGACGCCCGCCCGCCCGCCCGCCCCGGGGTAGCTTTTCAGACACTGATAATAAACCTGAAGTACAGGGAAAGATCAGAACAGGGATTTCTCACTGATTCTTCACTCGAAGAACAGACTCCGCACCACATATTTATAAATTTATATATATATCTCTATATATCTCTTTTATAACCTATAACCCTATAGTGCCTCTAGGTTCCTTTTTGAGATTCCAGAAAGTTCCACAAGGAAATAAGTTGAAGGTAACACTTTGAACAAATACATACATACATACTCACATACTCAAAGCTACGGGGGGTACAAAACGCTCCCTTTTTATAAAGGAAAAAAAAAAAAGTGCAATCTTTCGTCGTCGTTCCTTTCCCTCAAAGCGTCTCGTGAAAGTCTTTGAGAACACGGCGTCTGTTTTGGGGAATCTTTTTCTCTTTAATGCGTCGCCTAAGGTTATGATTGCCTTACGCACAAAACCAAAAGGAACAAAAAGAAAAACAAAAAACAGTCCGGAAAGTGAACGATGTACAAAAAGGAGGAAAAATAAAGTGTAAAAACGCCGTCAGAGCCCTTCCTCCTCTCGCGTACCCATCTCCCGTCTCGATCGGAGTCTGTACACGGGGGAGGAGGGGCGTGAAAGACGTCAGTCCAGAAGGTGCTTCCGAGAGCCCATGCGCGAGCGGTTTGAGCGCCGGATGTCGAATTTGGAGTCTTTGCACTGCTGGCAGGTGTACGTCTCCGGGACGTTGGACTTGCGGATCTTGGCGCAGGACAGGTGGATCCAGGTGTTGCACTGGTTGCATTCGATCATGGCCCTGCCGGCGAAGGGCTTCATGCAGAAACACGTCACCAGGTCCCACGAGTCGTCGTCTGTAATCGGAGAACGGAGTCAGCGTGGGATCGAGACACGGCATGTAACGACACTGCATGGC
Source organism: Chrysichthys thysi (assembly GCA_030068315.1). Lineage (NCBI taxonomy): Eukaryota > Metazoa > Chordata > Actinopteri > Siluriformes > Claroteidae > Chrysichthys > Chrysichthys thysi. Next base: position 2,020,649 of record JAQLOM010000016.1, read on the forward strand.
CGGCTCGGGAGTCGCACGTGAGGCGTTTCCAAAACACTTCAACGTGACGACAACTTTAGCGCTGAATAATCTATTTAATAACGCCTCATCACTTAAAGCTGCAGTAAGCGTTTTGGACAAGTGTCCCCCACCCTTCGTGACCATCGCAGACATCTTACTGTACTACAGAATACTTCAGAAAACACCACCTTGCAACATCATTCGCTTCATTTCTTTTAATCTTTAAGCCAGGATTTTCTTTCCAGTTTTCTGGCCCTGAAACAATCTCTAACCCACTCCTGTTCGTGTCAGAAGATAAACCACGTGTTTCAGTTTGAGAAAGCGTGAGTGAAGAGGTGATGGATATTTCAGCCACGTTAGTGTGCTGTATTTTTTAAACACACATTATCCTTACTTTTAACATAAATAAGAAATTAAAAACACATAAAATTACTAAATTAATTAATTCCTGAATGAGCTGCTTTAAAAAACAAAACAAAACACACACATGAGAGAAACTTTAAAACGTTTACATTCCGTGGTTTCAGTTTGGGAGAAGACAAAAGTTTGTCCGTGTTGCCAGTGCAGTTCAGGCTCTAAAGCAACATCGGGCTGGAAAAGTTACACACCGGTCCTTTAAACCAGGGCTTTTCATCCCGAACAGGTTGTGAATGTTTCTCAAAGCTAAATGCAAGTCTCCAGCTGAAGCACGTGAACGGGGAGAACACAAGTTATCCCAGAAGTCAACGACAATTCATTTTTCAGACACTAGGGGGCGATGTGGCCATGTCGTTTGTCTCTAATGAGCACTAGCACGCTTTATTACGACTATTACGACACTTTATTATGCTTTATTATGATAAAGCAGCTTCATAACATAATACATCATATCATGACTCTCCGTCATTCCTTTCTGATTTTTCGATCCTTTGTTTCTCGCACTTTTCAGGGCTGCGAACCGTTTCCCAGCAAAAACCTTTCCGAATAGTTTACATTAAAAAAAATATATATATAATAATAAAAAAATAAATAAATAAATAAATAAATTAGACGAAATATTTAGCCATATAATATGTTGAAGAAAAAAAATAAACATTTTCCCTCCCACATCTGTAAAGATTTTAACAATTGACGATTTAATAAAAAAAATTTCAGCATCAGATCTACTGCTTCCCGGTTGTAATTACGAAAACAGAAAATGTAAAAAGAAAACTATTACCAGCTACACACGGAATTTTTACATTTTTTTTTTTTTTTATGCACGTCACCCATGTTGCCTCGTGTCAGCGTTCACGCTTCATTTCACCGAGGCTTGATTCCTCCCCTCTCTCTCTCTCTCTGACGGAAATTATTTATTTCATTAATTATTATTTCACTCTTTAACCTTAAAAGGTTGAAAATAACCACGTCGCCCGCTCGTGCAAACTTGCCTGAATCAACCATGATGTCCTCGTCGTCTGCTGATCCATCCTCATCTCGGAACACCACCTGCTTTCCCTGGCGTATCACCGTCCTAGTCCCAGGGAACCCCTCCATCTTCATGACCACGGCTTCCCCCTCGGGCAGCGCCGGCCTCTCCCTGCTCCCGCCTCTGGACTCCGTGCCCGAGCTCGCCGAGGAATCCCAGCACGCCCGCTCGGCCTCCGGTTCCTTTTTGCAGCCGGTGTCGTCGCCTGATTCGAGCGGAGAGCTGGTGCCGGTGCTGGGGAGAGGCGAGCACTCCGTGTACGGGAGCGGCGTCGAGATGCTGATGTAATCCTCCGGCTCCTCCTTGACGGTCCGCCCGAATGTGGGGATCTCTGCTCGGGCTCCGGAGGGAAACGCCGGGAAAGGTGTGGAGCCGTCAGGCTTGAGGTTGTCTGTCGGCTTCTTTTTCTTCTTCTTCACCTTGTCGGCTTTCTTGCGTCCCTCCAGGAGGAAGCCTGTGGATTTGGGCCGCTTGTGGAGCTCGGGCTCGTCGCTGGCGGGCCTCTTGAAGCCGCTGAAGGTCTTGCGGCTTTTGTGTGGAGGCTGATCGGGAGAGGGGAGGCCGTCGCTGTCTGCCGTACTGCCCGTGCTATTGGGAGGACTCGAGCTGCTCCTGAGCGGCGCCTCCTGCGACGACACGCAAGGTTTTATTTTAAAACAAAAAACAACCCGTGTCAGGTAAAAATTGGTTTTAGACTGTAATACCAGCGATCTCACTCCTAAATTTCGATCTTGGTTGAATTGTGAATGTTATTGTGGCATACGCAATGGCACATGTTCACTATTTCAGATTATTACGTTTATGAAGACAGCCCGACACTCACACTGGGGAAATAAAAAAAAAATAAAAAAAAACAGCGCTTCAACTAATAAGGTAATGAAAAAAATTATTATTTTTTTTTTTTTTGGCCCATTAGCATTTGTCCTTTTATCGTTGTACCAGCGTATTTGTCACTTTCCTGCAAGTTTGCGATCATCTTGCGCCCTCCTCCGACAGGTTAATTATTCAGACGAATGTCGCAGGATTCTCACGCTGACGCGACTGCCGTTTGTCACTGGATTACGTCTTTGGTGAGAGCGGCACTAAAGCACTAAAAGCGCCAAAAATGTGTCAGCGGGTCATGCTAGGTGCCCCAACATCATAACCTCAAAGAACTTCCACGATGCGAGATTTCTGCCAGGGTGAAAAGCACACAGTGTAAAGCCAGACATCTGTTATATGCTTAGGCTTCTTACTCTCACTACCATTTCCACTTTCTTGGGACCCATAATGAAGCTTATGGAGCAGGGGTGGGCAATCCGAGCCATGGAGGGCCGGTGAGGGTGCAGGTTTTTGAGATAACCTCTCAATCAGCCAATAATAAAGCAGTTTAGAGCTGTGGGAGGAGTCTTTTTTAATTGATGACTGAAGGATCATCTCAAAAACCTGCACCCACAGCGGCCCTCCATGGCTCGGATTGCCCACCCCTGTTATAGAGCAAAAATGCAGAGAAACACAATGAAAAATGTGTTGAACACGTTCACACCACGAGTGCTTGAGCAGAACTGAATGTTTGCGGTGTGAAGCGTGGGTTGGCTGTCTGTACGTCAGGCGAGGATTTGTTCATCGGTCGGCACAAAATCTGTTCGGGAATTTAGTTCGTACGTCGATTTGTTTGCCATCTGACGCATTCATGACCCAAGGGTCCGCTGTACTGTATAATAATTAAAATCAAGCACAAAGTAACCTTAAAATGTCACGGAAACCCATCCTACAAACTCAACTACAAATATAACCAAATCTCTTTATATAACAAAACTCCGAGCAGCTTTTCTATTTCCCCCAGGATCGCATGAATTTTTTATTTTTATTTGTATTTCGGATCCCAGGTATCGGATCAGCGCCATGTCTGATTACTCAACAGGAAAAAATTCCCAGACTTTATGAAAGGTGATTAAAACCCTGTGGAGAGGGCTTAAAAACACGCCTTGTGGGGAATGGGGTGAATTCCGCGAGTGGGGAATTAAAGAAACCTCGGACGGCACATGCCATAGGATTGGTCCGAGGAAGCGTTTGTCACGTGTCGTACTTAATTGGCATAGAAATGGTCTGTCTCAGTCTCTCTCACAAAACACGACTCACCTCCTGAGGATATGGAATATACCCCGCATAGGCCAGGACGAAGGTGCAAAACTTGTTGAAATCTTCCACGGTCCTCTTCCTTTTGTACGTTGGACTGTAGCCCTGCAATCGAGACAGGATTCATATCGTACAGTTAGATGAACGCGTGTCAGACAGATATCCTACACGACAGGAACACGTGTGACAGGGACAGGGACAGGGCAGGAAACAGACAAAACAAACAAAACATCCCCTTGCCTGAAACTTATATCCAGCATTTTAACCTGTTTTTAATCCTTAGTACGTACATCAGCATGAATCAGCCATTACCATTGTAACGATAACGGTTATATTCATTTAGCCCGAGTGTGACGTCAGCCTCCACTTATCGCTGCTACTACCAAACGCCTCAACACGGACCAATCAGATTCAAGAATTCGACAGAGCGCGGCGTCGGGCACACAAGATATCGCGAGATTTCACCCACCGCAACGGCGGCATCTTCTGGAAGCTAACGGGATTATCGGCTGCCTGCCTATTTATTTATTTGTTTGTTTGTTTATTTATATCCCGGTCCCAAAACATTCCCTTTAGCCGCAGGAACACCAAACGATTTAACATCCGCGAATCACAAACATTTCCAAAAATAAATAAAGCAAAAATTAATGATGCGTTATTTTGTACATTTTGATCAAACAAACAAACATAAATAAAAGCTAGCTAGCTCGGTGCCCTTTGCTAATATCGCCCTAGTCACATTAGCAAAGAGTGAGCGCTGCATTACAATCACGACACGGCTTTATTTCACACCAATATTTGCCAAATTATTTACTAAAATTCCCGAACTTCCCAGAAGAACCTTCCCGAGGGATTAATAAAGTTCTATCTATCCATCAATATAACCTGACCCGATTAAAAACGTGTTTATTAAAAACATACTTTATTTATACCAACCAAAGAAGCCATGCTAGTTTCCGCCAAACCGCTTCACTGAGGGGAAACTTAGCATACACAACATAACACTGTCTTATGTATAATTTCTTTCATACACACACACACACACACACACACGCACTCCCTTTTCAGATTTGAACACCCTGCTAAAATAAACACCTCGTCAATGTTTCCTGTCAAAGCGAGCTTTAAATGTTTTCGCTAAATCCAGGGGGAAATGATAGCCGGCTAGTCAGAAAGCGGGCAGTGTTTGTTTTGGGTGTTTGTGTGTTATGCTAGCAAGACTCACGAACACTTGGGTTAACGTTAGGGGGGGAGGGTAAACAAAAACAAATACATGATGCACCTGACAGGGTTACCTCAGTCTACATGCTGCACGAAACAACAACAAGTCAGGACACTTTCATGAAAACATCTCCCGAATCGTTTTCTTTAGCTAGAGACATTCAACAGTGACTAGCCTGAACAAGCTAGCAAGCTGGACCTGTTGGTGCCGTTTGTGTGTTGGCGGTTTTTAAAATAAATAAATAAATAAATAACACCACCACTACATGTATAGAGGGTTAATTCTTACCCAACTAACTACTCAGACGCCAAGTGTACACGTTTAACAAGTGCATTATTATTTGAGGGCATTTTAAACACACGAGCCGGGCTTCATGTCCCGTTGGCTAGCAAGCTAGCAAACTTCTTAGCTAGGCAGCGTTAAAATAATAATAATAATAATATTAATAATAATAATAATAATAATAATAATATTAATAATAATAATAATAAACCCACAGGATTGTTTTCACCATACTGTCAGTGCTCAGAAAGATTCAAATATTTAAAAACCTCACACACACACACACACACACGCCCCGTACCTGGGAGTCAAAAGCAGATGTTTTCAGGTCGGAGTTGTCCATTTCTCTAAAGCCGAGTGACAGGTCGGTCCAGAAATCGAGTCTCTGCGAAGTTTAAGACAAGACAAACACCTCAAGCACATCATCTTATATATATATATTTTGTAACGCTGTAAATCAGAAAAACACATCAGGGGTTTCTTAATGTAAGTCAAGTACAGAAATGTTCCCTGCAGTGCTAATCAGGCTAGTCTGCAGAGTTACACATGATACCTGTTAGCTAGATCGTCCACACACACCATCTGTGTCTCATCTGCTACGCTGATTATCATTACACTCGAACAATATATATATACACATACATACAAATATTCCTTTATTATTATTATTATTAGCAAGGCTCTTTGCTAACTAGCCAGACACGTCAATTCAGCCATGTTTGCTAACCCCTGTGCTGCTGTCACACGGTTAGTCATGCAATAAAACACCATTAATGCATATTTAACTCAATTTGTTAAATAAATAAATAAATAAATAAATAAAAAGTGCATCGAGTCATGACTTGTGGGAGAGCCAGCTTGGGAACTTAGTTTATCGTCGAACTAGAACTAGCTAGTGCTCATGCTAATGCCGCTGACAGCTATCGGTGAACAAGTGATATTTGTTGTTGTTCTACTTCTCAGCTATATGCAATAAGAGTACGAGAAAAAAAAAAAGAGAGAGAGAGAGAGAGGTATGAATATGGCGCGTGAGCTAGCATGATTAACCCGACTAGCCGTCTAACTACTGATGGAGTCCAGCAAAAGTTCAATTCGTGCCCAGTTCCTCATCATGTCCCGACTGTACCTCTCATCCACACGAGCCACGCGGTGACCGAAACCGAACCAACAGAACGCGTCGTGTGTAAAGGTCCAGAACTACATGGCTGCCCAGGTGAAGGGTCTGAGGTGACGGAGAAGTTCCATTAAAACAGGCGGAAAGCTCCAAACAGCAAACAAACAAAAAGGTAGACTCTACACTCACCCCGCCCCCTGTGAGGACAGCGGCGCGGTGCGTTCGAGGGCATCCACACGGCACACGGGATTACGCAGGCTGCGCAGCATGCCCTGTGAAAATGCAAACCGAGCTCCTCTCTAGGGAACAAACACCATGGTTTACATGTCTATATTGAGTTATTGTATATATATTTATTTATTAATCATTATTAATAATATAGTTATAATAATATAAATAATATTATGGTGATAATAATAATAATAGTTATAGTCATTGTATATTGATTTATATAGTTATTGTATATTGAGCTGCTGTATTATGGGTAAATTAGAGATATTGTAAATTAGCGCTATTATATTATTGTATTATTCTAGAATTGTAATATATTATATATTTAATGGTGGTATAATATATATTTAATACTGGTATCTTACCCTGAACTTCTTTCTTTCTTTCTTTCTTTCTTTCTTTCTTTCTTTCTTTCTTTCTTACTGTCTGGGAGCAACTGTGATCACATAATTTCCTCAGAGATTAATAAAGTATTCTGATTCTGATTTAACCAAAAGCACATGGACTCGTGATGTACCTGATTAACACCCCATTCCATATTTACCCCCCCCTTTTTTCCCTGTTATAATCAGCTCCACTCCTTATGATAAGATAAGATAAGATAAGATAATCCATTATTAGTCCCACAAGTGGGAACTTGCACTTGTCACAGCAGAAAGTGGACAGAACAAGATAAGAGCAGGGGACATTACAAACAGAATAAAAACTATAAAAACTATTCCAACAGTACAGTATAAAAAAAAGTACACCATACAAACACTCTGGAAGAATAAATGTGGATGAGTGTATTTAAAATATAAATGTATACATACGTATATGTAAACAAATAAATATAAATATAATATAAACAGATAAATATATGTATAATATATAATATAAAATATATGTATAATGTATGTATGTATGTATGTATTTATGTACACAGAGTATATGTATGTATATATGTACAGAGTGGAAGGGAAAGCTTTTCCCCTGGGTTTCAACTTTCAGGAGCATAGCTGTGGGGATTTGTGTTCATCCACGTACATGGTTTAGGTCTTTTCAAAGGTGTCCAGTAAAGACGTGGAGGTCAGGGCTCTGGTGGGGACACTGGAGTTCTCTCACTGCGACCTTAAGCATAACACGCTGGTATCTACGTGACCATGATTTCTTTTTTCTTATATCATAAGTTAGAATTAGATGAAGACCTTAACACACCATAACTTCATGGACCTGGAGCTTTGTGCGCAGGGGCCTTGTCATCCTGGGACACGTCTGGGTCTCTCGGTTCCACTGAATGGACATGGGAATCCTGCAGCATACAAAGACTTTCAATACAACTGTGTGCTTCGACATTTGTGCCAACAGTTTGGGAAAGATCCACATATCAGTGTGATGTTCAGGGGTGCATAAACTTTTGGCTGTATACTGTACTTGAGGGGTGTGCTGTATTGTATTGGGAAAGTAATCCACGACAGGATGATGTGATTCACCCTCAAGTGTTTTAATTCATCTCATACCACAGTGATTTATCAACTATTTAAATTTGTCATCGATTCATCAACATGCCCTGCTTTTTATTTGTTTACAGTTACACTTAATGTTATAAAAGGTCCCGGAGACTTAGATATTTCCTCGTATCACCTGTATTCTAGCAGCTATAAACACCTTTGACAGTAGCAAGGGAACGACTTTTACTTCCATATAACGTACGTGAGAACAGCAACAACGTCCCACAATGTTAAATGTACCCATAAACGGATAAAAAGTACCCTGTGTTAATTATTAACAAGCAAAAATTGCAAGCATTTTTTTTAAAATCTCAAATTGCTCTGCAATGAGACGAATAAAACTTCCGCCATCATAGGAAGAAAATGAAATTTGGCCTTGCAACAGTAGCTCGGCTTAATCACACCCCTGCATCATTGATCAGTTTACGACAACAGCGCTTGCAACATTTTGGAGTGCTTTATTGCTCATTCAGTGCATCCTGAGCTGTATCTGCCTTAAAAAGAGAACATACAAATATGCGCACGGATACAGGAGATGTTCACAAACGTCATGGGTTTGGACAAGTAGCTTTTCCCCTCATTGTGTTTCTTTTTCATTTGCAGATCTGCATCACTGTCATGGCCGCCTTTAGTTTTGAGGAAGTGCAGGAGGAAGCCAGGACTCTTAACGGTGGCGTAGAGTTTAGCTCTGCTATCGATTTCCTTTTTTCCCTTGCTTCAGCTTTTCACTCTTTGTGTCCTGCTCTTTAATGAACACTGTTAACGCTGAGGCCGGGATTATTTGTGATGTGTCAACTCCACGCACATGTAGAGAGAAAAGAGAGGGAAAGAGAGAGAGAGGGAGCGGATGGGGAGGAGAAACAGATCACATGACGTGTTTCTGACTGGCAGAGGCTGGTGTGTGTGTGAGAGAGACCATACACACGGGGACACTGGAGAACAGTTGCTGAGTCAGTGGTCAGAAGACTCTTCGTCTCTTTTCTTCTCTTCTCTCTGTGAGTAATTCCCTTGTATCCCTATCTGTTTTGTTTTTCTTCTTGCTGTGTGTGTGTGCGTTATGTCTATATTTAAGATCCTGCCTTCCTGTTCATGTTCATGGTCTTGCCTGGCCCACGTCCTGTTTCATATTACCCCGCAGGGAGAGTTCGCAGGGCCGGCTGGTGATCTGAAGCACTTACGACGGCTGTTTTTCCACCACGATTAGTTATCCCTCCAAACAAGCCGCTGTAGGGGGTTTATTTATTTGTTTTTCCTCCCAAACGTGATCTTTTGATCCTCGTGATCTGAAAGCCATGATCTGGGCCTCGTTTCAGTCCAACCCCGGGTTGATACCTACGTGATCCCCCCCCATCGCGGCGTGGTGAGGAGCAGGAATGGTTTAACCTTTGACATGACTTCATGTTTCAATCTCCATGAGGGTCGAGGGCCCCTGGCTCGTTCACGCCACAAGGTGAAAGGTCACGTAGTGACGTAGTTTAAGATGTCTCGTACAGGCCTGGGGGAGACAGAACAGGGATGTGTGCCGGATGCAGGGGTGTGAACGGTCCAATGTGAGTCATTCAGGGTAAAAACAATGAGCTCCACACATGTGAGAGCTGAAGTATGTAGGCTGAGTGTAAAAGTGCTCAAAGGGAGAGAGAGATTTTGTGTGTGTGTGTGTGTGTGTGTGTGTGTGTGTGTGTGTATGAGTGTGTGAGAGAGAGAGAGGGCGAGCGAGGTAGTCAGTGGGCTTCACTTGCAGATTCATTGGTCTGAGGGTTTGCTACTGACTCCGTCTTTTGACACCTTATCAACTTTTAAGAAGAGTGTTAGGGACAAAGAAGTGCTGAGGCCTGATTGGAAACAGGAGACTTTAATTCATGCGTGCTTTTACCCAGAACCTTCCAGCTGAAACAATATCCTCCATTCCAACTGAAAGACAAGCTGCACCCATGAGCTAGAGGTGTGTTTTAGAAAGAAAGAAAGAAAGAAAAGGACTAAATAACTGAATGAATGAACGAATAAACAAACAAACGAGCCAACAGACAGACACAGAAATCCCAACAAGGTAGAAATGAATTCATAACTAATTAATCAAGCAATTATTGTATTAATTATTTAATTAAATTCAAATAAACAATGTAATAGTGACACGGTGGTGTGGTGGTCAGCCCTGTCGTCTCACAGCAAGAAGGTCCTGGGTTCGATCCCTGGGGTCGACCTGGGCGCCTTTCTTTTTGTGTGGAGCTTGCATGTTCTCCCCGTGTCCGTGTGGGTTTCCTCGCGGGTTCTCCAGTTTCCTCCCACAGTCCAAAGACATGCACAGAGGGGATTAGGCTGATTGGTGACTCTAAATTGGCCG
>JAQLOM010000016.1:2054530-2066802 GCA_030068315.1 Chrysichthys thysi
ACACTTTAAAAACATGTTTTGAGGCTGAAACACATTCATTGGATTTACATTCATTTCAATGGGAAACACTGATTCGGCTCGCGAACAAATCGGGTCACGAACAGAGTCTCGGGACGGATTCAGGTCGTGACCAGAGGGTCTGTGTACAGAGAAACTTCAATTAAATGAAGTATGGTTTCATTTCCAAATGGCTCGTGCAAATTTCAGGCAATGTTCTGATCCTGAAATGACTTTCAGCTTGTCATCACGTATTCAGGGGCTGAATTAATCTGCTTGCATTATCACGCCCATGCATTTTTCATTATTCATTAGCAAACCCCTGAATATCTGTATTTATTAAGGCATTATCATAATGCACCATCAAGCAAAGCAGACTGCATTTAAGCCTTTGAACATTTTAAAACCTGACTGTATCTCCATCGTGTCCAGCTGGGTTGGGGTTCTTTAGTAGCGTGAGCTGAAGACAGCACAGAGCCAAAATCGGTTAGACACGTAGACTTTTTGAAGTCAGGAGTAAATCCATTAACTTAATGGTGCAGAAATAAAGGGTTTATGAGATGCCACCAGCACCCTCTGGATATCCCCATGCACCTGAGATTAACTAAAAAAGCCTGTCTCCCCCACCCATCTTTTCATCTCACCTTGCACGCCCTCTTGCATCACAGGTATGTCAGTCAGAAAGATCTGTTTGTACGCAGACACATTATGCCTACATTTTGGCACGAATTACACCGAGAGCTCATTTTGAAGCGATTTTTTGAACACTTCTCCCGACAGGAAATGATCTCGAAGGCCTTCCTTAGACGACGTGACACGCTTGCCCAAGTTCACTCGCTCTCCTCGTGTGGCGATGTGGAAAAGTGACATGGAACAAACTCTGAGCTTCACCCAAACCTGGTAAACCACGTTAAACTTAAGACTGTCCTGATTTTTAACTGTATACCCAAAGCTTAGCACTTCGTTAAATAAATCCCTAAGACTTGTAGATTGGCCTGATCCCGTGACTCGGTCTCCAAACAAGCGCGGGAGACCGCGTGAAGCCAAGCCGTGAGCCTGAGAGATGGACCAAATCAACCCTTGGCCCCTTGGTTTCGCCTGCATTTACAGTGAAATCATTCAGAACAGCGTTTCTGCGCTTCACAGTGTTTGCTTTTAAACATGTGGTTCAAACCTGGCTAACAGGCCTGACTCCGATTATAACTTCATATTAAGATCCTACAGAGAGTCAATTACAGCCAGTCCTGTTAAATAAATCAGTGAGGAAGAGCGGGTGGGTGGGGGGGGTTTAGAGGAAATGGCACATTGGCTCAATTTTTAATGTATTTGTGAATCGTCGCTTTGCTTTTATTGCTGTTTGAATATGCTGGAGATTTATTTCCCCTCTCCTGTCCGCTCTGGTATATCCATCAGGTTGTGCACAGTATATTGTCCCTGCGTTCTCGGGGGAACGACGGTTGCTGTTTAGGGTTGTTGAGTACCAGATAATGAGGGAGAATCGAAGTGATGGATGAATTTGAGGAGGAACGTTTGGCGGAGTCGGACCGCCACAGAGGTTTTTTCACACTGCACGATACGAACGTCCGTCAGCCCAATGTGGCTGCCTGGGGCGCTTGAGTTACAGGACAAATGAGGGAGAAATGGATGAGGAGAGGATTCCACGACGATATACTGCCGGGCGTCGAACTGAGTCTCGCTCGAGAGAAGAGTGCTCGTGAAAAAAGTCAGATTTGGTAAAGAACAGCAACAAGATGCGAGCTTGACTGTCCTTATTAAAGCTTCACAGCCTTCCTGAATGTCTCACACACAGGAAGCACTTTGTAATTACCGGTTTGGGAAAAGAACTGATATCCTGTAGGAATTGCGTGTCCACCAGTGGAAAAAAAAAAAAAAAAAAAGCACCTACGGAAAAGCAGGATTCATGCCTCACCCCTGCCATCTGTCAATCAAAATGACTGAAGTTCCAATATCCTGATGGACCACAGGCTCTTTTCCCCACTGAGAATTAGGCAGAGGGCCACTTAACTGCCCCCGGGGGCGTTTACTGCCCAGAGTAAACAAGCCCTGGCATTTATGGCGCAGTATCTCCAACTTGCGCCACAGCCAAGAACACTTTCTCTAAACTTTCGGAAAAGTGGAAAAGAAGCCGCGAGTGTGCACCGCTGCCAGCTGCACTGACTGCAACACCCCGCTCGAAGGGCGAGCACGTCAGCTCACGTTAAATGAGCGATATATTCGTTTAATCACCCGTCCATCCAGCCATCAGTCATTCGGTAACACGCTTGTGGTTTGGATGAAACAGGAGAACGTTTTAGAAAGGGCGTTTGGAGGAGGGGGTGCTTGGGGTCTGGTGATGCAGTTCTTTAAACTTACAGGACTGGAAACGTCAAAGTCTGGGGCTGCTGGAAAACTGTGAGCTCACTGGGTTGTTTTTTTGGGTTTTTTTTTTTAAAGAAATATATGTAATTAGGTAAATGTCAGTAAACAAACTGTTTAAAAGTTCTGATTTGACTCCGATTGGTGGAAATTCACTGCGATCCAGTGCCACAATGTGACAGATTTGGTCTTTGTCTCGAATATTGGTCTCCAGCTTCCCCATGGCTCCTGGCTTAGATTTTCACTTGGTGAAACCAACAAAAGACCACCCATGAAATTATATGTGAGAAAATTAAAATCCCAATGAGTTTTCAAACGTGTATATGACGAAGTTAGGTTCCTCCGACTCAGAAACCTTCCATGTGAGAACACAGAAACGACCTGAAAACGCTCGCCTCAGCACACCACCCCGGCGATATGTTTCGTCAAGTGTTTGTTCTGACGACAAGCTGGAAATACCGTTGCACAGTGTTCGCCTGGGTCTTTATCCAGAAATCTCTTTTCACAACAGTGTGGTTTGTGGGTTCATAAGCAACACAGCCCGAATCATGTTCTATCACAAATCAGCATTGTTAACAAGCTATCAAGAAGAAATTACAGCCCACAGGGCCGTAACAACCGTGAGAAACGGACTCGCACCGCATTCGTGACTCGTCCAGGACATGACATCGTGCACGTGTTGAGGCTGTTTCAAACATTCTTGTCAAAAACGCGGTGCGAACAGGAGACCAAAACACAGATATAGACTTACGTTTGCAAAATATCGATACACACGAGGCCAGGGCCGGAGTTGGCCACCGTTCCTCCTGGGAGGCCCGCTGCATGAAAAATTAAGTCCATGAGAATGTGGTTAGCGATGTGGGCTCCGTTTCATTAGCGTGAGTGGCAGATTTGGAGCGACTGCTGGGAGCAGGACGTCAACTCCTTGTTCGATCCCGTCCCAACACCGGCGTATTGATAGGGGTGCGCGCTACACGCATAACCATGAAGCCTTTCTTCATCCAGAGACTCTCACTTCTCCCTTTTGGTTTTGTTGTCAAGGGGGTGCATTAAAAGGTATGCGTTTTTTATTGGGTTTTATGACGGTCATTCCTGCATTGCAGTCGAAATCATTAACCCTTTGTTCACACGAGCAAGCCTCAAACTACTCAATTAATTAATTGAGATTTTTCTCTCTTTCTTTCTTTTTTCTGACAGGATGAAGCAACAAATCCAAACAGTTTGCGCAAACGATTCCTCAGACCAATCCTTTGGCAAGTGTGTGCGCTGACGTTGCTTCAGTTTCTCACGTACAGCTTTAGGTCCTACCGGCTCATTACTGTTCGTCAGTTGGATTAAATGTGCGTAGAGATGTTACAAAGAACACCGAAGCTTGGGAAGAAAGAAGCAGAGATCATTGGTGCCTCTGGAGAGTGTAGAGTTAGCTTGTTTTGCTAATCTGAAAACAAGACCATGCCCAAAGCACGTGCTCACTGATTAGGTGTCACCAACTATGCCGCTAACACAGAAGTATTAGCATTAGCATGCCGAGTAGGCTGAGCATACTGTACATTGGGCTTCAGTGTTCCAAAAATAATGCTTCTCCAATGTTCTATAACGGGTTGCCTCAGAAATATCCTGAGAGAGCTCCTTATATAACGTTTCCAGATTCCTCTCCGCTGTAGAAGTCTCACTGTTGATGTTCGTACCGTTCCTTCCAGGTTGTGGGGACGTTCAGAAACGTTCTCGAAACGTTAATAGAGGTGTAACGTTTCTGAAATTCTTCCTGAGCATAACATTTTTAGCAGTTTGGCCATGGATAGTTTGCTGATTAGCATAAAATCACTCTTATTTAGTTTCTGCTCGAACCCGGGGCCTGGCCGGTGCCTCGCTGGTGTTTTCAGATCTGAGCCATATGGCCACTTTTCTCATCACATATGTTCCAAATATGTCCTCCTTGCCAAAACCCTTCACTGGGCAGAGGGGATTTTGTAAAAAATGTGGTGCGAGCGAGACATATGAAACTTGTTTGCGTTTCAGTTTCTCGTAAATACTTTGAGTTTTTCTCGATGACAGGTTCCAGTGAGGGACGGTAACGCATCGGACACAGATGTAGCAAAGTGGCGTGTCTCGTCTTTAATCTGTCATTTGATTACCCTGAGCACATTGAGCGAAAGTACTCCGAGAGACATCAGGAAATGCCAGATGATGAGCAGGAAGGAAAAAAACCCCTATAGAGCTAATATGAGCTTTATCACATTTGCCTTCCTCCCGACTGTCAGATCTGTTACGCCCAGATGGACATGTTTTCCAGACTTGGTTTGATTTTATTATTAGAAGGTATAAATCTCTCTTCATGCTCTGCATCTTGAGGTGTTTTATCAAACCAGAGATTACAGAGCAATCCTTTTGGCCTTGCACCATTTTTCCTTTTTCTTTTTTTTTTTTTAATCGGACACTTTTATGCTCCTTGATAATCATCTGCTATTGATTCGAGTCTTGATTAGCTATGACAAAAACCGGGGGGAAAAAATAAAGACTAATAAAGCTACAAATGCTGCTGAGAGGAGTCCACATCGAAGCACTTAATTAATTTATTAATTAATGTATTTATTTCCGCTCTGCAGACCAGGCGTTTGGCAAAATCGCGGCCTCACAGCTGGTCATCGTTATTGCCTCGGCATGCGCGGCCACCTGTTATCAATAAACGGCTGCTCGCTCGCTCACTCGCTCGCTCTCGGCCTTTCTCACCCGAGTCCGTCTGCAGAAACTTGCTACATCGCAGAGAGCTGAGAACACCCCTGCTGTTATCCAAAAGACGCCACATTCCACCCAAATACGTAGGAATTCATAATGCAGAAAGCACCACGCCAACACGCATTACTTTTCCGCCTGATGGGCGCACAGACAAATGAACTGCCGCAGCGTCGGGACTCTAAGTGGATGCGAACGCTCACGTGGGAAATGGACTGATTTGAAGGACTAACCCAGCCATGTGATGTGTAGAAGATAAATGTGTGTTTGAGGGGCTGGGTGGAGGGTCGACACAGGGAACAGCCTTCCTGAACATGCAAATAGCAAATGCATAAATCAAGTGCTCGAGATCTGCCAGAACTGAGCCGCGGATCGCGGGTTGCAGAAACGTCGTCCAGAGCCGTCATTAACTCACGTGAATTGAAACACCTCGGGGGATGGATTTCATAACCAGTTGCCAAGTTTGGCGAAAGTGATGTAACTTACACCTAATTGAATGGCTGTCTGTGAGAGACATGGAGATGAATAACGGTGATGATGTCAGGAAATAGCTCTGTCTCCAAAGTTCTTATAGACAAGTCTCTTCCCTTGTCGGACATTTTGGCAATGCCCTGTGGAATTATTTCATGTCATGGTTGGAGACCCATCCAACCAAACTTGACAATCAAATGGACTTTCACATATTGGCTCCAACGCGGTGTAATATATCACCAAAGAAACGCTTTAGAATAGCTCTACAGCTAGCTAGCTGGTTGACTGGCCAAACCAATCCTTTCTACAATCTACTGTATGTAGTGCGCCGTATGGCCAATTAAACGGCACCCAGGAATCATCCTTTGGCTGGATGTACATCTAGCTCCTGTAGTTTCTCTGAAATATATCCATTTAAGCCTTTCCTGTTCATAAGCGTTTGTTTTCATCAGTTTGTCTAGGTTGGGGTCTAAGCTGAGGAAGTATTAGGTGCTGTATTAGCTGCATTTAAACAGACTCCAGTCCATTTTAAACCGTCTATTCACGGTGTTGTCTTCATGGTACACATGGAGTGTAAATTCTTTTACGATGACCTCGGCCCGTGGTGACTCACGACAGTCGTAGTATCCTTAAATCTGCATGTATCAGGGTTTGGATGGGAAATCTCCTTATTCTACAGTACTTATCCTACTTCCTAACTTTTCTTAGAAGGCTACGTGGCGTCTGTAATACACTCAGCACCCGCGTTGAGGGTTGAGCACTAGATTATTTTATTTTTATTAATACGCTTAACATTATTCTCTCTTGGTATCATTACGAGTGTTCTGTAACATTCTTGTGATGGGAAATTCGGGCATTGCCCGGAAAGGACGTTATCCTGTGGTAATATTTAAACGGGATTAATGTTTGAGATTAACGTTCTGATGCTGCCAAAGGATACTTGTAGTAGTTTGGAGCAATGTGCACGTGAGAAGGGAGCGTTTTCACTACATGAACCATAACGTACTGTACACTTGAAACCAGATATTTACATAAACTTCAGACAAAAACACAAAAACTTTTTTTTTTCTTTACTGTCAAACATTAAATCAGAGTGAACTTTTTCTGTTTTAGATCAATAAATATTAAAAATTCTTTTTTTTTGCATTTGTTAAATGTCAGAATTGAGCGAGGGAGAATTTGTATGTATTTATTTATTTTTATCACTTTCATCAAAGTCAGAAGTATACATGAACACAGAAGGATACAACAAATGCAAAAAATATGTTAATACTTATTGACCTAAAATAGAAAAACTTTACTCTGATTTAATGTTTGACAGTAAAGAAAAAATAAGTTTTTGTGTTTTTTTCTGAAGTGTATGTAAATATCTGGTTTCAACTGTATGTAGGAACCAACATGTCAACCCTTATGGGAGATACAGTATATTGCTTGAGGCTTTTTGTCCCTCAAGTGTCTAGTTTTCAGGCACAGAAGTGTGCAATCTTGAACAAAAGCAAACAAAACTAATGCTATGGATTTGGACAGGGCTAAAATCCCAGACAACGCTGGTAATTACTCTGAATAGGGCTTAAGAACGGCATGGAGACAGGCTCCTGAGCGGCTACCAGACAAACATTCACCTTGTCATCCAGTTATTGCGAATCTGAATCCCAACGATGCCAAATACATCCATGGCTGGGAGTCCAGGACAGCAAAATTGGCCATGCTCCTTGGCTAGGAGGAGCATACTGTTATTTTCTTGTCAATCATAGTGACATTAGCAAGTTCAATCATGGGCGTCTCTCAGCTCATGCATGTGGAAGAGACCAAGTAGCGCCTTTCTCTGGGAAATTATCTAACGCTACCCGGTGACGCAATAAGAAAGATGCAGTTAGTTTGCTTCACATGTTTTGGGGATAAGCTTGTGTTAGCCTTCCCCCTCTGCTGGTTGGTAGATCTTGTATGATGGTGGCTTGTGGGAGAAAACTGGCCAACGAACAAGTTCGGAAGGAAATGGGGGAATAGCGTGGGATATTGAGTGTTAGCAATAAGGAAAAAAAGCACCACACCACATTCATTGTGAATTGGCAGGGCAGACAACATGAACGTGGCATTTGTAGCTTAGAGAAGAAAGTGAAGCCCCAACGACTGACACGTGTGGCTCATCAGAAACATCTGCAGGTAATGGTAAAACCAGTGTTCAGTATTTCCAGTGTGTTCAAGCGTTTAAATCCCCACACGCACAAACATTCCTACTTTACCATGCTCCTGTTTAACATCTGACACGTTTAGATGTTCTTATGGACGGAGGTTCGGTCTTATACTTTGATGTTTTGAGTGCGATCACGTCCGTACACGGTCTCACAGGGCACTCAAGGCGGCGGAAGATGGAGTCGCATGGAGTATCAACCTTCCAAATCTGAACCTCCAAATCAAGGTGTTCCAGAGCTGTGAGCTGTTGATCATCTTCTTTCCACTGACGAACGATTCCACATGTTTTCCCGCAGAGTGTCATATTTAAGTTATTAGCGCTCTTAAATTTCTTATTGTCAGAAACAAATTTCTCTGCTGCCACCATGAAAGAACCAGGAAAACGTTTTCGCTATCAGCCTGTACTCTGAACATCTTGAAATCATCTTGAAGTCCGTTTGGGGCCAGGCTTTTGTGCCAAACTAGATACTAAAGATAGAAAGACGAAGAGCAAAAATGAATCAAAAAATTTTTGTTTTCTGTTTCTAATAATTCAAAAATGTGTTCCTAATACAGCCCTGATGACACTTCTTCATTAAAGCAGGATATTCTGAGCAACACAGTCACAGTGGGGTCTTTTCCACACGCTTCAATCGGACTATGGTGCAGTCCACGCCGTCAGCTATCTACTCTCCCCAATGCACACTGAGTAACGTGATTGGTCAACTGATCACCCCACTTCCTGTTTCAAGTTTCCTGATGGAGGATCACCGTATTGACTGACTGATATAAGACCGGATCGGAGGTCTGCAATGAGCCAGGGTGACCATATGTTTCCAAAAAAAAAAAAGGACACTGGGGTCAGGATGGTATCATGGGATAGACGGACACCAATGTACTCCACTGGGCGATTTAGAAAACCCCGCCCTGCATGTCCAGGAAAAAGAGGACATACGGTCACCGTAACTGAAGCTCACCTTTGTGGTGCGAATTCTTGCACTGAGAACATCATGAAAAATTTTTTTGCACAGGAACCAAATGAACCCCCCCCCCCCCAATAACCAGATGAACCAATCGCCTTCCATTTTGCAAACCCGCATACACGGCACACAGAATCGCGCAATCGATCCACGGTTCGTTAGGAATTCTCTAACGCGTAAGCAGGAGCCCTGGCCCATTAATGCGCCCAGAATCAATCCTACTACGGCTGTGAAAACAATGCCTGGCTCTTTCTTTACTTTTTTAACGTTTTCTCAAATGTGTTGTCACGACGTCACGCACGCCTTAGCAGCTTGAAAAGACAGTTGAAGAATGCCAGTAGAGATAAGGAAGATGCCGGACCGCTGAGGGCGATCTAACAGATAAATGTAAACAGCACATGCAGGGTGAAGCACTGCTCGCGGCCCAGGTGAGGCTCTCTCTCGCCCCGGCTGCCAGGTGAAGCCGTGTGTGGAGAAGAGCGATCCTGATAAGAGGATTAGTTTATAAAACATCTCGCCACCAGCTGGCTTCTGCCACAAAACCCTCCAGGCCTTAAAGTCACCCACGCTACGGGCATGATGATGAATGGGGCCATGTGTCAGCTTATTTGTGAAGGTTGTTGATGGAAAGTGGGCTGTTATACAGCGCGTATATAACAAACGAACCCAGATGGTTTAGGATTCCTCAAGTTCTCCAGGAACCGAAATGGAAGAAGAATCAAGAAGGATCCGCTCCATTTTTTTCCCTTTTCATTTATGTGGAGCATCCACCAAACCAGTCCGTTTGAATGAGCTGTTATTATAGATAAAATATTAGAACGAGTGCGCGAACATCAGTCTGTGATTTGCAGCTGATCTACGACTAGTCGGAGTCCAAATCTTCTGACCAATCCGAGTCACGAATTGTCACTGAACAGCAATATGGTCTGTAATCATTTACAACCTTAATAGAGTCAGGAGCAAAGCCCGGATCAGTCCGGTCACCTGAACACGGGCACGTTGAAACCATTTTGTGATCTCGATGCTACCAAGACACGGCAATGCAAGAGCGCGCTGACGCAAAGCGATGTTTTATGGGCTGCCAGGGTCTGGAAAAGGCGCATGTACA
Source organism: Chrysichthys thysi (assembly GCA_030068315.1). NCBI lineage: Eukaryota > Metazoa > Chordata > Actinopteri > Siluriformes > Claroteidae > Chrysichthys > Chrysichthys thysi. The sequence goes on from JAQLOM010000016.1 coordinate 2,064,368, forward strand.
GATGTTGCAATGGAAGTAGTTTATCACCGCAAGACATGCACTGCCTGCACTGGAAAAGCTTAGAAGCACGATTCCCCTTTCATGTATCTCATTACTTACTGGGACTAATTCTGTTTGATACTATGGAAGAAGATGGCAGATGCTTTCCAGAGAGCGAGTGTTTTTTCCTGAATTCATACGACGCCGATGTTGCTTTATCTTGACGGGGTTGGACGGAGGTGGCCGCGTCGATTCGCTATTGATCTCCGGAGCTTTTCGTGACTTTGAACGTTACAGACGACACCGGGAATGCGTTCAAGAAGACCATGTCTGGGCCTGCACGCTCAGGACTCGGTCGGCCAAACCCGGAGCTTTCTGTCAGGTCACGACAACGTCTCCTTGGAATAATTTATGCTAAAGAGACGGCTGAGATGCCTCGGGCAGACTAGTTATTTTGAGAACCACGAGAGGCATCCATGATGATTGGGCTCTCTTGGGGATTTGAAGACAAGTTCCTCAGACACAAAGGAAACAGCATGTGGTGACATACTTAATCAGACCAGAATGTGGTGCGGATCAGCTTTTCCCTGACAGATGTGTCTTGGACTTTCTGGGGGAAATTTGGAGAAATCTGGTTCCAGCACTGGAGTCTGTGGGCGCAATAAAATCAAACACATATACATGTGAACTCTATTCCTCTTTTTGGCTAGTTAGGCAGAGGACACGCGTGAACACCAGGGATATCACTGTATACACCAACAGATATGAATGCAGTCGGAGGAACGCAATATTAGCTTGGTTATTTTTGCCAGCAATCCAGTCCAGACGTCAGGCGTGTTGGGGTTCCACGAAACGCCATTCTTTACATTCAGGAAATGGAGCTTGCAGGACAAAGGACAGGACTGTGAGTCACTAAGTAATGTGATTAGCATCCATTCATTCATCCTTAGTACCTGCCCAGTCAGTGTTGAGGTGCTTTTCTCGGCAGGTTCACGTTTTGGTTTAAATCTGAATTTAGACACAGATACTCGCTATAGACGAGGCGTAACCAGAGAACCCAGAGGAAAGCCATGTAGGGAGAACATGCAGGCTCCACACAGAGGGGTGCCCAGGTCGACCCGGGGTTTGAACCCAGACGCCAGTTCTAACGACTGAAAAATAATAATAATAATAATAACAATAATAATAAATAAATAAAATTGTGATAAGGATGAACCCTAAAACTGAATGATGTTTTTTCAAGGGGAACATAATAAAATGTATATTGTGTAAGCTACAACAAATCTACAGAAACTAATTTTTACTTTTTTTTTTTTTTTTAAAGAGACTAACATTAAAAATCACAATAAAAAAACTTTAAACAAACATTTTACAAGCAATAACAAGTAAGTAAGTAAGTAAATAAATAAATAAATAAATTCTTAAAATGGTGATAAAAATGAACCCTAAAACCGAATGAATTTTTTTTCAAGGGGAACATAACAAAATGTATATTGTGTAAGCTAAAAAAAATTCAAGAGAAACTAATTTTTACTTTTTGTTTGTATGTTTGTTTGTTTGCTTTAACGTGCATATTTAATTGTAATCTGTATTGTGTCTATAAGTGTGTATGCGGATGTAAGTCTACTTAAGTTCAAAATTGGACCCAGTATTTAAACACTGAGTTTCAGTAGATTATGCTTCTTTGGGTAATATAATTCCAATTCGGACTTCATGTTGTCGTTTGTAAAATATTCTGTGCATTATTATCATTACTGTATTACACCAACTTGAACTGAAAACCAGTAAAAATATTGAGCAAAAAAAAAAAAAAGAAATTAATTTTTACTTTAAAAAAAAAAAAGAGACCAACATTAAAAATCACAATAAAAAAACTTTAAACAAACATTATACAAGGAATAAAAAAATAAAAAATAAACAAACAAACAAATAAATAAATTCTAAAAATGGTGATAAAAATGAACCCTAAAAACGAATGAAGTTTTCTTTTTCAAGTAGAACAAAACAAAAAGGATGTTGCGCTAAGTACATATTAAATATTTTGAAGGTTTTAACCTTAGTAATAAAGTTTCCATTAAAAAATAGCAACAACAGAAAGGTAATTATTGTGAAAATAAAATAATGATGGAAAAATAGTTGTGACTTTCCTGCTTTCGGTGATAATAATTAAATTAATTCAGTTTCAGAATTTCATAACAGGTTCTGAAGCAGCACCGTCGTCTCGCTGGTTTCAGTATAAAAAATGTCAACTGCTTTTAATCCTGAACTTTTATGGCAGGACTTCAATATTACTAGATATATAAGATTTGTGAGAATGTACATCCAGTCATTACTCATTCCTCCATAATCATGAAATCCTTCTTTTATGTTCCTTTAGAACCTCTCTCTCTCTCTCTCACTCACACACACACACACACACACACACACACACACACACACACACACACACACACACA
>JAQLOM010000016.1:2101595-2113304 GCA_030068315.1 Chrysichthys thysi
GCTTGAGCGGAACTGAATGTTTGTGGTGTGAAGCGTGGGTCGGCCGTCTGTACGTCAGGCGAGGATTTGTTCGTCGGTTGGTACAAAATCTGTTCAGGAATTTAGTCTGCATGTCGATTTGTTCGCCATCCGACATGTTCGCGAGCCGAGGGTCCTCTGTATATTGAAACTTTAGGGTTATGAAGTTTGGATTAATTGTAAAGCCAGATCACACGCCAAATTTGGCTAAAATAAGGCACTTTGTTGGGCACATAATGCTGCCGTCTGATGTTTCCTACATAGTCATGCTCCTTAGCCTCGCATCATGACTTTAACAATGGCTTTTACAAAAAAAAAAAAAAGTGGACATTAACATGAATATAAAAGTGGACTTCGGACAGGTCAGTCTGGCTGGCGGCTGATCAATTCAGTTTATTGCTTCCTCAAAGCTGTAACTCCTGGTTTCTGCGGTTCATGACCCCCACAGTCCAGTTCAGCTCTCCTGAACTGAAATCACGCATGAGGGATATTTTGAATCCGGGTTATAAGACCTCATAGTCATACATATGGGAGCACCAATAGCACACAGGCCGTACTGGCACGTCCTGGATTAGTTTCTCGCCTGATTATTAATCCGATAGCAAAATTGAACTTTTGTTGAACAATCTGTGTGTAATGACCAGGCAGAAAACGACGGTTAAGTCGATCGCCCTCCGGTTTAATTTCAGAGGGAAAGAAAGCTTTCAAAATATTACAGTGCAGAACATGGGGCTTGTGTGTGGGACAACAGAAAAAGGGTTCGCCCTGTCGCCACGAGATCGAATCCGGATGACGCTACAGCGACCCATAACTGGGAATCCAACACTCTCCACTTTCCCTGGTTGGTCGTTGCTGCGGCGTCATCGGGGAGATGCAGCTACTGGGTGAGAATTGGGAAATGACCAAACTGGGAGAAAAAATGGCATAAGAAGAAATAAAATCAAACATATTGCAGTAATGAACCAAATGATAAGATGCATACTTTCCCCTTATATGTCATCGTTTCACTGTTACCACAGCAGCACCAGGATGACATGAGGACGATTACTAAGCGCAAACCTCGGGAACCCGGGACCCCGCCACGTTCCCAGGAAGACCAGGCCACCCTACATGGCTTTCAGGATGTCAGCCATGGCTCTGTTTCTAAAGCGTGACGCAGACAAGTCCTTCCACACCCAGGCCAGGATGCTTAGAAGAGACACCTTCTGTGTCTGGTTGGGTCAGGCTTGGAGTCATGAGAATACGCAGAAAGAGTGTTGACTCTTTCTTGAATTAGAAACCTCCGCCACCCTTGGCAAAGAGGAAGTAGCATTCAGCATGTAACGATAACAGTGTGAATCAGAGCTGTTTCCATTGCCGGGGTAACAATGGACCGCGTGTGGCGTGGCCGCTGGGAAATGCAGTCAGCTGGCGAAAGTGATCGGAAACCTATTAAAACGCGTTTCTTTTTAGTCATTCGGCGGAAGAGCTCTCAGAAATCACGGGGAACATCATAATCATATGGCCAAAAAAAGACAATGAAAGCATTGAAGATTTGTTTTTACAGGAAGACGATGGAGCAGGGCTGGTAGGATGCCCACCCAAGCCTGGGAAGGCTCAGCGACTTGGGAAGTGAAGGTCACTGGGTCGGTGTTATATCTGCGAGACAGGAGTATGTCTTCATGGCACGGCCCTCGCAGCTGCCTGCCCTGTCATTTCCTCCAGCTCCGCTCCGGTCCAGGACATTACTCACAACGTCAACATGGGCAGTGTGAATGGCAGCGGCATCGTGAGCACACAGACACCTGCCTCTCTGGATGCAGGCAGGACGCCCGGGCCGAAATCTGTGCAGGGACTCAGCTGAAGTTCTAGCATTCAGAGGGGTTTAAAGGGGGGGAACGAAAATGCCCATTATTGATCTGGAATTGCTTAGCAATAAAGTTCTAATATAAAATTACTCAAAAATACTTTGAATGATATATTTTAATATTAAAAAACCCCCACAAAGCACACAATCTAAAGGACCTGGTCACTGTGGACACTTATTTAGTAGACAACGTCCGCTCGATAAAAAAAAGAAACATTGATTATATTTTCATGACATTTTTCATGTCAGTCAGGTGTTTAGTGTAGTAGGCTAAATAAATAACTCACATGATGAATAATATAGTATAACGATTTAGCACAATATATTTTTTTTTTCTTCTTCTTCATCCGAAATAAGTTTTAGGTCATTTCCAAAGCAAGTCATGACATTTGATAACAATCACGCTAGCTACATTAAAAAACAAATAAATAAAAAGGTTTTTTTTTGTTGTTCTTAGAAAGCTAATTTTCTGTTTTCTGCCTAGCAGGAATGACAAAATTGCTTCCTCGACTCTTACGCCGCATGTCAGAATGAAGTTCTTTTTTCTCCTAAAAGCATGATTTTTTCAGAAAGTGCCAATATAGGATAGAGTTGTCCTTTGTGGACGTGTTGCCATTTCCAGCTAGCTTAAAATGCCACAGTGATTAGCATTGAGTCATATTACATTTGTGCAGAAGCTGCGCAGTTAACACGTTGTTGGCTGATGTTAGTGTAATACTAATTCTGATTTTATATAGAAGGTCGCCCCATGTTACCTACTCCTAAAGTAGCCCTGAAATCAATCAAACATACAAAACGAGTCAGAAATCTCTCGAGCGGATGAAGCGCTTTCTGTTGCAGTGTTAAGTAAACTAATTTATAGAAGCTGTAGCTAAGAGTACAAAGCTGCTTATGATAATAAGCTGAAATGCTGAAATGTGTTATGTTTTTACTTATCACGCAGCTTCATTCCCAACATGATTCCCAACATGGTGCACACGTGACAAAGGGGTAAATTTAGCAAAAAAAAAAAAAAAAATTGTATTCTAAAAGCTGCAGCATGACGTCAGATGAGCAATGCTGGAATTTCTGAAGAAGCTGATAACATCAAATGAGTTTGGGTGGATTCATGTGTGTGTGTGTGTGTGTGTGTGTGTGTGTGTGTGCGTGTGTGCATGTTGTGCCATTGTCCCGTCTACTAAACCAACGATTTAATCACCTTCCACCAACACACTCATACCACACCAGAGCTGATTATTTTCCAAAAGTGTTTTATTCCTCTTAAACCACAACAATCCCCCCCCAAAGCTGAGAATAAAACACAACAATTTTAACATTGTTTATCCATTTATAGTTACGCTGAATGTTGTGGAAGGCTGCCTGGGATTAAAAACATTTTTGAGTACATGTCTTATCCCCTGTTTATTACAAATTGTACAGTGATTTACACTGTATAGACGTTGCATGTATTTTATTTTATTTATTTATTTTTTTTAACACGTACGAGTGTATTTCCTCCTGAAGTGGAAATGTGGTGTGAGGCACAAAGCTTTGTTATTCTCGATGGATTGATGGCCTTGGGAGAGAGTATGAGAGTTGGAGGGAAGCCATAAAGACTCTCAACAGCTCGAGATAAGTGTCCAGCCACTGAATTCCAAAAATTGTATCAGTAGTTTCGAGACTTGTCAGAACAAGCACTACAAGGGCTAAGTTGAGTTTTTCATTTAGCCAGGAGCTATATATATATATATATATATATATATATATATATATATATATATGCACCTACATACACAAATATGCCTTACGACTGTGATATTATTTCAGTCATGGAGAAATCCGTCAGCGCCGCCGTCTGTGACGTGGGAATCGCTGCATGGAATGCAGACGGTTGATTTACTGTAGCGAAAACACTGATCCTGCTCATTAACAAGCTCCCTCCAAAGCACACACACACACACACACACACACACACACACACACACACACACACACGTACACAAACACACTCCTGACTCCGAATCACAGAGCAATGCGTCTTCCCAATGCAGTGATCAATGGGATGGAGTTGCTACGGGCAACGGGTCCATCAGGCTAGAGCAATGCGTAAGGTCCTATAAAAAAGGGATTTAGGGCTTTTTACTCATGGTAACAGGTTTCTCTGACCTTTCAGACAATAGTGCTGAGGGCTGTAAAAGGGGAGCCGGGTATTTGGACCAATAGGGAAGAGTTATGGCTAGGAAGGCCTTGTTTCCCATAATAAACGAGGCCCACAGTCATTCTTTACAGGGCCCATGGCATGGACTGAGAGCTTGAGACCTCCCCCAATGCTGTGATATTCATCAACCACACACACACACACACACACACACACACCCACGCACACACGCACACACACACACACACACACACACACACACACACACACACACACACACACACACACTAGGCATGAACAATTTGTATTTCTTATGTAAAGAACTATTAATAACAAAAAACTTAAATTAAAACAAAGTGAGGGAAGGGGATTGGTTGGCTTTTTTTTTTGCCAGGAATGTTTACATTTAAAAACAACCTTAACAAAGGCCTGCACAAAATTTAATGATTTCTCCCCCTACTTAGACAGGCATCCAAAGCACCCAGCGCTTTGAAGTTTCATACCTCAACACGGTGGAACATGTAGAGGACGTGAGCCGAAACTCATGCATGAATCTATTTCATCTGATTTTATTATAGTAGCCATCTTGAGTGGCTGATCCAAGGCCAGCATTAATGGAACGACCAGTGAAGAAACACTTCACATACTGCATCTATTGGAACTTATTGTAATGCAATGTTTCATAATGTATAGTACTGTAATGAAATGTAATGTATTTTAATGTAACACAACATAACTTATTGTAACATACTGTAATGTCATGTAGTGTAATGCAATGTAACATATTGTAATGTAACTTATAGCAAAATAATGTTGGTAATGTAATGTGATGTAATGTAAAGTAATATATTGTAACAATGTATATTAATTTAATGTAACGTCAAGTAACATAATGCATTGCAATGTAGCATAATGTAATTTATTGTAATGTAATTTAATGTAATGTACAGCATATGATGCATACATTAAGGGAAGGAACCTTATTAAGGAATTAAACTGCATTGGACTTTAAAAAAAAAATTAAATGTTGAATTTTTTTGTCAAAGTTTTTCAGCCTCATTTATAGAGGTTTAATGAAGTGTATGAAAAAGAAAAATTAACATGTAGAAAGAAACCGTAATCTGGTCAAGATCAGTTTTTCCTAAACTAAAATTAAGGTGAAAAGAAGGTGTTGATTAATTCTCGACATCAGCATGTCTGACAGTAGTGCAGCTGCAAATCTGCATGTTTAAATTTATATTAATGCGATTGTTCACACATGTATGTACAGGAGCAGCAGGGTTTGTGCTTTCTTCTTGCCAACATGAACTCCAAGAAAGAGGTAAAAGAGAGAAAAAGAGAGGCTGGTCAGGAAATAACTGTTTATACCTGCTGTGATGTCAGCAAGAACAGGAACTAAACTGTAAATGTAACGATAAATGGATAAAAAGTTTCGCGTGTTGTTCTCTTAACCAAACAAAAACTGAAACTGTAAACGATGACAAATGTCTGTGTGGAATGAAACACTTCAGTCCATGCTGTTATTGGGAAACAATCAACTTTGGAGCGGTAACCGTAACACCGCTTCATCTAGTTCTTTTCCTATAACAGCGCACCGCAAAGTGTTTTATCTGTACTTGGACAGATGTGAGTCAGTGTGTGACAAAGGACTGACAAATAAAAAATACAATTCTTCCGTCTGTTCCTTCACACACGGCCTCTAACCTGAATTTTAGTCCAGGCACAGCAGGAACCACGGGCGTGCTGAAATCAGAGCTCCCTTTCCATGTAGTCTACAAGTGGATGTTTACTCCTTATAACTCCATTCATCACAAGAAGGAAAACCTGAGCCGTACCGTGTCGGGGAGGATTTGTATAATGCTTGGATAACGATTTGGATAAGTGCTGGTGCTCTTCTCATCCTCCCCCTTTCTTTCTCTCCGAGACAATTTTTGACACGGAAACCCCGTGAAAAAAAATAGGTTCCAGCTGTCAAGCCGTAAACTTTGCTGGAACATCACGAAAGCAACATTCTGGGATGAAACACAGCCGGCTTATGGCTTCAATTAGTGTCAGCTCGGACTCGAGATTGTTCAAACAGCAACGATGCAAATCATTCTGAGCACCTTTTCAAACGAGTGTCCTCCACCATGGCCCACTCCAGAACACCGTGCACCTTCTTCTCCTTCTCCGGCCTTTTTATGGTGGAAAAAAAAACCTGAACCTGTTCTCAGATCGTATCCACACACATGCCAAATAACGCTAAAGTAACCGGATTGGACCTAAACGAGATGCTCGTCCATCATGTTATACATTGTATACAGTCCCGTGGTGATTTCACTTTCGGTGTTTATGTGGTTTTATTTTTCTCTCGAATGTGTTTAGGACACAAAAGGGTCTCACACATGGAGCAATTTCCTCTTTCCTTAAGCACAGTGCAGTTTGATTGTTTATATCCTTCTCTAATTGCAAATAGCAGAAACGGAAAGGTTAAAGCCCAAAACATGTAAAGGCTGAGATTAAAGCGGTGTTTATTCATGGTAGAAATGCTTCAAATCATCGCAAAAAAACAAAAAAACAAAAAAGAAGCTCCAGGGAGGCAACATCGCAGGTGATTTATGATTGCACAGCAAACACATGGAAGCCACCCTTCATCCCAGGATGCAGAATGATGTCATGCTCAGCGCTGGACTTTACACAAACTCCTACAGCTACACAACCCAAAATAATGACTACGCTTCCAGTAAGACTTGTCAAACACTGTATCCATGAACCGTGAATCTAAAGCCCTACAAGACGTAACTAATTACACCGACAAGGACAAATCGATTGATGGAACGAGCAGTCGAGCTCATTCTGACAGCTGAAAGTTGTAGGCTGCTTTCTCAAGGACATTTTAACATCCATCACAAATGAAATACTTGCCAGGGATTTCAGTTCGTACAGACGCTGATGGACAACAGGCCTGAAAGTGATGAACTGTGTGAAAGGTCCTGGTATTGGTGAGATCCTTCCCCGTGGAGGACATAAAGGCGGGGCAGGCTGATATCTTTTTTGTTTTGAGGAAAATACATGGCAAAAAATGTTGTTTCTACTTTTGGCTGATCATTTTTAACCTGAAATCACTGAGCTACAAGATGTCAATGGACGGCATACGAAAATGTTTAATGTTTCATCGACAAAGCCTTACTTCGACAATGCACGACTGGGATTCCCAAAAGAAAATCCACCAATTGCTCTAATCGTGGGAATAAAAGGCGTGCGAATCATCATCACCACGTCATCTTGTTCTGGAGATTCGTCCACCATTTGGGTTAAAGTGATCACTCATGAAAATAGAACCAAGAAATAATTCTAATATAAATCTGGCTAAAATAAATGCATGACGCCATGCGCGGGTTTCTTCTGCCCAAGATGAGCTGAAAAAATAAATAAATTCACACCAGATTTTTAAAAGTTTCACTGATTTTCTTCACAACACAGATGATTTACATATAGACCAACTGCACTAAAGGGAAAAGCTCACCAACTGGTGACAAATGAGGACTAAATGGTGAACGAGCACCTCCAAAGCATGGAGTGAGCTAAATCTTCCACTAACGCAGCTTAGCCACTGCAGCTGATTGGCTATTCCTAGACATACGCCCCAACTCTTCCTCCTTTCATAGGGTGCCATTACTTTTGTGCTTGATTGTCTCCATTTGCACTGTCATTTATGTTATTAACATTAAAATGGCAAACTTGTGTGTGGGTTTCATTTTAATAATTAGAAACCTGACAGTATAATCCATATAATCCATGCATAAAGTTCATCCCAACTTGTGATTATTTATGATTATTTATGATTCTCGAGTCTTAAATTTACACAAACTCAGGAGCTGGGCAATCCATACAAACCATAATTTAACAAATCACACATTTGTAGTGTAAATGCAGCTGCAAATAATTAGCAAATTTGTACTTTTTATTTTTTTTGCATTCAGTTTTATGAATGAGTTTGGGGGAAAAAGTGGTGAGAAGTTGATTTTTTACATTTTACATCAAATGCATCATGCATGCAATTTCCATATTTTTTCAAAAAAAAAAAAAAAAAAAGCTTGGCTCAAGTTTTATCACTTGGAGAAATTTCCCAGAAGTCTAGGAGGAATTTGAATTCGGAATTTACTTCTTCAAATAATACTGCCGAAAAAGTGTGCGATATTAGATTGTAGATGTAATTTTACACCAAAAATGTCCTTTTGATTAGCTGCTTAGTGAGCATAAAAAGTATATAGAGTATTTTAGACATGATGTCATTCGTTCTTAAAATCATTTTGGCTCTGAGACCTCAGTAAGTCAACATGTATGAGGAACAAAAGTGGGCCAAAAATGGACCCCTGGGGAACTTCTTTAGTATCATGCTTTGGGTTAGGGTTTTAAAGGGTTAAAATCTTTCAGAAGGAGTTAACTTGGCAACAAACGCAAGGTTGCACATAACAACTAACATTACAAGCTCTATACAGAGACCACTTGTTTGTAGGTCATGATGTAATTAGCCCGAGAAAGATCTGAAAGTCATACTTAAGCACTAATTGCTTTGTTTACGCTATCAGTGATGGCAAAAATCATGTGGGAAAAAAAAAACTTCCCAGGACTTCGACATAAGGTTAATTCGGTATCGTGTAAAAGACTTCCCCAAGAAATGTCTTGATTTTTGTTTATTTCCCACATGTATTCAGTATGCATGTACATGTCTGTCTTTGGCAATAGTTAAGAAATACCAACCCGAGTTCAACGAGCGCACGAGGCCTACGGCGACACTTCAAATGCAGGAGAATGCAAGATGAGGAATGTGAGGAATCATGTACGATATGCTGCGAGGAAAGAACCCCCCCCCCCAAAAAAAAACAAAAAACAAACAGATGGTGCCAAGCTGAAATGTAGAGCTGTGCAAATCCGCCTCCTGCTTCTAGCCGCTCGCTAACAATGATGGATGATGAGAGCGGTGATGTTTCCTCTCGGAGAATATCCCATCCTTCAGAGGAAGCCGCATCACTCGAACCACTGCCTCGCTGAGTCACGAGGTTTCCAGGTCACGCTTTTGGGCGGGATGGAGGTCAAATGTGATGAGTTTCCGTACTCATATCCCCTTTTCTGTGAATCCTTTTTGGTACGTATGTCACTGAGGTTCATCTGCCTGTTTGAGAAGTGTATCAGAGTCCCGTCGGTCTTGTATAATCAGTTTCCTTACTGTACGTGTGTTACATGTAATAGCAAGTCTTTTCAGTAAGGCACATAGTCAGCAAGTCACTTTTTTTTGTTGTTTTTGCCAGTAGAAACATTCCGTTACTTTAAATGATCTTGAAGGAAGTTTATGTCTTTCTAGCTGCACACCCAGGAAGAAACATGATTAGCAATTTTACATGCGTGTACACTCATGCACGTGCACGCAATTTCCAGCAACCTTCACGTCATAGAACGCAGGATCTGCTCCAGGAGTTAGTGTTACTTGAATGGTAAGTAAAGTAAATTAAGTAATCATCTGCTACTACTACTAGGTCTGTGATGTCTCCAGCGAGGTAAAAAGGTACATATTGTCTAATCTTACATCTACACGTTGCATGATAATTTACAGCAGTTTATTTATCACACTATAGTTTGCATATTGCACTGTAATTTACGTGTTGCACATGTTGATAATTTACAGTCATTTACACCTTTCATAGCATAGCACTCTTTATTGGAGGACACTTTATGTATTGCGCGGTACATTACTGTCATTTACACGTTGCACAGTCATGTGTGTATTGCGCATTACTTTACAGTCATGTACATATTTCTGCAGTAATTCTGAAATACTGAAGAGAAATGTACATTTACATAGTATTTGGCGTGGAGTTCCCACCAAGTTTCCATCTTATCACAAAGAATGTAACCGGAATGTGGCTTTTACAGCTTTGAAATTTAGCAAAATAAATAAATAAATAAATGTGTATATATATATATATTATATATATATATATATATATATATATATACGTATATTTTGATATATATTTTTAAATGAGCAATCCATAAAGGTCATAAAGAATTTTTAATGACTGAGGTTAGATTTCAAGACAAAAATGCCGGATATATATATATATATATATATATATATACAGGTAGTCCTCAAGTTATGATGGAGATGTGTTCCACTAAACCCATCATAAGTGCAAAATATATGTCCAACTACTGCTTAGCCTAGCTTAGCCTATATTAGCCTAGCTTAGCCTAGCCTACTCAGGAGTCTTTTCCTGTCAGAGACATGCTGGCCGTTTAGAAGACATGCTTTTGTTCTTGAAGCACACAAAAACCCCGCGGTAATGCACTGTACAGTACACCGATACACAAGTGAACTCCGTGAGATGTGGGGGAGAGCGAGGCATCGTGCGAGGTGAGCGATGCGTACATCCAGGCATCATCCGAACGTATCGTACATCATGCGCTGTTCTGCTGGCCTGCCTGCCATGCCTGCCCGTGAATCTTAAATATTTTCTAAATATTTTACCATTTTTTGCGTATCGCGATCGTCATCGTAACTTCGAAAAATCCTAAGTCGGGCCATCGGAACTCCGGGAGCACCAAGTTTTATATATATTGCACGTTTTTGATATATTTTGTGCATTTTTAATGGTTTATCTTTTTACATACAGACGTCACACGACCCTATCATCCCTTAAACTGTACTGCGCTCGTCGACTCCAATCCTTTTAATCAGCTGATTAGTGGCGCAAAGGGGGCCAAAAAAGAGAAGTGTAGCACATTTCAAAGGTGATGTCATTCTTTTGGAGCAATTTGGCCCTGGGAACCAATCTACTGTTTCTTTAGGGTGACACAAAGCAGTGATCCATTTCCTGTTTCCTGGCATGCCAACTTGGCACCATCGTCACGACACCATCAAGTCGGCATTCAGCACCAGGCGCCTGAACAAAGGCCCTTATTAGCGACCAGTCCGACTGAATGCAATTAGAGGGAAAACACCTTTATGTCTAGATCTATACGCACATACACATGCTATATGCTACATGCTAACACCCCGAGCCTTATCCTGATCATCTCGTAGTACGGAGCACATGAGCATTTGCAGGGTTTCGTTTTTTTGTCCCTGGTAAAGAGGAGTCATCCCAGAGTTTCGCTCAGGCCTCCGCGCTCTTTTCAGGCCCTGACACGTCAGGAAATTTAGGACTTGGCAAATCGCAGCTTGCTGAGTGACTTACAGCAGGATTCAGTGGTGATAAATTTTCACTAATGGTCTGAGAGGTTACAAAGTATGGTTTCAAGTTTAGAAGGTGGGGAGGAGGGAGGGAAGGAGCGAGGGAGCGAGGGAGGGAGCAAGAGGAAAAAAACCAAAAGAGATCAAATCATTTATCTCAATGGTTCAGTTCCCGTCGAGTGGAATGTAAGCAAACGTTCAGAAAATTAAATCATAGCGCTATAGTTTAGATAAGAGGCTAGTTTAGATAGAGGAGAGAGGCCACGTTTTTCATTCATAGCGGCTCTTAGTGTCGAACGAGAAACGGCAGTCTGTTACTTAAGAGATAAGTGAGAGGAGAACTGACGAGGATTTTGTTACGGGAGAGCAGGAACAGTTTACCTGTTGTGTTTCTGCAGACGCTTCGATGGAGCTGAAGATCGACTCACTCATACTGTTTAAATCCACACTCAAAACTCATCTGTTTAAACTTGCCTTTTCTTCATAACTTATTGC
>JAQLOM010000016.1:2158468-2163468 GCA_030068315.1 Chrysichthys thysi
ACACACACACACACTTGCCCTCCTCATACACACACACACACAGAGCTGCCCCCTTACACACACACACACACACACACACACACACACACACACACACTCTCACACTTGCCCTCCTCACACACACACACACACACCTGCCCTCCTCATACACACACACACACCTGCCCCCCTCACACACACACACACACACGCACCGCCCCTCAGTGATCCTTCAGCAGAGAGAGACTAAATCCGGCGCTCAGATCTGCGGCGCGTCACTGCGTCTGATTCACTCACAGCGCGCGCTCAACTTCACCGGAGTCTCGCGGGGACTGCGCGTTAACGGGCGCGCGCGGACGGACAGACAGACAGACAAGGCGAGACGAAGCCGGGACCGAAAGGAGACGCCGTGCGCGACTTCCACATCGTCCCCGCCTCCCGCAGACTGATCTGTCCGGCTGATGTGAACTTGTGCACGAGGCGGCACCGGGACGCGCGCGCTGCTCCGACTGGATCCCCGTGTACGGATTACTCGCTTCCAGTGGGATTTGCCTCCAGTAATCATAACCACAACAACAACAACAACAACAAGCGCGCTCACCTCCAGCCCTCCTGCGGATTCTGCTCTTACTGTTGTTTTTATCATCATCATCATCATCATTATTATTATTACTGTAATTATTTTAAAACTGAATATAAGTTCCAAGATGAGCTCGGGCTGTTTGTTCAGGTCTCTGCTGATGCTCTTCCTGGCGCTTCTCTCCGTCAACGCCAGCAACTGGCTGTAAGTGACCCACACACACCTCTCACCCTGCTCCTTTCCGCCCTGCTGTGTGCGGCTCTCGGTGACAGCTCAGAGATCAGATCCCATCACCGCCACACACATGCACCCTGACACACCACACCAAGGGAGAACCCTCCGCTTCACCCTGTGGAGCTGTTACCTCAGCAGGTCCATGTGGATCTCCTGAAGCTCTGATTAAAGCAGAAAGCTGGACACAGGCGGAGTAAGAGGTGTCCCACAGGACGGTGCAGTGGAGTTCCTTTATGTCTCATCCATTTGCTTAAACCAGATCCTGGTTATCGGCTTGTGATAAGGTTCAGACAGACACCTGTACCTGCGTCACACGCCGCAAAGTTTCCCCATGAGTTTAAAAAGCGTGCAGAACACTTAACTCTGTCCTGAATAACCCACAGCTCTTCATTAGCCCTGAGAATCCTGGTGCAGGAGATGTTTTCCTGGCTACATGTTTGTCTGTCATTTATGTACAACACACAACGCCAGGTTCTCAGTCACATGACCAGCGATTTCCATAAACACGGAACAGTCAGGGTCCGAGCCGCGTCCTGAACTACACTAAACAGGTTCTGTTCTTAGAAGGAGCTATCTCGGATGTAAGTAGAACCCCATTTAAACCTCAAGAACTCTTGAGGAACCTTTGTAGTCGGAGAGCTTGGAGTTCTTATGAATTTAAAGTTCTTTTAGGGATCATTTGTCTCAAGAACCAACAGAACTGCTGTCTTTGTGCTGAACTTTACAAAAACGCTTTCAGAAATGGTTTGTTTTAGATGTAGGAGATATTTTACGGGTTCTTAGTAAGAATTTTAAAATGCCATCAGTTCACAAAGGTTCCCTAAGACTCAAACCCCAAAGTTTTTTTCGTGGAACCTTTGTCTGGCGAGCTGGATCTCACATGCGGAGTGTTATTTATTGTGTACTGTTTACATTTACAGGTTTCTTATTGACATTTTTCCGACAGGCTCCCCAAGGCAGGGTTCTTGGAACAAATGCTTCCTAAAAGCACCCCAGTTTCAATAAGGAACCCCAAAGCTTTCCAGGGGAACCTTCATTTTGTAATCTGGAACCCACCTAATTATCGTGACAAACAGGGCGGGGCGTTTTGTGGTGCTGTATATTATTGAAGACGCCTGTATATTTTGGGGGTTCTTATCATACGTAGGGTTCTTTTAGGCACCGTTTATGGACTGTTCAGGTTCCTATAGGCCCAGGGAATGTTTCTGATAGTGAGGTTGTTCGGAGAACTTCTTCCGTCTTCCAGGAACCTTTTGTTTTTTAAGGTTTATCTAAATCACATGATACATAAGGCAACTTACGATGTACTAATGGTTCCTTAACGGACCCGAGCATTTTCATAAGAACCCGTGAATGTATACAGTACACAGTAAATACCACTTTACTATGTTTCACCATGTTCTTATAATATGTGTTCCCAGAGATAAGGGTTCCACTAGTGAACATCTTGACATTAGGGTTCGTTTAGGAACCATTTATGCACCATTAAGGCTCATATAGGCACTGTGAAGGTTTCTGACAGCGAGTCATTTCAACGAACCTATAAAAGGTCTCCCAGGAACCTTCTGTTTCAAGAGTGCACCTGAAAATCGTGCTCGAGTAGCTTCCTCAACATGATCTTTTCTGATCATTCCTGCTTGCTTGCGGGGTCCTTTGGATCATCTTCAGTTTTAGAGTTCACAAAGGTTCCTCAAAGCACCTTCATATGTTTCGTATTTATCATGTTTGACATGCTAAATATTTTAGTAGTACACATGTTCCAGCTCACAAAACAAAGGTTCCACTCCAAAACTCCTGGGTTCTTTATTGTTCTTCATGAACATTTGTAACTGAGAAAGAATTCTCTGCGGAAATAATCCAAAAGAACCCTCAAAAGGTTTCCCAAACTGTCGCCTACGGTGTGTTATTTCGCTACACGTGGAAAAACAAAAAGAGTTCTTGGAGAACCTTGTACCTTGTCTGATTCTCAGGAACCTTCATCGTGCTCCTCTGAACCTTAACAGTGAATAAATGCCGAGTTAAACAAATAAAGAGCTTTTATTTCAGTAGGTTTTCTAGTAGAACCACTGAATTTTTTATTTTGTACTATGACCTAATCAGCACATCAAACCTGGTGGTGTATTTTTTTTATGCAGTTTGGGAAGCTGTCTAAACCTGCAGGGGTTCTTAGGGAAATTGGAGTTCTTTTATAAACCGTTCTTGTGTCGTTAAGGTTCCTGTAGGCACGTGGAAGGTTTCTAGTAGCGAGACTGTTCGGAGAGCATGCACAAGGTTCTGGAAGCTTTCGTTTTTAGAAGTGAAGCCAACTAGCAGCCGAGGCGACACAGAACAGGTTTTCAGAAGCGACTGATTGATATTTATCTGTGCAGATTTCCCCCTGAAGCCTCATCCGTGCCCGTCAGTCGCTTTTTTGGCCGTGTTTTTGGACCTGAGCTTTAGGCGTGGTGACAGGAGAAGCTCTCAGACATGCACAGGCATGCACCCCACGAGAGGATAAGGCAAAAAAAAAAAAAAACCCTCTTTACCTGTCTGGAAAAATATGATTATTTTGACAGAACAATTTGAACGGGAGCCCCGGGGAGCAGGTAGGAGCAGGCTGCTTCACATCGCACTTGGCAAAGCTGACAAAAATTAAAGGAGGAAAAAGAAGAAGAAAAAAAGGTGTGTGTGTGTGTGTGTGTGTGTGTGTGTGTGTGTGTGTGTGTGTGTGTGCAATGCGGCGCGTGTGAGCCATGAATGCAAGTTTTCCTTAAGCTGTTGTTTAAACCATGGCTGGATCATGAATGAAAGGGATAAAAGCTATTTACAGATCTGACATTTATAACGGCAGCTTTCAGTATGTAAACAGTCCAAAAATCATTACGCAATACCTGATTTAATCTCTAAACTCTGATTCTGAACAGAAGAATGATGTTTATTCACTTGTGCGTGCTTGGTTTCCTTAACTGACGTACGTGGACTATGCAGGACGGGTGATAACTCAGGGTTCGTTACGGGGAAATTAGCATTCGCATCTATACGCTTTCTTTCTTTTGTCCTTACTTTTTCTCGCATCTGATGGAGATTGATAAAGCGGCCTGATCTGAGGACTAACGCACAATATTGAGTTGTCCACCCGGTTTCTCAGATAGCTTCAAACTGACTGACTCCATGTATCCAGATTACAGTCCATTTCATGACTGAGATGACTTTACAGCAAACTCAAGAAAGCACATTCTGACCAGTCTGTCATACGCCTGAGAAATCTAGAAATATATTTTATCAACAATTTCCACTCATCCAGTCGGAAGAAATAATAAACAGATGAATAAATCCGTCGTCATCATTCAGCAGGAACGGTTTTACGACGCCATGTGATACGGGTTTGTTTCAAACCTTTTGGTTGTGCTGCATTAAATTGCACTTTGGTTTGCTTAAGGGCTTAAGAAGAAGAAGAAGAAATATTGATAATAATATGACGCTTCCTCTGAATCGGCTCCGATGATACACGATACCATTTCAGTACATAACACAGCGATGTGGGATTTGTTGATTTGGATCAATCTGCTGTGATCCAATACGATCCAAAACTCTACACTGAGTCTTAAGGCAATGATTTGGTGTTCATCATCCCCTGATATGCTACGCTACGCTACGATCCGATCCAATGCAATTCGATTCCGTGTCGTATCCTCCGATCATCATGTGACCATCTCGATTCCATATCTGTCTGCTGTTCATTTCTGAAGGATGACGACCTGGAGGAGGACTGTCACTAATGTAGGGCAATGGAGCTGCTTTGAAATGATCAGAATTGTACATCAGTTAAAAAATCTGAATGATCTGATTATATATATATATAAAAAATCAACAATAATCCCTTGAGCCGAGATCTCACACAGGTCAGTGCGGTGACATGTGGTTCATCTCGACGCAGTAATACACCACCATGTTAGCGTTATTAAACCCAACGCACTATGTAAATGATCCAAAAGCGTGTTTTGTCCATCACCAGTGCTGGTTTAGTGCATTATTTAATGGGATTAATCATTAATAAAGTGGCATGAGTTTAATGAGCTCAATCATTAACGAAGTGATGCCAGGTTAATGGGCTTAATCATTAATTCCTATAAATACACTGCAATCCAGGCTGGCTGCCTTTTCACAATGCTGATTAAAGCAAGAGTTTTCCCCAACAAAAGGGTTTATTTAAAAGCTATATTTCTAA
>JAQLOM010000016.1:2168468-2172273 GCA_030068315.1 Chrysichthys thysi
TTTTGGGCGAATTTTAGCTTCTTTGCTTTGTTCTGGGAACCTTTTGGAAAGCCTTTGGATGCCGGGGCAGATTCCAGCAGATATGATGCAATGATATGGCGCTTGACATGGAAGATGACCAAACCGAATTGAAAATGTCACATTAAATCAGTTTGTTTGGTTTTTTGCGGTGTATTTAATTAATTCACATTTTTTGAAGCTTGCTAGAGGGAATACTTGCCTTTGATAAAATTTTAATCAGGGGTTATAGTTGAGAAATTAAAAAAAAAACCTCCGATATCAAAACCACACAGTTTAAGTCATTTAGACCAAAGATGGCGCGTCCACGCTGCCCTTGCAATACTCTTTTAGCTCGACGCGTCAATCATTTAGCCAATCCCAGTCGTCTGCCACGTCAGCGTGAAGTGCTGAGATATGTAGGAGCGTTAAGCGAAGTCTAAATGGAAGATGAACTGCATGTATAGTTTTTATGTTCTACTGCAATAGCCAAATTCCGCTCAACTTTTACCGGCAAAGCTAACATGAGCATTAATGAACTAGTTATAACATTGCCTAATTCATAATTAGTGTTTAGCATCATTGGAGAAAACTTGCCATTTGAATAGAACACGCATCATATATCAAAAATATCGTATGTCGAACCACTGTGTTGAACCACTTAGCCTAGCGTAGGTGTCTCAGCCCAGCTTAGCCTAGCCTACCCAGGAGTCTTTTCCTGTAGAAGACATGCTTTTGAATTAAAATCAACTCTTGAAGCAACACAAAACAATCCGCGGTAAATGCACTGTACAGTACACCGATACACAAAGGAACTCCGTGAGTGAGGCATCGCGTGAGGGGAGTGATCCGGGCATCATCCGCATACTTCTGGGTGTCGTCTGAACATCCGTGTACGTCAGACGTCGTTACGCTGGCCTGCCAGCAATGCCTGACCACGAATTTTAAATATTTTCTAAATATTTTACAATTTTCAGAGTATTGCAATCGTCATCTTAACTTCGAAAAATCACAAGTCGGACCATTGTAACTCGGGGAGCGCCTTCACTATTTTAACCTAAATGAATGTAGGCTACTATGAACAAAAAAAAATATGAGACACCGTTACAGACACTGAACCTTGATACCCGTCTAATATTTTTTACATTAGGAACAACTCAGCTGTAAAACAAAATCAGTTCAGGATAGATTTCTTCCTGGATCAGATTCAATTAGCTATTTTTCCTCTCCAAGCACCCATGCTGATATCCAGCCCATAATTTATCATATTTATTATCATCTCGATATGAACCTGAGCATCCCTATCAGTGCCATCAGCATTTCCTTTCTTTGCTCCACTGTAGCCACCCCCCCCAACCTTCTTGACTCACGTCCGTTGTTCTTACTTAAGGTATCTGGCTAAGCTGTCGTCCGTGGGGACCATCTCTGATGAGGAGACCTGCGAGAAGCTGCGAGGTCTCATCCAGAGGCAGGTGCAGATCTGCAAGCGCAACGTGGAGGTGATGGACGCCGTTCGCCGGGGCGCTCAGCTCGCCATCGACGAGTGCCAGTTCCAGTTTCGTAACCGGCGGTGGAACTGCTCCACGTTGGACTCCATGCCCGTCTTTGGCAAGGTGGTCACCCAAGGTAGAGTCCTCAACATCGGGGGATGAATCTTATCCACAATATCCTGCATCACCATAATTTACGTTGCTTATTACCATTTTTTGCCAGGCACGAGGGAGGCGGCGTTTGTCTACGCCATCTCCGCTGCGAGCGTTGCGTACGCGGTGACCAGGGCATGCAGCAGTGGGGAACTTGAGAAGTGCGGCTGTGACCGCAACGTGCACGGCGTGAGCCCTCAGGGTACGATGAAAAGGAGCACCTTTAACATCTAGCGATTAATCAAAAGGACAAAAGTTCATACCAGATACAAAAAGCTTGTCATAAAGCATAAAACCACTTGTCATGAAGATTAATGAACGATCATCATGAGAGAATGTAGTGGGAAGGTTTTCCTTCTTCTTCTTCTTCTTCTTCTTCTTTTTTTTTTTAAACCTCCCTCGATTCCTTTTTTCCACTCTCTCTAGGCTTCCAGTGGTCAGGGTGCTCGGACAACATCGCCTACGGAGTCGCCTTCTCGCAGTCCTTTGTGGACGTTAGGGAAAGAAGCAAAGGGCAGTCGTCCAACCGGGCCCTCATGAATCTCCATAATAATGAGGCAGGGAGGAAGGTGAGGCCCACTGAAGCTTAATTGGACACAATTCCAAGATTATTAGTAATTCCGAAAGCACGTACCGGTGGATTAATAGTGTGTGAATCAGGCTGATAAGATGACCTGAGTACTAAGCTGGCTGTTCTGCACTTATCTGCCATAAGATAGAATGCAAAACCTCAAGGTTGAGATAAACCCCTGATCTGAACATGGGAACATTTTCGTGTCACAACTGGGATTCCGGACAAGTTTAATCACCAGATTGTTCTGGAGGACTAAATAATGACAAGAAAATAGCACGAAAAAGTTAGTTAACTAGCTTTAATTAGCCAGCCTATATTGGGGATATTTGTGCAAAAGAAATAGTTCTGACCATATCACTGCTCGCTGTTAACTGTACATGGTCAGCCCTGTATACAAATAAGAGACCGAAAAATCTGAATAGATGCTAAGAAATCTTCTCCCGCTACTCGTCCCCAGGCGATTCTCAACCACATGCGAGTGGACTGCAAGTGCCACGGCGTTTCAGGCTCATGTGAGGTGAAGACCTGCTGGAAAGCCATGCCGCCTTTCCGCAAGGTCGGCAACGTCATCAAGGAGAAGTTTGACGGCGCCACGGAGGTGGAGCAGCGCAAAGTGGGCACCACGCGAGCTCTGGTGCCACGCAACTCGCAGTTCAAGCCGCACACAGATGAGGACCTGGTCTACTTGGACCCGAGCCCCGACTTCTGCGAGCACGACCCGAGGACGCCAGGGATGCTGGGAACGGTGGGGCGCTACTGCAACAAGACCTCGAAAGCCATCGACGGCTGCGAGCTCATGTGCTGCGGGCGCGGCTTCCACACGCAAGAGGTGGAGGTGGTAGACAGGTGCAGCTGCAAATTCCACTGGTGCTGCTATGTCAAGTGCAAACAGTGCCGCAAGATGGTGGAAATGCACACATGTCGGTGATGCTCTCCTCCGAACCCCCCCTGCGCTTTCCCATCCACTGAACTTGATGGAAAAAAAAACAAAAAACTCCCTCTTTCCTTATTTGACTCCAAATAGAATAAAAGAAAAAAAAAAAGAAAAGGGAAGATAGAGATATTCACAGATTCATCCAGTTATAAAAGAACATGTCATACATGGGACACAATTTTAGGGGCAAATAGAGTTCTTTTTTATTTCAAGTCCCACTTGAGAGTATTTTTCTCTCCATTTTTTTTTTTTTGTGGTTACTTTCCTATTTTTGTATTGTTTTCTAACTTATTGGAATCAGAGTGATTTTTTTTTTTTTTTTTTGCTTTTTGTAATGTGACTAGCTCCAGTGGGAGTGGTGTAAGTGTGGAGGCGGGTTTGAACGGACAAGTGAACTTTGGGCTGGTTGAAGGAGGCGAGAAGGCAAGAAGGCGAGGAGACTTCCCCCTCCCACTACCGATGCTGCTTTAGGATCTCATCTGGAGTCACGGACATCAAGGGAATATCGAACAGACTAAGATGCAGTCCAGGTGTACATCTGTATTATTATTTTTTCATCCGTCAACAAAAACAACATATTAGATAGAGGTGGCCATTTTTATGCTGCTCTAAAGAAAAGAAAAAAAATCACTCAAGTAATGTACAGCGTTGGTCTTT
>JAQLOM010000016.1:2173100-2187552 GCA_030068315.1 Chrysichthys thysi
TGATGGTGCTCATCCAAGTGCATTACACCAATATATCACCACATACACACACACACACACACACACACACACACACACACACACACAGCTTTCTCATGTATTTAATCTGCCCAAAGAATAACATACAATAATGGTAAGGTATAAAAAGCACGAGTTCTTAGTTCTGTTTGGCTGGGAACGTTTACACGATGGAACGTGACTTAATAAATTGCTTTAAAGCCGTTGAAACCACTCGTTCTCATCTACAAAGACACATTCGGTATTTTTAAAATGATGACATTGATAGTAGACTTTTGGAGCCTGAATGAGAGATAAAAGCCAGAGGTCGGGTGCGTGACATGTCCAGCTTGGACCCCCAGCTGCCTGACGGCACGGCCTGGACTGCACCCATCATACCAAGAACAATAAATATTTATGGAAACTATGTGACAGGAATGAGGGATGTTGGCCATCACGTACGTGCGGTTTGGTGCTCTAAAATACTAAAGATGGTTCTGCCCTCACCTCAACATCACCACTGGCTCAGCTGTTGCCCCAATGAAGCTTTTTATAAGCACTGAGTTTTTAAACGAGTTCGTTGCCACGGCATGAGCCGGCAGATAAAAACGCCGGTTAGAAAAGACGAACATCTACATCGGCCAAGCTTGTAATATGGATCACTTGAGGACAACGTGCGCAGTGACGACAGAAATAGAAAGTATTTCATTGTTAAAGTGTGCAGCGATTGGACCTGAAACTTAAAACGTTAAGAGGAGCCCGGAGAACACTGCCAAGTACTTGGATATCACCTGTCTACTTAAGCGTGTCTGATGTAACTCTTGAATTGAGCTGCAGTTTGGAAGTGGGAGAAAATTCCACCCAGCCGAGCTGACGCGTTCGGCTTGATTTATTAAATAGACCCCGGCAACTATGACTTGCGCCTAGAGAAAAATAAACCAATTAATAACTAAAAAAAACGTATCCACAATTTTCACCCAACGTGCTCCTTCCAGCTCAAACGATCAGCATCTGAAGAGCACGTGCTTTCCAGAACTTCTTTTACAGCCCTACAGCAGGTTTTCTCAAAGGTCTGGCTCTAATAATCTCAGGATTATGGGGGCAGTTTGAAAAGAGGGGGTAGTTGTCTGTTATTTCGGTAGGCAAAATTAAACCAGGGGTGGGGGGGGGGTATCAATGTGGCCACAAAATCCTCGTAATACCAGCACATCCTGTGGATTTCTCCCCTCTTTTTTGGAAGTACCGATATTGGGGCCGGTTTTTGGATGCAGTTGGAGAGATCCAGCTGATGCGTCGTTACTGAAAGACGGTAGCGCTAAAAGTGCTACGTCTCCTCAAGGTTGACGAATAAATTAGGAAATTATTAAAGCAATTACTAGGTATCAAACTACAAACAAATGAACATAGAGAGAGAGTGTGTATATGTATGCGTCGACCCCGGGGGTTTGGGGGGGGGGGGCTGCAGGGCGAAATACAATCCTGTCATACAATCCAGAATGGTCCTGGTACTGCCTCTGACAGAAATACCTCACAGTAATTTAATATTTGTAGAGGCTTTTCCCAAGACATAACATGATTATCAAGGTACAATTCAATAAAGGGTCTTTGAGATCAGAGGCTTTAGCCTTTCAGCTACTTTTTATGACTTTGTTTTCAGAAATGAAAGCTTTCTGTAATTAGGCAAGGCCATAAGACTTTACACAGACTTTTACATAGACGTCTATATTCCAGGGCTCTCGACAGTCACGTGCGTTTGGCAAACAAAAACAGACACAGGACCACAACACAATAGCCTTGCATTTCAAACTTTTCAAAGATTTAATTCTGTTTAGGAGTCCCACTTTGAGTTTGGCATTTCATTTGACAAATTATGGGTTAACGGCCACTCCAAAACATTGCCTGAATCACAAAAGAAAAAAAGCACAAAGAGACTCAAAGTGCTCTGGTGTCTCCTTCAAGGATTGTCTCAAAACTCACAGATCTCCACCAACATACTTCTCATATTAAAAGAAAACAAGTTACACAAATGAGACAGATGTTTCTTGTTTGTGATGACAGTTGCAGGACTCCCCCCCCACCCACCCTCCGCCATCCTTTTCTTTTTCCCAACCACCACAAAAAGCACCAGGTTGTGCAATACACAAGCCTTTAAGATATCCGCCCCAATACCAAAGACCTCAGCAAGCGCCGACACTTGATTTGTCGTAAAGGTCAAGTTTTTCCAAGCCAAGGCACATTTCCTATCGGAAATCTCACCACCTTTCCCAGGTGAGTCGGACACTTACTAAACTGACCCAAGCAAACGCGTACCGAGGCATTTTTAAAATTCCAGGACAAGCTTATTAAAGTCCCCCAGAGACACAGCATCCATATCGTGTTATGAAAAGTGACTAGAAAAGCCTGTGCATGTACGTAGCAAACAATACTTTTAATCCTCTTGGGTTCTTGACAACCCCATCCTGTTGGATTTATTCCCAGGCGAGTGCCGGTGTGGAGTTTCTGTTTCTGTGGTAAAGAATGCAAACCTAAAAAGACCTCAGTGTGCAGTCTCTCGAGACCGTGGCAGAAAGTGGTAGTGTGAATAAGAGAGGTCACAAGCGTGAATTTCACGCTTCCCTATTCCCATTCGTTTTTTGAAAAACATGCCATCGTGGGCATCTCAAACAATCGTTGCAGGAATTTCAAGTCGAGGCGAGCCCCCGGATTTCGCTACGGCAGCCCCTCAATGTGTAGTATTGTTTCAGCACGAACCACAAGAATGCTTCCACAATGGCTCATCCATCAAGAATTGATATATGAAGCCTTGTCCAATCCATGTGCTTATGCTTTAGAGGCTAAATTTGAATCCACATATCTGAACAGTGATGCAACTGTCAAATCTGTAAGAGTACCGGAAAAAGGAGGGGGTGGTAGGAGATGAGACAGAGTCTTAGGGCCAAGTATATAGGAAGACCAACAAAGTTGGGGGGGGTGTCAGAGGACTTTATAGGCATCCCTGTATTCCTCCAAACATGGGATGTGACCTGTACAACCAAAGATCATTCCCTTTGATTGAGAACACAGGTGGGAGAATCTTACAAAACTATTGTCCAAGAGAAGGGCGTATTAAAGAGAATAAACGGTAGGATGATTCCCAGGGCCCACGAGTACACAGGAAGCCCTACAAAGTTCTGCAGAACAAATGATTTTTTTCCTGGGACCCAGACTTCCTTTAGGAAACCCTATAAATCTGTAACGGTGGCATGCGGCTTGTATAAACCAATATGTCTTTCGATTGAAAATGCAGGTGGTGCACACTATTACTAATTTTTCTGAGCCAAGAGAAAAACGTAGTACAGAACCATGGTGAGAGGTCAGGACGTTTCCTAGGGTCACGAGTTGACAGGGTGTCCTAGAGGACAAAACTGTCCATGGTTCCCTTGGGGGAGGATCAGGGGCCTCAAAGTTCTTATAAATGACCCTTTAAATCTGTACTTGTGCGGTGCAACCAGGACAACCCAGAATCAAGCTCTGATGAGAACACAGGTGTGGAGAACATTATGATGTTTGTCCCCCCCCCCAAAATCCGGGCAGAATACAGCATAGTGGTAGGTGGTGATTGCCCGGTGTAGACAGGAAGCCGAGCAAGGTCCAAAACCGCTCTTGATTAGAGCCCCTGTAACCTGTCCAAGTTCCTATCGATGCCCCTGTAAATCTGTAAAGATGGTATGCAACGGGCAAAATGCAATATCAAGAGCAGGTTTGAGCCAAGGAAGGGCATAATACAGAACAGTGGTGAGAGGTCAGATGAGATTCTTTTGGCCCCGAGTAGACAAGAAACCCAAACGATGTCCAAAACTGTACATGATTTAACACCTGAAACCCGTCCAAGTTCCTACTGGTGCTCCTGTAAATTATGGAGGTGGAATGCGACGTGCGTGACCCAATATCGTGACCCTGTGATTGAGAATGCTGGGATGAAGGGTAAGAAAAGAAGGGAAAAAAATTAATTCATAAAAAGTCATAAAAAGGATATTAGTAACTAGCAGGAAGTGTGGAGGGGGCTCTAAGCAGGCCTGAAGCCCGAGAGGGTTCTACAGATGAAAATTCTCCATGGTCTCCATGTCAGAGGATCCACAGTTCAAGGTGCACCTGTAATTCTCTAAGGATGGAACGCGACCCGTACAACCTAATATCGTGGCCGGTGATTGAGACCACAGGTGTGGAGAATATTACAAATTTGTTATCCAAGGGAAAGATAGAATAAAAAGACTATGTACAACAAAAGTTCCTTTACCCAGGGCTTCTCCAGCCACCTGTACCATGAGCCCATGCTGGCTAACATCACTAGTTTGAACTTGGTTGTCCTGTGTTCATTTTATGGATGCTCGACCCATCTTGGTCAACATGGGCACCTTGAACACCTGTTGGGATTCAAATCCTCCACCAGAGGAGACGGCCCATGGATGAAACACATGTATCCCAATACACTGTCATAATAATCCACGGTGAAACAAGGCACTCGTCACTGTTGGCTTCCCTGCTGTTAAACATCGCTGTTGTGCTGAGGGCGCTCATGCTCATGCCGAAGTTGGCACGGGGCCACATACTGACAGGGTGAGAAATGCACTGAGCAGACCCCGTGGCTCTGTGTGCTTTTCTTACCATCACACCCATTGAAAACGATTTAGAAGGAAAATCGCATTTTTGATGTTAACAGGGCATCAGAGGATAACATTAAACAGACTTACGATGCATGCACATGAAGTAAAAGCAGACTCGCGTTAACATTTAATTACCTTGCGCTAGCAGATTTCGGCATTAGTTTAAAAGGGCAGCGCATGCCAAAAACACAGCTCAAAAAGAAACTTGCGCATCTCATAGAGGGCCAACAAAATGAGAAAGTTAATGCCTTTAAGATGTTGTAGCTTTGCATGAAGTGCTGGTGTGGTGTTCTGGGTCGTAACTAGGTCCAGATAAACATTTAAAGCAAACCCCTAGATGACTAAATCTACATAAAAAGAGTGTGCGCGTTCTAAAAGTAAGAACGTCTTAAGCGTTCATGTCATGCGCAAAGAAGTGAAAAGGTAAACAAAAGCAGAGGTGAGAAGAACACAGCGCATTCCTTCAGCCAATCCTATGTAAAGACAGCATGCGTGTTCCTACAATGCAGCCGCGGCAGGTATGCGCCTTCCCGAGTTCAGGCTTCACACGTTGCCATGGCACAGATGGCCAAAGGGTGGGAGGAAAGGAGGGCCGCAAGATGAGGGCTTTTTGATTTATGGCTCTGCGATATTTCATCGCGGCATAGCTGTCTCACTCCACAGGCTCGCTTTTCAACAAATTCCGAGCATGTTTGGCTTTGACTGGCGTACGGTATCAGATGCTTCCCTCAGCCCTTTTCCAAAGCACGAGGGGCTTATCTACACCTCATCTCCCACTGCGCTGGCTTACTCCTGACACGCCACTGACAGCACCACTGAGCTCAACCTGGGGTTCCGTCCATTAGCGATATTCATTGGCTTATCTAGCGTTTATGGAATTGCTTTAGTGCCACGGGTTTGGCCTTTTGGTCCTAATTGGGCTTCCCCAGAGATGCTGGTTAAAACAAGACATGATCGGCCATGAAGAAGAAAAATGCCATCCTGAGGGAGAGGTCATGCTGCTCTCAGAAGAACCAAACGCCAAAGAAATCCAAGTGTTTTCGTTGGATTTGAGTCAGCTCTACTGCGGCTAAAATTAAGGCCAGCAAAAAAGTCCAGAACATCCACAAGGACAATACTTTAGTCTACACTAGATGAATAACGGCTTGTTCTCCTGACTGATGCAAAATTTAAATAAGACTTTTGGGAGCAGAGAGAATGCCTCAGTGGAGCATGTGCCACGGAATCTTATTGCGGTAGACCTGGACAGCATCAATCCTGCTTCGATCACACCTTTGAGGATACGCATGTGGGGCGCAAACAGCCGCGCTAATTGAGAGTGATGGGGAAAGGGGTAGGATCGGTTTACTGGTTTCACACTTGGGGACACGCGTTTATAGGGACATAATTAACGACAGAGTGGTGTGATGAAGCGGAGTTTCGGTTACCACTCAGAAATTTATATTTTTCCCCATTAACAGCAGCAATCTGCCAGCGATTACAATTAAAGATTATTACGAAATTGCAATACTTTATGTTAGACTTTTTTCGGTTTAGAGTTACTTTTAATGTTGCAGAATGCAGAAGATAAGTTAGCATCTCAGCATGTTACCAAGAAACCATGAAGTCAAAAGCCCTCCCTCCTGTAGACTTCCCCGTCTCAGACGTAAGCTCCGACACAGGAGACTCCTTCCAAAAGTGTTAAGCAAATGCCTTCTTCGCCGTGTCAACAACTGAATACATCTGTCAAACAAGTCCCTTCTGATAAATAAAATTTAACCAACATCATTTAATCAGAATTTTAACGTAGTGCCCAAACTGCAACACCCAACTGTTCCTTTTCTACCAACACACTTCTCCTCCTCCAAAGTAATGGCATCCCCCCAGGGATGTGATCACGGTTCACACGGGAAAAACCAACCATCTTTCGGATCCAGCATAGCTCCTAACCAAACGCTTTGACCGCCGGGCTCAAAATTTGCTGCACAATCCAGAACGGATCCCACTCCATAATCAGTGGAAGGAAGCTTAAGGAGTTCTCTTAATGTAGGGATGTCCAACCTTATCCGTAAAGGGCCGTTGTGGGTGCAGGTTTTCATTCCATCCAAGCATGGGCCACACCTGATTCCACGAGTTTAATCAGCTGAGCTTGGGCTTTCAGCAGACTCAGATATGGCTTCTGCTTGGTTGGAACGAAAAACCTGCACCCACGGCGGCCCTTTCTGGATAAGACTGGACACCTCTCTCTTAAGGCTACAAAATGTCCATGTCCTTTGAAGGCCAAATCTTAAAACAGCTAGTTCTCGGTTCTCCATCAGTCGACGAAACTGTAATGCACAGTGAATTATGATGTTCCTAAACGAGCATGGAGAATGTTCATGTGACGACAGCACAGCTGGCCACGGTTTCCCAGCCGAAGCGTGGAAACTTGACTTCATGCATGCCCATCCTGGCAGAGCTGTCAGTGGGAGCAGCCTGCATTGCAATAGCGATTCTGATAACCAGGACTCTCATGCAGGTGGTCGCCCCCACCTAACAACAATAACAAAGACCCTGCAAAGAATACCAGCCATTCCACACGCGGCATAATTAATCGCCTTCTGCAGCTATTTAGTGCAAGTGCTTGCTGACAGATAACGTTCAAGACACTTGAGGAATGTGTAAAGGGACTGTGTACAGTCAACCCAATACATTCCAACCCCCCACTGGAGAAGCTCAAACCATGGTATGTGTCTTGAGGGGCTTTTCTTCCCTTCTGTATGTGGGATATCCCCCTATTGTCAATCTCTGAAAACACATGAACAGAGAGATTAAGTCCGTGTCCAGATGAGCTCTGAGTCACTGAAATGAAGCTCTTTTGGAGATGGAAAAACTTTTACGGGAAAAACACAAGTTTTTGACCCAGCTTCAAATCAGTGCTACGACTTTTTGATATAGTGTAATTAACTTGGCTTTGTTTTATTATTACACCCGCATGTGGAGAATATAATCTTTGCACACTGAGTGGAGATTTCAGATACGACCCAAGCGAAGCCGTGGTATTCAAGCACAAGTTCCACCTCGTCGTCAGCCCACACACATTTGAATAATTTTGTCATTTTTCCTTTTAGGGCCTTTCACCATGTTGGTGTTTAAATCGCATTTTGTAGACGGGAACTTCAACTCGAACTAGGTTCAACATTTTCATGCCAATCCCAATGCTGCATACAGTATTTCCACCATCTCTAAAAATGTAATAATAATGGATTTTATTTTTAAAGGAAAATCAATCTTTTAAAATCCTAGACTGTCAATTTTGCCACACAATGTCCATAAATCTTGTTCGGCATATTTTAGACGTCAACATTTTGAGCCTGACTTTATCCCCCAAAAACCTTGGAATTTTTTCCTGCTTTATATTAAGATTTTTGTCTTTTTTTTTTTTTTTTTTAACTCCTACACATGGAAACATCTAAAATACACTGCATACGTTTTGAAACAATTTATCCAAGCATAGGTTAAAAAATCTAGGCTTCTGAAATCACACTCGAAAGCTAAAACCCAAATCAAAAGGTTTTCAAAATCATTTGAGCTTCATAAGTGCTCAACAACACCGTGCTCTACTCCGAAATCACTAATAATTCAACCTGAGAAGAAAAACAAGGGAAAAGGACAACATGCATTGTCCTCGCTGTTGACAGGCAATCTATCAACACCTCGGGGAGGCAGTGTTGATCTAGAACCCGGGGTAGAGGTGCTCCAAAGCATCCCTCATGGTTGAGTACAACGTTACAGTGTGTATGTATATGTATATGTATGTGTATGTATATATATATATATATATATATATATATATATATAGACACCCGGTGCTTTTCACACCACAGACATGGATCAGCATGTCACATAGCTGAAGTCTGCTGGGCATTTTCAACTACCTAATGAAAACATGTTGCACGCTTGGATAAACTCCAGGCCACACAGTGGGGTGGGGCTGTTCAGACTTATACACAGGAAAGAATTTTAACCTTCAAAAATCACAAATATGCATAATAAACAAAATAAAAAGACAGGCCAAGCAGACAGCAGCGAGATTTCATCTTGTTGGTAGCAAGTTTTCAAAATTCACACGGGGCGCCTAGAGGTCTCTCACAGGCGACCGGATTCATGCAAATCCTGAGATCGTGATATACCCAACAGATAGCTCCCTCTGCTGGCAGAAATATGGTTTCCTAGGATTATTTCCTTCAATTCATCCACTTACAACCATCGCTAGGTCATGAGCTAGGTCATATCGTTAATGTTCACATAGTACTCGAGGTTGAGGCAAAAAAAAGGGGAAGGGGGTGAAATAAAACATTTGATGATTTGACTGTCAAACAGACAGAAGTAAACAATATAAAGGCAATTAAGGTACAAGTTTAATAAACTTTAAAAGAATGCATATACAGTACAAAGGACAGACTTCATACATAGCATTTGGTCTTACACTGAAATAAACAAAATAAAACAGGTGATGAACGACAGGAAATCAGATCAACCTTGATCCACCGGGGCAGCAAGGGTAAACATGGTGCCTTTGAGGGGAAACTGAAAGCTGAATTTAATCCGTCTGTTTTTTGTTTTCGATTTTTTTTTTCCTTTTTGCCCGTTAAATAACAGGTGGATCAGTGTTTCGCTGGGATCCGGCCCATAAGTGATGAAAACAAAAAACAAAACAAAACAAAACAAAAACAACTGACAACCATAAAAGGGGGGTGGAGAAAGGGAGGCGGTGAGGTGAGGGAAGAAATGAGAACATTTTGGTAAAAACAAGTAGAGTCTACAACATATCAGCTCATATTTTTTATTAATTAATTAAAGAAGTAGTTAACCTATGTAAAGGAAACCAGAGGCGCTTACCTCCATGCATTACAAGTTTTCAGAGGAGAGAAAAAAAAAAATGCTTCTGTGGTCCCTGGCAATGCAGTAGGACGCGCCGCTTGTTCTGCTAACACTGTTAAAAGTTCCCTGCGTGAGAAAACCCGATTGTTTGCGAGGAGTCCTTTATAGTTCGCTCTTATTTACATGGTTACTCTTTCAAACCGCCTACGACGTGGGGACATTGGCAAAGAAAGAGGATTTTTTCCCCCCAAGCACTTCTGGTGACGTTCTAGTGTAAAATTAGAGGTTAGAGGTTTAACGCCATCTACACAGGAGGATTCAGAAAGCTCCTAGCATATGCCTGTCATGCTAGTAACCGATCCCGCACCGTGCATCAGTGAGCAATTAGCCATTAAAAACTTGGTTAAGTGACAAATTCCACGTCTCAACAGTTCACTGAAGCAACATGTTTAAAATGTATACCTAGATTAATCGGTGTATGAAGATAGGGAGCTCAAAAACTGAACCAAGCCCTCTATGTTTGTGTCCACATGTGTGTGTGTGTGTGTGTGTGTGTGTGTACAGGGTATTCTTCAGATTATATTTTATTGCGGAGCAAAAAAAATTTTAAACTCACTTCCTTTTTTTTTTTTAGGCATTGCTTTTTAAGAGTACAAAGCTGATGGCCAGCCTTAGCAGAGGAAAGAAGGGGAGAGGGAAAGAAGAGAGAGTTCATAGCAGCACGCATTTACGCTTCTTCTTGGGCTCAGGGGGTTCCAGGGCTGCCAAAATCGCCTCGTCAAATACATTCTTTAGGCCTTTCTGTGGACACAAAGTAGGGAAGAAATGGAGACTCAATGTGGGTCAACATGATGCAGACAAACAAACAAACAAACAAGAAACTAAAAGAAAAATGAGGGAACCAACCACAGCCCTGTGATAACATGAACGAAACATTGGATTTTGATGGGGGGTAAAATCCCAAAAAGGGGGGGGGGGGATTCTACATGCTTCATACAGGAAGGCAGGACAGCAAAATCATCCAATCACATAACCTTTTTTCCCCTTGGCATCCAAATTTACATACAAAGAGTTGCTTGGTTTGAATTTAGACATGCTCATAGGGACATCCAGCGGCACAACAGAGTGGATGTGAGACAAACAGGGCTCAGAGGCACAGGAGGGCTGGTTAGGGGGATGCAAAAAAACAACAAACAAGAGGAAAATGAATAAATAAATAAATAAATAAAAAAGGAATGGGGATAACACTAAATAAGATCACTAAAATAAAAACATGATTTGTGAGGAGCTGAAAAATAAATAAATAAATAAATAAATATGCAATGCAATGCAAAGCACTGTTCGAGTAGATCAGGGCCATTTTGGAAAAACAAGCTTTGCAGATGGTTCCGAACGCACCTTAAAGATCTAACTCCACAGTGTGCGACTCACTCCAAATCCCACCGTATGAAGCACCTCGTGTATCCGCCGCAGGATTGAATTTTATTCGATGGATTAATTAGCCCGGACAGACGACATTTTCAAACCGAGGAACATGTGGTCACATTATATGGCCAAAACTATGTGGACACCTGGCCATCACACCCCTATGTGGTTTCCCCCCAAAATTCACACACGACTGTACAGAACATTTCTGCGTGCTGTAGTGTGCCAGTTCCCATTCGCTGGAACCGAGAGACGTGTCCCAAGATGACAAGGCCCCTGTGCACGAAGCTCCTGCTCCATGAAGACACGGTGTGTTAAGATCGGAGTGGAAGAACTGACCGAGACAGAGCACTGGCCTCAACCCCACTGAACACCTTTGGGATGGCCAGGAGCTCGTCAGACACCGCTTTTTAGCCTCGTTACGACCAATACATGGCCAAGACTGGGTGGCACATGAGAGCGGTGGTCTAGGGAATCTTCGTTTATTATTTACAGACCCAATGCCTGCGAGAGGTAAAACGTGCAAGTTTTACTACTTTTTATGAAGATGAGTTCTGACAAAGATCAGCATCACAGCATGACACACCACAGCTACAACAGCCTGCTGGATTATAAGATATAAGAAAGGCAAGCAAGGTCACGTAGACATTTCGTTTATTAAGAAAAAAAAAAGAAAAAAAAAAAAGTATAAAGCCGCATACCATATAGAAGATTCAAAATAAATAAATAAATAAAGTGTTTTCCGAATTGATGACACACTCAAGACGGCGATTGTAGCTGACCTTTATTAATGACACAAATCATTTCACAAGATAAGTAAATCCCAAGACGGTGCACCTGACTGCAAGGTGTAGCCTTAATATTATGTTCAGAATTTAATATCTATGATACAATGATTGCAGTATAAAATAATACATTGAAATAAGGAATGAAGAAGAGAAAAAGATAAAGACTTGATCACTTTGCATTTGAGCTGCTTGGTCAGTGTACCTCTTAGGCTCTGCCCACTTTCCCTCTCAGACAGGAGAAATTAAAAAACGAGGCAGTGACAACTGACAACATGAGGACCTAATCTGTAGTACAGGTTTAAGTGCAAGAAATAAATAAATAAAATAAAAATCTGACAGCAAACTAACAATTTTAGGAGTAGGAGTAGTAGTAGTAATAATAATAATAATAATAATAATAATAATAATAATTCTCCACAACTGTAGAGGACAAAACAACCTCCAATTAATACAAGAGGCGACGAAAACAGCAAAAGGTAGAAAACTTAAGACAAATGACTGCACACAAACAGAGAGAAAGGGAGAAGGGGGGGGGGACTCAAAAAACTTCAGAAATATGAAGTAAGAAACATAAGACAAGCTTCTTTTGTTAGCAATCAGGAGTAAGAGGTAAACTCGGAAGCAGCAAACATCTGGGGGAGAAGTCAGGCGTAATAAAGAGACACAAAGCGAGACTTTAGAATATACAGCACTTCCGTTTTCGCTGCGTTTCGGGCGGTTCGAGAGCAGCTAGGATAGCTTCGTCAAATACGTTCTTCAGACCTCTCTACAAAGACAGAGGAAGAAGGGAAGAGAATAAGCACCAAGGTTAGCAGGTACAGCAAACAGATGTTAGGAAGGAAAATAAATAAATAAATAGAAGACTGAACAGAAGAACAGTGCAGATAGATGTAAGGAAAGTGCTAGACTAGCGAAGCGGTGAGACGCAAAGAGCCAAAAAGCCTGCTCTGCGAAGAGGAAGGAAACCCAAACAACCGCAGGAGCACAGAATGTAAATGATGTTGGGGTGGGGTGGGGTTGTCTCTAAAGCTCTTGCACCATTGGCAGAGGAGCTTGTGAATTTGCAACAATTTGCTTTTTAACACGTCTTAAATAGAACAGAAGGTCATTTCCAGATGTGAAAACGCTCACAACTGCTGTTTACCGGAAGTACGCACAATTATTTTCCTAGCTATTCATCTTTGGTTTAGATTTGACTGTAAAATTATGATGCATTTTTAAATATTAGTTCTTCAGAATCCTCCCACATCAGAAGCCGTTTATATATTAAAAAAAAAAAAAAAAAAAAAAAAAAAAAAAAAAAAAAAAAAAAAAAAAAAATTTAAAATCACTGCTTAAAACCTATTTAAACCTCAGGGGGAGACAAAGCAAATTTTTCAGCCAGCCCACAGCGCTAGTAAAAGCTCTGACGAGTAACAAATGTAAGACACCACAGCTAACACAATAACATTAAAGTAGTTAACTAGCCAAGTGTAATAATATAGACTAAGGAAAACAAACGCGTATATAATCATTATACTCTTCTAAGGAAGTTTTCATATGTAGAATGCCATGACAAAAAGTCGCAAGCCAACACTTCGGCTAGGGGTCGTAGCGTTCTGCCTCGCATCACACGTGAAAGACGTTATTCGAATCTTCATCTCGATATGATTGTTCCTAATTGCTAATATTAACAGATTTGCTGCAGCCACATCTTTACAAACATCGTGTTAAATCACTCATTGGAGTACGAACGTTCAGACTTCAAAACAACATGGCCGCCACATATTACTCGATCCCAGGGGGTGAAAGATTTGTCCAATTAAACAGCTCTAACTGGAGACCGCCCTCTTGATTTTATGTGGAAAGTCCTCCTTTGTACAACGTTTGGAAAGTTGGGGCCATAGTCATCGATTGGAGGGCAGAGTTATACCAAAATAGCTGTCTGTAAGGAACTTTAAGCTCAACTGAGCTGAAATTTGGGGTACCGCTATTCTGCAAGTGAGCTCTGAAAGATGATTGGGTCAACTTAGAAAAACATTGCTGCTGTCAACCATTCAGCAGTCATCTCAGACGATTAGCACCGAGTGATCACGAAACTTTCTATGCATTGGTGGCCAGCATTTACAGAATGCCTCAGAGTGCTTGGACCCCGCAAATCGCTGCTTACAGCTATACCGATACCCAGGCGTTAGAAAGGTGAGGTACAAATGGAACGGGTCGTTTTTATTACAAGTAAAAACGAATGTCCCGTGGTCAGCTAGATTCTGACTCGGACACTGTCTCACACAGCGGGCAGGCGGATTCAGAACAAGCAGCTCTCAGCAGTTACAGCGCTGCACTGTTGTGAAACATTTTACGTTTAAAAGTAGCTTCTAGGGCTGGGTAAAAAAATTGATTTTGGATCGATTTCATTTAAATTTCGCACTATCGATTCACAGGGCATGAGATCGAGTTTTTTTTTTTCTCCCCACAACACAATCTTTTGTGTTGCGTGATTTTCCTCCCTCAGCCGTCTCATGTGTGATGACGAAGCTGCGCATTCGTACGTCGTGACGTTCAAGCACGCCAAATGGTGCTAACCTTAGCTGCCGACAACAAGCCGCCCGGAGCAAAACAAAAGAAACTGAAGGACCTGGTAGCATTACCATCAGAGTCTCCACGGGCCATAAAGATAACAGAGGCCATCGCAACTTTTGTTTGCAGAGATTTACGCCCATACTTGGTAGTGGAAAATGAAGGATTCAGGCAGCTCATTCAGGTACTCGAACCACACTA
>JAQLOM010000016.1:2385100-2403657 GCA_030068315.1 Chrysichthys thysi
GCCTTCTAGAAGGCCCCCCACCCCACCCCGGAGTCGAACTCAAAATCTGATTGGTTGAAGCAACAGTTGACTCGACATTAATTCTATGGTAGAGGGCCTTCAGAACGGATTCTGAAGGCCTCCAGGCTGCCTTTTTTGATAGGACCCCGCCTGATAAAAAATGATGGCTGAAATGTGATAAACCATGTGTAATACGAAAACCCATGTCTCGAAGTAGCACAAATATCGGAAAATCGCTGAAAGGAAGGAGAGACTATTTGGAATTATTTACTAAGTATTCATGGACAAAATATAATTAACATCAGTTTGATATATCCAGATATTTCTTTAGGCCTTCAGAGAAGGCCGTGAAGGCCCTGATGGCTCGCCACTGGATTTTTATATTATTGCTTCTAGTTGGTCAGAAGATGTTGAATACTTTTCTGTAACAGAAGCTCGGACAGTAGTGAAGACACAAATCATGGACTCATAATAAAATGATTGAAGAAATCAATCGAGAGGCTGGTGAGAAAGCAATCTTTATAGCTGCTATAATGTAAGTGATAACAGGAACTAACCTGTTTCCAAGATGATCCACAATGCTAAAAGTCATTGTAAAATGACAAAAAAATATACATATCATTCTTAAATAAATGAAAAATGATAATGGTGGCCACCTTGTGTAAAAGGAATGCAGGAAAACAAGCCTCTTCAGTGGCGGTGACCACCACCCTGCCGTTGATCATACAGGAAAATGTAAAACACAACTAATCAAGTCAAGCAAAGGTTGTACTAGTGAAGGGGATCACACTATACACAGCTCTCTAAACACTTTGCATTCACCACCAGACACCCAAATACCACATCTGGCCAGTTTATATTGCTGGCCACAAAGTAGTAGCTCTTAGTAGGTCTTAAATATTCCACTTAATTAAGCTCTCAGTGTAGGATGGCAGCAGCAGGAAGGGAGTGCGATCCTCCTCACGAGAAGACATTTAGCTAGGAGAACATGTTACGATACAGCATTAAGGTGCAAATTGGGATTTTATCCCAATGAATTACAAGTGAGCATTTTAAAAAGGTCAGTGTGTCATAATGTAGCCCGACGCTGCCCTGTAAAGTTACAGCATTATTCATCATTCCGGACTCTCATGGGTTCCACCCTCCCGATCTCTCTGCCCCACTTTTCCGGTTTCTCAGAGGAGAAAAATATGGCAAGCTGTTGTCTTTATCACCTTAATTGGTAAAAAAAAAAAAATCTCAGCTGCAGTGAGAGAAAGATGAAGCGCAACCTGGAAATAGTTTGGTCTCGTGAGAGGTGGGTGTGTATGAGACAGGTGCGTCGTAGATAAGGGTTATACGTCAATATCTTTCTTCATTTAACAGAGCCGACTGAGGACCCAGAACGCTCATTACAACAATTTTTGTCATTTGCACAAATGCTAGATCATTGTAAAATGTTGGAGGAAACACACAACGGGTAGCTAAGCGCACAAACAACATGTAGCAGAGAGGATAAAAAACAGGAGAAACAAGTCATTTTTCATTTCTTGGTGCTTAA
Source organism: Chrysichthys thysi (assembly GCA_030068315.1). NCBI lineage: Eukaryota > Metazoa > Chordata > Actinopteri > Siluriformes > Claroteidae > Chrysichthys > Chrysichthys thysi. The sequence continues at coordinate 2,386,641 of JAQLOM010000016.1, forward strand.
GAAATATAATAGATGCCAGTGTAAAGTGCAAATGTTTCAGCTCTTTTCTGTGCTAGTTTTTTTCCCTCTCTCTTTTTGTTTCCTCTCTCTTTTCTGTTGCGTGAGCACTTTCTACTTTCGAGTGCTTTCATGCACCTCCATTCATGGATTCCTTTCAAAGCCACAGCTCAAGGGCTGCTGTTGTTCTGAAAGAATACAAAAATACCTCATCACGTTTATGCTACCCTCAATTTCCATCTCCTAATAAGCAAAGCAAGGTCTTTTGTTAGAGCTTTTGTCACACCATCACTTAACTATTAGTGTGACTAACAAAGATCGCTCACTATTGATTTACCATCTGACCAGCAAAGGTCATCATCGTTCATGCGTTCCACTACTTGCCTTTAATTGAGCCGGGTCTCTGGGTCTTTGAAAGTTTGCCTACTCTCATGTGGGTCTTCCAGGCAGGAGGCTAACACATCATGCTAGCAGACATCCCGAGGCTCTTTGCTCAACCTTGGCGAGTATATGCAGCATTAGCATTTCCCAGAGATGGAAAGAGTCCCTTATCTCCCACTTAAACTCCCAGGCAGACTGAACAGTTTTAAATGCCAAGTACTAGTTAGAATCTATACCTGTAATCTATCTCCGCTAGCAGTTAAATGTAATGCATATGATTATGAGAATATAATTTACACACTAAGTGACATATTCTTTCAGAACAATACTCATTTGACCACAAGGGGAAATAATAAACATGACTTATTAATCATCTCTTATTTGTGCTCCATCCTCCTTAGGAATCCCTGAGCGCTGGAAGATTTTGAATATCCATTTCATTGACTATTAATTATATTGCTAATGAGATAGTACACTGGGTATTTTCAAATAAATTACACAAACTGGGGTTTCAAGGAGCTTAGGTACATGCAACTAAATACAATTATCATTTTCAGGTTCCGCAAAGTCTTTAAATTAATTTCAATAATGGCGCAGTATTGGAACACTAAGGTCTGTCGACAGACCCTGAGCATAGATTACTCTCGTGTGGTGTATTTTCGTGGTCTCCCATGTCCATATGGCTTTCTTTTAGGTTCTCTGGTTTCCTCTTACCTCCTTCTTATAGATCGGTGAATTTCATCGTTTTCAACAAATCAACAAAAATTAGGGTGAAATCTCTGCTCATCGTGCCCTGTCAGGATAAAATAACTGGCTCTGTTTGGCCAGACAACCTAGCTGACTTCTCAAGGGAATTTTTACAGCCAACACAAGCATTTTTAGATGAATAATATATTATCTTCAATGTTTCACATTCCTGATTATAGTTGGGAAGCGAGGGAATCTGGTGCTCTGATGATTTGTGCTACCTTGTTGAAAGATGTTACCACAGATGAGTTCAGTGTGGGAATCGACAACAGAGAATAAAGTTAATCTTAGCAGTAGCCCGAAACCTAACCCTAACCTTGACCATGAAACTTAAAGTTAATCCTAAATCCTAAAACTTAACGCTTAAAATTAACCCTAAATCCAACCGACTGCACCTTTAAATCTAACATCCAATGACTAAAAGCATCATATCACGATAGGTAGCAGAAATCCACAGAACACCGGATCACTAGGCTTGGTAACAGCGTTCACAATGCTCCAGGACTCAGGTGTGTGAATCTTTGGATAAAAATTGTGCTCATTACTATCACAGTGTAAAAAATGCTGTCTTTACTCAATAACCAGCAAAACAGTAACATGGCTAACTCCATATAATTTCCAGATAGCAACAACAATACGGATGATCCACCCCCCCCCCCCCACTCCAAAAAAAAACCTTCTGGCAATACTCCTTCCTGTCGTAAAGATACAGTTCACATTTTACGAGTATAAGGAAACTTTCTGAGAAAATCATAGCTACAACATTGACTAAAATTCAACAAATATTAAAACTAAGTTCCACTGACTAAATTCTGACTAAAACAAACCACAGCAAAAAGACAAAAATGCAAGTCCAATTTTCAGTAAATGACTAACATGAAAACTATATTTAAAATGCTTGTTCATATTAACACTGTGGTGAACTGGCTATATGGAATTGCCAATATATATGTGAATGTGTGTGTAATATATGTGAATGTGTGTGTAATATATGTGAATGTGTGTGTAATATATGTGAATGTGTGTGTAATATATGTGAATGTGTGTGTGCATGGTGTCCTTCAGTGAACCAGTGTTTCACAATAATCACAGCCAGTTTTCCTGAGATACTAACCAGGAGAAAGCACTTATGGGAGATTTTGCTAACACAAACCGTAGTACAGTGCCATTCACCTGAGAACTATTTTAATTAGTTTTTGTTATATGTAAAAATATATATTCTTTCATTCATTCATTTTCTTCACATAAACAAAACGCAAAAAAAAAAGTTTTCAGTAAGGACGCATTTAATGCTTTGGTAAAGCTGTAACTTTGACACGTTTAACATGAGTAAACATGAACATGTTGCATATAATGTTCAGTGTAACCTTAAACAAACGCCCGCCATGTCAGGTTTTAATTTAAACGCCGTAATGGTTTCCAAATTGCTGAGGTGTAAGAGCAATAAAACATGTCAGAACATGACGTTATTAAAGAATAATGAACTTGATGGTGATAACAGACAGTATCTCTGCTTCAATACACCATGCTGTTTTTGAATATTTTTGATTGTTCTTTTGTTTTTTTATTATTCTCCTATAACTGCATGCCCCCAGGTGTTTTATTTCTTACATAACGAAGACATCTATATGAAGCATTTGCATGGCCTCCAAAAGAAACAGGACTACGATCCAAACTCAGAGAAAGTGCTGAAGATCGATATTGTAAGAAAACAGAAAAAAGCTAATCTCATAAAACCTACAGCGCATGGCTGGGGTTTAGAAACCAGACTATGAGTCTGCAAGTCATATTGTAGGTTTAACTCCAGCCGTTAATAACACCTCCTTTCACATCCCAGGAGAAGGTATTGTATAGAGTCGCTGTATTTTACTGTTGGAAATAAATTCAATTACTGCGTGAATCACATAAATCCTTCTTGGTGTACTCTCGGATATTGACTGAGGGAATTCTGGTGTCCTCAGACACGGTGAAGAAACCCTTGAGGGCTGCTTAAATCAACAACAAATTAGCAGGCAACATTTATCAAGTGACGAAGCACTGATTCTGAAGATGAAGCTGAAACAAAGCAATCATCAGATAGCAACACGTTGCTCACCCCATGCCCTCTCTTAGCCATTTCATCCCATGCAGGCTAATTACTCTGCACGTTCATTTTTTTGTGATTGGAAATTTTAATAGGCAATCAAGTTCCGTCAAATGTGTTTTTCACCGAAAAGCTTTTTGTTTTCTAATTAACTCGAGTTTTCCTCCTCAGCTTGACACATTGCCCATGAATATGAAAATTGCAGTATAACTTTTCAAAGCACTTTACATCCAGGCAGGGAGTCTTAAAACACAGTTGTGTACTAATGGTTTACACATTTTTTTTTCTGCAAAATATTACTACTTTTCTTACCAAATGGAAATATCTTCAATACAGTCAGATTTATCTAGTGTTTCCTGTTGTAAGAAAACAATCTTATTAAGAATGCAAGCTTGTTAAACCAATTTGTAGACATTATTGCTAATTTTAAACATTAGATGTTCTTATTCATTTGGCAGATTCTTTCTGGAAATAAATGCTTAAATGTAAGAAAATCATCCTCGAATAAAAGAAAAGAAAATGATAGATTTAAAACCATATAATCAGACCTATTAGATCAATTTGACTTTATAAAAAGAGATATTTCTCTGTATATGGAGATATTTTTAATTAATTAAAATGCCTTTTTCTGTGTTGAAATTTTATTTTCTTAAGACAAGGTGTGCTTAAACAAAATAGATGTCAAAACAGCATTTATTAATCATTTAGTCAAGAAAACATTTTGTGCTGTTATAAAAAGGTATATGAAAATGTAATAAATCTAACAATAATCAACATTTTGGGAAATTCTTCCGTACAAAAAACTTCTAGTTTGTGGTAGAAATGTACAATGTCTTGAATGCATTTCGTCTAGAAACGTATTTTCTTTATGTTTGAACAAAGAAAAAAAAGAATTTAAAAAAGTGAGCTAAAAACAAAAGTAAGTTTATAACTGGCATATACCATAATATCATATCAATTAATATTTATGTACACTGCTTTGTAAAAGTATTCACTCCCCTTGGCATTCTCTCTATTTTGTTGCCTTCCAACTTGCCATTTAAAAGGAATTTGGGGGAATTGTATCTTTTGATTTACAAATTTACAAATTTTATTTGCAAATTACTTTTTTATTGTGAAACAAACAAGAAATAAGACAATACTTTGTAGAGCACATCTTGCAACTGGTATTTTTGCCCATTCTTCATGGCAAAACTGTTCCAGCTCCTTTAAGTTTGCTGATAGTCTACAGCATCCTTTAAATCATACTAGAGATTCTATTGGATTGAGGTCTGGGTTTGACTGGGCCGTTCCAGGGCATGTAACTGTTTCTCCTTAAAGCACTGGAGTGTTGCGTTAGCAGTGTGGTTAGGGTTTTTGTCTTGCTGGAAGCTCTGCCCCAGTCTCAAATCTCTAGAAGACTCAAGCAAGTTTCTCTCAAGAATTTCCCTATATTTTGCGCCATTCATCTTTCCTTCAATTCTGACCAGTTTCCCAGTTCCTGCTGATGAAAAACATCCCCACACCATGATGCTGCCAACACCGCGCTTTACTGTGGATAACGGTCTCAGCATGATGAGAGGTGTTAGGTTTGCACCAGACATAGCATTGTTCAATTTTAGACTCATCTGACCACAGCACCTTCTTCTACATGGTTGGGGAGTCTCCAGCATGCCTTTTGGCAAATTCCAAATGATCTGAATTATTTTTTTCTAGTAGTGGATGCGGCTTCAAAGCGAATTGGGGTGAGTACATATGCATGCACCACTTTTCAGTTTTATATTTTTTTAGAATTTTTTAAAACAAGCCCCCCATTTAACTTCATTAACTTTGGGGTATTTTGTGTAGGTCCATTAATTAAAATCAAGTTGAAAATCCATTTAAATTCCAGGTTGTAAGGCAACAAAATAGAGAGAATGCCAAGGGGGGTGAATACTTTTGCTAGGCATTGTATAGCAGGAAATAAGATTCTCTGATAAAGATGCCATGATGTGATTCTGAAGTGAGCAGAGCTTACTTTAAAATGACTAACTTTTAGATAATATGGTGTTTCTGAATGTACAAAAACAGCAAAATAAGCTTATTTCTGTTAGGGATATTTTTGTTGATACAAACTGTGAATGGATAAGATAGACACAATAATAATTTATATGAGCAACTGACATTACCAAAAACTGTCATTTCTAACTCTAGTGTTTTCCTGAACTACTAGTACTACTACTGTCACAGGCACAACTAATAGTCTTTTCTTTCCAGCAGAAATAATTGTATAATTCTTATATTCCTTAATGCATTTATATTTCTAAATCCTGCTACAGTATGTTCAATCAAATCTAATCAAGAATAAAAAAAAAATTCTGAATAAGAAGGGAGGAAATCATTTCTTTTTTATTTATTTATTTTTTTAACTCAATGCCTTGTATTTTTTTCTTATGCTGTAAATCCCGCATGTAATTCAAGGACATGCCCAAACCTTTCCTACTACAAGGTGAGAATAATAATAATAATAAAAAAAGGCAGCTCTGTGGGAGCATTTATTTACACAATAATAATAGAGTTATTATCTGCTTTCACCAGTGTGCTCAGCAGAATATTCAAGTGGTAGTGTAAACAGCATGCAGCAGGATATCCTAAATCTTACATTTACATCTGCGTGCGTGGGTGCACAAACATAACAGATTAAAGAGGGACTGCATTATACGCAATGTGCACCTGTAAATAAAATACGATAAAAATTTGTCAGTAAAAATTGCTATTTAAAAAAAAATATAGCAAGGTTGGCAAGTTTGAATCCTTCTTTGATTATGTTATAAAGCAAAACTTGAGGTGGATACATTATACTTTGGATTTAGAGAGAAATCTGAGTCTTGACAGGTGCAGTCCAGGCGTTTTCCCAGTATCACATTATTTACTTTAAGTGTGGCTGCTCTCAGTGGAATATTACTATAAATTTAATAAACTAGCAAGGCAAATAAAAGCTTCAGTGTGCTGTCCAGTCCCATGTTTGGTTGCTTGTTGACTGACTATAGGCTAAAATGTCCTAGCTAACAAAAAAACATATGGTGAGCGAGCTAGCTAGCTAGGTAAGGGCATTAGAACAAACTAGTGTATGAATGTAAGCTGCAAGCGGTGGTGTTCTGATTTCACATCTCATGTAAAAAAACAATATTAATTCAATATTATTTATATAGCGCTTTTAATAACGGACATTGTCACAAAGCAGCTTCACAGTATATAAGGTCCAATTAAAGGCTTATTAATCTATAAATATATCTACAAGTGTATATATATATATATATCCCTAATGAGCAGTCTGTGGCGACGGTGGTGAGGAAAAAGCCCCTGAGACGACAAGAGGAAGAAACCTTGAGAGGAACCAGACTCCAAAGGGAACCCATCCTCATCTGGGTGACAGATCGTGCCATTGTAACAACCCACATCTACATCCATGTGTTATGTGGTTGAAAAGTTCAGTTGTGTAGCACCAGATTCACTGGAGTTGAAGAATAGTCTGTTCGCTTTCAACTGATCACAAATGGAGCCTCAAGCGCAAGACAATCCACGGCAATCCAAGTCTCGGGCCACCGCAGCAGATCCGCCCATGACAGCAGCAGGACAACGCCGTCCCCACAGCTCCTGGATGTACACTGAGGCAGTCCACATGGGCCGTCCCCAACAGTCATAAATGCATTCAGATGATAACTCTGAGAGAGAGAGAGAGAGAGAGAGAGAGAGAGAGAGAGAGAGAGAGAGAGGTTAGGTATAAACATTGTCACATGATGATTAAGGGTAATGTACACAGAGTGCTGAGTGTGAGTAAGAACTTCAGAAAGACTAGCTATGGCAGCATAACTAAAAAGGAGAACCAGAAGGCATATATATATAATTTCTAATAAATTGTCTCTTGAATTAATAAAGTGTTTTCTCTCTCTCTCTCTCTCTCTCTCTCTCTCTCTGTCTGTCTGTCTGTGTGTCTGTCTGTCTGTCTCAGGTAAACCTGTGATGATCATTACAGAATACATGGAGAACGGCTCTCTGGATTCCTTCTTAAGGGTGTGCAAACTTTGATGTCTCAAGTATATTTCTCCCAGTATATCTGAGTTCTGATAAGTACGGCCCAGTGATGAATCTGTGAAACATGAAGTCCCGGATCACTCTAACTGGGTCTTACAGAAGCATGCTATGGCCTTTAGAGCGCTTAGCCAATTATCCCCATTACTCCATAATGATGAAGTCATGTTACAGACTCCTGCTCCCATTGGCGGGGTTTGCTCTGGGGCGGTTCCATGTCTCTTTTAGCAAGCCAAAAAATATACTTCAGTACGCTGTGACTACTATCAACCCACTGGTTGTCATGGAAACGAGCTGATTTTTTTATAATCAGAAGGGAGCTGACACAGGAAGCATGATCATTCATTAAAATGATGATGATGATTATTATTATAATTATTATTATTATTATTATATTTAATTTTATTTCATTATTGCTTTTTTTATTCCTGTATAATCAGGCACAAATTAAGATCTGTTTCCTTTAGCTGTCAGCGTACACACACACACACACACACACACAAGGCACAAGGCACAAGGTGTTAGAATCCTGATAAACAAGATCAGTATTGCCCAACGATGCTGTAAAAGCTATGAAACTGAGGATACAGAAAATCCAGGACACACAAAAGACATGGCATGGAAGATATGGCAACAAGACAGGACTATAATTTACACACACACACACACACACACACACACACACACACACACACACACACACACACACACACACACACACGATGAGGACAGGTAAGGACCAGAAGTGGTGTTTCCATGACACCTTGATATATCTGTGCTTCCAGAGACACGATGGTCAGTTCACCATCATTCAGCTGGTCGGGATCCTCCGAGGCATCGCTGCCGGCATGACGTATCTGTCAGATCTCGGTTACGTCCACCGGGACCTGGCTGCGAGGAACATCCTGGTCAACAGCAATCTGGTCTGCAAGGTTTCAGACTTTGGCCTGTCGCGGGTGCTGGAGGATGACCCAGATGCAGCTTACACAACAACCGTGAGTTACAGTCGGAATAACGAGGAGGACATGTGTAAGGTGTCATAATTGGTGTATCATCAGTGTCATCAGTTATTACGAGTAGTACTTACATTTACACGTTAGGCTGACCTCCTGGTTAAATACGAGATTATGGGAACGCTTTCTATGAAGGCCATGCTGTATTTCCAACGGCCTGTGAGCACATTCATGAAATGCATCCATAAGGTATTATATACGTACTCAGAATTATATCTGAAACATCACAAATAATTGGAATGTTGGCACTATAGACTTATAATTTTAAAAAGTGACACATGAGATTCTAAAAAAAGTCAGTTTAAGTGTATAAAGTGATCCCACGCTGTATCGTGGTTCACGTCGAATCCCCGGTTATTCATGGAATTTTATTTAAAATATATCTAATATTTCTTTGTTGGTGTATTTTCCCGGTATTATAAAATATAAACATGAATTAAAATGGAGTAAAATATTAATAATGTATAAAATACAGTACAGTGTAGATCATATTTATACAAGAGACAAAGAACACGTAGCGTCGTTTATGAAAACGCGCTGTGGGGATACTGAAAAAAAAAATATATGTCTGGAGGAACGAGTCTGGCCAATCAGAATGCTCTATTTATTTATTCTTGGTTGTGATTGGCTGCTGGCTACGACGCATACGGTCGGGGAGAAGCAACCAGCATTCACCAACATCCCAGTTCTTCTCCCATCGTAGTCCTCGCTCTAAATGTGAGGTTTCTATGACTTCAACACAGACTTCCCCTCGCTATACGCTTGCAAATGTTTTCTTTATGTGTTTAATTGGGTCTAGAAAGTGTTTAAAGAGTGCGGGAGGAGCATTTAGGGCTTACACTATTTTTAAAAAAGCATTTAGGCGTGGCGTCCGTGTATCACGGATTTCATTTGTCATTTGCTGAAAGTTTTGGAACGTAACCCCCGCGAAACACTGCTGTCTTTCTGATCATCGCACATCATACCACTAATACCAAAGACATCAGTCCAGAAAACTTGTCTTCAGGTATTATGATGCTCTATACAAAGAGCATCTGAGTTTCTTTGGTCCTGGGGTTATAATGTGTTATGAACACTACTTACAGTATGATTTATTATGTTAGCTGTTTGTAATGCATTGTAAAAATCACTGTAATGTGTTTTCATAATGCCTTATAAATGCATAACAGTATGATATAAATGTGCTCATTCCTTCAGTCCTTTATTACGAATATGACCTGACACTGAGGATTATTCCATTTCCGTCAAATATAATACACTTTATGAAACAGCAGCTGTTTTGCCTGGCAGGGTGGAAAGATCCCGATCCGCTGGACGGCCCCCGAAGCCATCGCTTACCGCAAGTTCTCCTCATCCAGCGACGTGTGGAGTTACGGAGTAGTGATGTGGGAGGTGATGTCCTACGGAGAGAGGCCATACTGGAACCTCACCAACAGAGATGTGGGTACTTGTTGGGGTAAAGGTTACAGGGTTAGGATGGGATTTATAATCATAATCCTAATATAATCACAACGATAGCAACCATTTCCTTGATTTTTGAGGATTTTGAGGAATTTAATTCTTTAACATGAACAACAACAACAACATCGACAACAGAAACTGGCATGGAAATTGGCTTGCATTTGACTCGGTTCATTTTGGCTCGGGCTCAGGAAGCTTTAAGTAGTAAAACATGATCAGCACTAGCATGTTGTTGTTTGTGTGTGCAGTAGATTTATGAATTAAAACCGCGTACACGTCTATGAACGCCTTATGAACATGTTATAATCACAGGGTGTCATAAAAATGACCCAAAATGAGAGCGTGAGTGCACTAGCAAGTCTTTCTTTGGGTCTGAAGTGAAGAAATTCAGTTTATTTGCGAATTAAAAATGCGTACACATCTATGAAGGCCTTATAAACACCAACAGTACACACTGGGATCCTTGTGTTCTCGTTGCTCCTCGTCAGCTTATGAACGAACGTGTTAGAACATGAGGTTCTAAGCATTGCTAAAACGATAGCAGAGCTACGGGGGCTAGTGAGTCGACGTTAGTGTCTGGTGGAAATTAAAAACGATTAGATATGTTTGAAAGCCAAATGAGCTTTTTATAAACTGATGTTATTGCAAAGCATTATTAAAAAGCGAGCATAATGTTATTAGTGTGTTATAATAAGACATAATAAGTCCTGCAGTAGGAAAGTCAGTGGATCGGGCATCTCTGAATGCCTTCTGAAGATTATAAGCCGAGAACATAGAGGTGCGTGAGGGTTGGTGTTTGTGTGTGCAGGTAATAAAGTCAGTAGAAGAAGGCTACAGGCTTCCAGCGCCGATGGGCTGCCCCGCTGCTCTCCACACGCTCATGCTGGACTGCTGGCAGAAGGAGCGCAGCGAACGGCCCAGGTTCTGCCAGATCGTCACGGTCCTGGACAAGCTTATCCGCAACCCAGAGAACCTCAAGTCAATGGACACATTGTGCAGGTGGAGAGCCGGCAATCGATCCGCGGGCCTTTTATTTATTTATTTATTTCTCTTTCTTTTGCAGGGATTTGCTGAACAAATGCACTCTGTTTGTGACAGATATGATCCCTTATTGAAGGCACCCAAAGTTGTGGCCAGAAAGTTTTTCTGCTCAATGCCTACCCGACTTGTCTTAAGAAGAGGTGGGGGGCTCAGACAGCGAGTGTACATTTTCCAATAAACCCGTCTCAAATAGATGTGTTCTGTGTTAACTAAAAGGGGCTCTGCGCTATATTGACATTGATCCGCACCGAATCCAAAGCCTCATAGAGGGTTTGAGCCAGAGCCGGCCGTCCTGCAATTGGACTTGTATAAATTGCTCGTGCGCCAAAGGCTCGGTGATGCATATCATGATGGGGAGCAAAGTGACGACGCGGGAGGATTTTATCCCTACATTAATCTACTCAAAACCAACCTTTCGGGTTTTTTTCCTGCAATCAGGTCTTACCTTCTGCACTTCTCCATCATTTCATCTTGTATTGATTTTCTGCCTGAGCTGGTTGCATTTCAGAGCTTTCCCTCATTCCTTACTCCTCTCTCTGTCTCTCCCTCTCTCTCTCTCTCTCTCTCTCTCTCTTTCTCTCTCTCTGTCTGTCCGTCCTACAGACTGAACAGCCCATTGATGAACAGAAGCATTCCTGATTTCACAACCTGCAGATCAGTGAACGACTGGTTGGACACCATCAAGATGGGCCGCTACAAAAACCACTTTGCGGCTGGAGGTTTTCACACACTCGGTCACGTGATGAGCATGAATCAACAGTGAGTTACAATAACGGTGCATATTCCCACTACTACATTACGCGTGAACTCGGTGGGAGAATCGGTATTCTTCTGTATGCTTAGACAGATGAAAATGAGCTGGAAGAAACAATGACACAGAGTCACACCAACCCTCCATACGGTAAACGCGCGTAAATGCACAAAGGATTGTGTTAAACAGCGTAAGTCACTTAAACACGTAGAGACTGAGATTTAGATTTTAGTATACTTTTATGTGTTGCAATTTCATGTGCTGCAGCTTCGCACTTGTTTATTTTTATCATTCATTTAATGGAATATGAACACATTCGTGCGTATCATGTTGTAATGCATTCCTAAGGTATTATACATGCTGCGCTAATTCCACATGAACATACAGCTATTGTTATTATGATGCATTATGAAATGTTAACATTATAAGTATTATTTGGCACAAGTACATCCTGAGAAAATATAAAAGTGTACACTTGCATGCATCATGTTAACTAATAATAATAATAATAATGCATATTATGTAGCTAAAAAAAGTCATGCATTTTCATTAATAATTTACAGTTTACTAACCCTTTAGAAGTTTATGTATTTCTGTATAATTATGGGCTAAAACATCATCCAACTTTCACACAAGACTTAAAAGTAGATAAAGAGAACCCAGTTAAACAAATGAGACATAAATATTATACCTGGTCATGGTGATGTTTATGGAAAATGATCCAATATTACACATCTGTGAGTGGCAACCTATGTATGTGAAGTATACACACACACACACACACACACACACACACACACACACACACACACACACACACACACAGGTAGTTTTATGTATAGTTATAAATCTAAATGCATTCATATCATGCTATAAAGAATTTATGGGATATTATGCACACATGCTTTATTATTATTATTATTATTATTATTATTGCTGTTGTTGGTGTTGTTATTTATACAAATGCATTATGCTTTATAGTAACATTTATTATGCATTATGAATTGTTAACATTATTAATTACATGTTATGCTCATACCAAGTGCTCTAAACATCGCTCATAATGCATTTTGTGGACTGGACAATATATATCTGCATTATAAAAATGCTATTAACTGTAAAGCCTTTTCATATATAATCCATCAATATGTAGGTATTTTCACATGTTCTGTAATGTTTTTTTTAATTAGAGGATTATTAGAGTAATAAATAAATTAATCATAATGAATATAGCAAAAAGAAAGGCCATGAGATATAAGCTGCCATGGCAACCAAGATTTATTTTTAACCTCGATTCAGCACAGGAGAAACTTCTCCAAATCGCAGACGCACTACTGGATGAAAGATCAGAAAGAATTTATTTATGATTTCTTCAGGAGTTCACAAGAAGGTCAAGAGTTTTTTGGGGGGTTGAAACATCATTGTGGAGTTTCCTCCATATTAATATAATTTAAAGGGGAAACAAAGCTGGAAGCGTCCATGTGTTAATGCAGAGAAAATGAAAATACTGCTAACAAGCAGAGGTAAAAGTTTAATCTTCAGCTGATACACTTTTTTACTTATTAATCCTATTAACTTCAATTTATGTAACATTTATATAACATTATTTAAAAAGTAGCCTTTTAATAAATTAAACGCTGCAATTGTCGGGAAACTGGACTGGACGAGGAAAGTACAGGAACTCTAGGAAAGGTTTGAGTTTCTTAGATTTTACATCATTAAAGTAAAAATGATCTGGATTCAATCTGACTGTCTGTTAGCTCGCCGAATCACAGGTACAGCTGGATGTAACATTAGCTGAACACATGAAGCCGATTAAACTTAGTCAACTTAGTAAACTTCAACCTCATTATAATTAACGCCAAAACAAATTTCTATTAATTTTTTTTCGCAATATTTTAGATTATAAGGAAAATCGCAGGTTTGTAATAATGCACTCGTTGTACTGTGTTATTGTATCCATGGTAACAGCTAAGTCGCAGGGACGTGTACGGCAGACGATAAACGGACGGTTCTTTGTTACTTAACAAAGCAGTATGTACAATCGTTGATTTTCTCTAAGGAGACGTTTTTTTGGAAGGAGTCTCCAGTGTGAGCGGTGAAGCGGATCAGGGCGTCGTTTCCCAGGAAAATCATGCATTTTCGCAGCAGCTCTTTCCCTTAGCAGCATCTTTAATTTGGTACTCAGGCTATGACAGTTTTCATAAAGTGCATATAAAATCAGCCATAAAACATTCCTAACTATAAAACTCAGCAAACTTTAGCAGGTGAAATCAGCTTTAACGGCATTAAACGTTTCGCCAGCTATCGTCCCACGGTACATTACATGACTCTGAAACTCATGATGGCGCATATTACATGTTTATAGCACAGTTATGACATCTTATAATCACGCGCTCACATGCACGCTAGTCTATTCGAATGCCTGTTCCTTACGCATGAAATCTCCAAAATGTTGCTAAATCAGATTCTCCATCATGTCTCCTCACAGTGACATTCAGAAGCTGGGGGTTACGCTGATGGGTCATCAGAAGAAGATCATGACCAGCGTCCAGGTGATGCGAGCGCAGGTGTTAAACCAGAGCGTGCCGTCGGTGCACGTATAATCAATCACCTGCCGTGTCAATATAAATCCATAATCATCTGATGTGTGTGTCCGGCTCGCGTGTTCTGAACTCTTAAAGACTCTCCTCTGAGAGGACTTCAAGAGGACTCTGAAATCCAAGGGTTTCCTCCTCGACACTGGATTTGTTTTTGGTTTTGTTTGGTTTTGTTTTGGGGTTTTTTTCCGGAAAATCCCTGCATTCTTTCTACGGTAATCTCTTGGAAATTTTTGGGTTGTTTGTTTCTGCGTTCGGTGATGGAATGGCCCACCTTAAAGACCACGGACGATCTCAATATCAGTGTACGTGAAGGAGGACTTGTGAATGTCTCTGATGTATAGGTGAGAATGGGAGCACATCACAAGCGAGACAGCATTAATGATACAATGAGGGTTTCGAAATCTTGGCAATTAAAAAAATTATAAAAAGAAGAAGCTGAGAATGACGTGAGGTGTACAGTATAAGTCCTAAGCGTATGCGCTTTAATCTATAAGCATATAAGCTTTAAAGACTGGATATCGGTTTCTCAGCAAAGCTGCATATCACACATGGGAAAAAGATGACCTGGAAATGATGACTGAATCAGTCACTAAATTAGTCCCCAATTTGCAGAGCAAAGGAAATAAAAGTCTTATGTGATTAAATGTCCAAAAATGTTGATGCATGTAGAAAGTGAGGGATAAAATGACCTTTTGGGGGTTTTTTGTTTTGTTTTGTTTTGTTTTGTTTTGTTTTGCGGTTGTTGATGTTGTTATTGTTGTTGTGGTGGTGGTTTGGGGTTGTTTTTTTTAAAAAAATACTTTATAAACCATATAGAAAAATGTCCATTCTGCATCCCTTTAACACTGATATCTTTGGCTTTTCATGGACTAATTAATTATGTGCATATCATCCACTTAAAGGTCATTTGTGGTGTTTTTTTCCAGCCTGTCAGTGAGCAGTGCGCTGAATGAGCTTTAGTTTCTGTCTGCTGATTCGAAATAATGGGAGACCGCCGGACTAGAACGTTCCTCAAAAAGAAATGTGAAGCTCATCGATTTGTGCTGCTGTATTTCACCTATTAGACGACGATTCAGACTGCAGAGTCAAGCACAAATCCATATTTTACTAATAATCCACTCATCAGTGAAGAAACGTGGGAAATAAAATGGACATAAAATAATAAACCTGAATTATAAAAAAAAAAAAAAAACGACTGTTGTAAGAAAGGATATAAATGTAGGACACCCCCCCTCCCCCCTCCCTCCCTCCAAGTTGATTTTTTTTCCTATCGCTGCATGACACAGAGTATTTTTTAACTTATTAGTGCTGGAGGTTTAAGTGGCATAGTTTGATTTATATAAAAACAAGACGACTGATGAAATTACAGAGAATCACATATTAACAGGGTTTATAGAGATGAATTCATTCCATTTTAATCATTTAGCGACATCTCGAACGGATCGAATGCAGGGTATTTTCATGTGCATCATCAGGGTTGTTGCAATAAGGTGTTAAACTGGACATCATCTGTATAACAGGAAAGGATTGATGGGTTCTTTTGAATCATTCACCTGTACATAAGGATAAAATAAAATCAATAGAAAAATGTTCTTTCTGTACTTTTTCAAAGAGCAATACTCTCCTGTATGCACCAGCGAGTGCAAATAAAGTTCAAACACTGCCATCAGTGGTCTCACAGTGACTTTATGGATCAGTGTGTACATCACCATCATCACCATCATCACCATCATCATCATCATCATCATCATCATCATCTTCCTCACCCATGTCAGAACCATGATAATGCAGCACAGGAAGATGCCACAGGCGTCCACGGTGTCCCAGTTCTAATTTTCAGCTGTCTGGGTTTCTCCCTGAGGCCGGACTGGGCCATCATATCATCTTCTGTCTGCAAACATCTCTCATCTGTGTATCGTAATTGACCTGGGCATGAAGCCGGACACACAGCTGTTACTTACTTCAGCTACAGAACCGGCAGAACTGACAGAACCTGTAAAACTGGCAGAAAGGGAAGAACCAGCAGAACCAGCAAATCTGTCAGAACTGACTGTTCTTAGTTTAAATTCTGTGCAGTTCACTGAAACACGACCATGGACACGTACGAGGACGTTTATACGATCCCTAACAAAAGAAAGGCACACACGGTTTACATCTTTATGTCATGTTTCACACATTTTTTACAGTCTGTGCATGTGCATTTTTTTATTTCATTGTTTATTTTTCACCATTTAATTCATTTCCATATTATTTGTCTAAAAAAAGAACATAATTCTTTTTCTCCCCCATAATTTTTCGCACGATTCCTTTATTTTCAGGCGATTCGTATTAATAATACATTTATTTTTGTGCACTTTTTTTGTAAAAGTTTTTTTTTTTACCCATAATTATATTTAACAGTGAATTAATTTTCAAATATGATTTTTTTTTTTTTTGGACGATTCAGTAATGTTCATATCGTGGATGATGTTCTGACATTATTTATGCATTTTTCATAAATAAGTCATCAAATTTTTTTAATAAAACCTCATATTCGTTCAATCATAATAGATCATACGTTTTTTCCCCACATGATGAAATGCAGTTTCACATAATCACTATAACAAATTCACTCATGAAGACGTGATTTCTCCATAAAACAAAAAGCCTCATAATTATAATGCATCACCACTGAAGGAATCAAACAACCAGGAAGACGAAAGAGTTAGACCGAAAAACATATGAATATTTCAGGCGCGGCACGGTGGTGCTGTGTGGTGGTCAACACTGTCGCCTCATAGCAAGAAGGTTCTGGGTTCAATCCCCGGGGTCGCCCTGGGAGCCTTTCTTTCTGTGTGGAGTTTGCATGTTCTCCCCGTGTCCGTGTGGGTTTCCTCCGGGTTCTCCGGTT
>JAQLOM010000016.1:2470060-2480920 GCA_030068315.1 Chrysichthys thysi
AATGTTCAGCTGTTAGGTAAAATGGTTTTGTGTCATCTCTATGATTTTGTTTTTTGGACTACAAAGTAAAACAACTGGCTGAACATCCTCCAAGAGTAGTGATTCCATATTTTTTGCCAGGGGTTGTATGCTATTTGTTTGAACATTATATGATGACTTCAAAACCTCCTGGCAGGTTTGATTGCAGAGGAAATTCTTTTCAAGAGGACAAAGAAGCTGCAAAATAGCACAGTTTCCAAATTAAATACAGCTAATTAGCAGGTTTCCCCATTGCAATTTAAAAATGTTAAAAACTATTAGATGCCACATCCATCACAAACTCTCAGAAACAAAGTGTACTAAATGGTACTATTCCTCGTCACTAATCACAAAGCATAAGCCGTGCTTCAATACAGAACCAAGGAATGTTTCTGGTATACTGTTTAAGTTAAAGTCCTTGATTTGTCACAGAGTGTATAATTCTTGCACTGAAATTATTTTGCAAGTTCCTGAACAGTGCAAATATTACAACGGGCAAAGACACCCAATGCATGCAAGACAAGGTGCCAACACTGCAGGACAATACATTGCAGGGAAATATATATCCATCCATTATCTATATCTATATCTCTTACTATCTGTACCTCTTATCCGTCAAGGGTCACAGGGAAGCTGGAGACAAGCCTAGCTGACTTTGGGTGGGAGGCGGGGTACACCCTGGATAGGACGCCGATCTATCGCAGGGCGACACACAGAGAGGCGAACAACAATTCACACTCACGTTCACTCTTATGAAGACTTTAGAGTAGCCAGTTGATCTAATCTGTATGTCTTTGGGCTGTGGGAGGAAACCGGAGCACCCGGAGGAAACCCACACAGGCACGGGCAGGAGAACATGCAAATTCCACACAGAAAGGTCCCAGTCAGCCAGAACCAGGTTCGAACGCAGAACCTTCTTGCTGTGAGGTGACTGAAACACCTTTGGACAATAAACATATTTGTACAGAATGCACACTGCAGTATGCAAGTACATACGATATACATGTTACACACATAATGTACATGAATGTCCCAGGTTCGGTGTGTGTGTGTGTGTGTGTGTAGGTGCAGCTGAGTGTGAAAGTGCTGTGTTTAGTCTGGTGTTCCTAATAAAGTGGCCTGGGAGTGTACTTGTCCACGCACGCGCCCTGGCTGCGCTGCACGTCTCACTGCTTCTGTTTTCAGCGTGGCCTCGTGCTCTCGCCTGGCTTTCCTCAAAATAAATAATGCATGAAACGTGGCAGCGCGACCAATCAGACGCGTCGTCCCAAGGCGAGCCTCCAGGAGAGTAGCCAATCAGAGCGAAGGAACCGGATCCGTGTCGTCATGTGACCGGGCCTCCGAGAAAATGCCAACATGGAAGCGAGGCAAGGACGAGCGCTTCACTTACAATAATACGGAAAAGGGCTCGACGTCCGGGACAAGTTTCGGTTAATTCCACACCCGAAGTCCCCATGGGTCTCAGTCTTGAGGTAATTAGCGACAATGCGTCATTTTTAACGGTTAAACGCTTAATGTTTAAAGTCGCACGCGGGTTTTAGGAAAAGGAGGGGGCGCTTCTTCATGACCCTGCGTAGAAAAAACGCAGACTGCATTTTTTGGTTATGCGCTTTCACGCTGCGACACGTGGGAGGGGTATTATGGGGGATTTTTCTTCAGAAAATCATTAACTAGATAAAATTGTTTTTTGTTCTGTTTTGTCTAATCCCATCGCGTTTTTTTGTTGGTTTTTTTGCGCAGACGCCGTGAGTCCTGACGCGCACTTTTGCGTACCTCGGGTTGGGGCTGCGCACGTTTTGCGCAGACCAGACTTTCAAAAAGTAGTGATTTGAAAACAAAAACAGAGTATTTATTAATATTCAGTTTGAAAGCAACATGAATTCGGGTTTCTATGTTTATTTGATTATCTGGCATTCATGATATGGAGACAACTCCAGATTTTGTGCTAGAATAAGTCTGACTTTGTGTAAAGAGTGATATTTAGAGCTGAAACATGGAGACTTTGTGCCAAAGGTTCAGTTTAATGCAGTGTAAAACTCAGGGGGCAAAATTACTGGCACCGTAGTTTGAGTCGATGTGCACGCCGGGTAATTTTGCAGTTTGATGTGTTTTTTTCCCCTGCAAAACACTCATTTCAAAATTATTGGCACCCCGTGCATGTTGATGTGTGCCAGTAGTTTTCCATTTGACCACATTAACAGGCCAAGAGTTTACATAGTTATACGTTTCTTCTTATCCTGCAAACTTTGGCTTCAAAATGAAAGATAACTCCAAGAATACGAATTTTAAAATTTTACCTCACTTTTTGTTTACGTCCTTCACACACTGTTTCAGATTTTTTTTAACGAGTGTAATTTTTAAACACCGATTGCGAAAATGTTATTCGTCTCCTGGGTTCTGTATTATACGATTATAAGATTTAATTATTTTGTGTGTTATTTGCATTCATTTCATTTTACGTCTCTGTGTCCCATGTTAATATTACATGGGACCTTAAAATGCATCTAAAGGTTTCATGTGTTGTTTATTTCCAGCATAATTTTCTTTCTTTTTTCCTCCTGCACTTTAGGGCTCTTAAAGCGAGGGATCTGCACTGAGACACTTTCTCACTCACTCTTCTGCCCGTTTTTTTTTTTTCTTTTGATCCGGACTGTAATAAATGGTTTCATTAAGTGATAAACCAGTGGCTATTGCTAATGACTCGCTTATGCTGCTCACACTGCCCTGTATGGAAGCGGGGGGAAGTGAAGGGGGAAGCTCCACCTCCTGCTCCAGCCCGGAGACGGAGATGGGCGACACTGCTGCCGGTCACGGTGAAGAAGAAGAAGAAGAAGGGGAGGAGGAGGAGGAGGATGAGCTCTTGAACTTCGACTTTGTTTCGGACACGGAGGAAGCGCCCAGGTTTCCTGATTTCGCCTTGCACGTTTCGAGCGGCTTCTCTCCGACTCTTGAGGACATTGAGGAGTTCTTGATGGAGAAGATGGAGCAGGTGGAAAAGGGCCTCGTCATTCCAGACACAAAAACAGAGCAAGTTGCTGATAAAGACACGCCATCTCCTGCGAGTCAGCCAAACGGTGAGGCAGTCAAAGCTTCCACCCAAGCCCCTGCTAGTCAGGCTGCTAGCACTACATCTAGCTCTCCTCCAGTGTTAGTTGGAGCTCCAGTGGTGCTTCAGATTCAGCCCGTGCAGATCAACCACCTGCTTCCTCAAACGAACCCCCCTGGCGACGGGCTGAGGGTGGCCCACCTGGTGCTGGGTGTCCAGGGTGGGCAGAACGTTGCCCTGCTGTACCCTCCGGTGCCCTCTGCGACCGTGCTGCCGGTCGTGGGTGAGTCCAGATGCCAAGACCAAAAGTATGTGAAGATCGCCCCGCTGCCCATCGCGTTTAGGGCGGTTGGCATAGCAGGGACCAACTTGGTCAAAGCCATCCCTCCACGCCCATCCAGGCCCTCCATGGAAAACCTGCGTGTGCACAAGTGTTCTCATCCAGGGTGCGAGAAGATGTACACCAAGAGCAGCCACCTAAAGGCCCACTTCCGCAGACACACAGGAGAGAAGCCGTACCTGTGCAGCTGGCCAGACTGCGGCTGGAGGTGTGCCTTATTCCAGTTCTCCTTTTTTAACTTGTATTTCATTTCTATGTTGTTTGGGGATCATTTTCACCTACTGATGTTTAATATTTTTTCTTCTTCTCAGATTTCAGTTGTAAGCCTGCTGCACTTGGCTCTTTTAATTAGTTTTTTGGTTGATTTGACTTGAGTTTTGATTTTGCCACCTGTGTTTCTGGACGTTTTATATACCTTTTGCGCCACAGACCGGTTTAATGTCAGACGGTATTTTTACGGACCGGGGGTTGGGGGGTTTGAATGTTGCGAGGGAGGAGAGCGCGTGCACGCAGGGGGGCGGCAAAATGTTGCGATGGAAGAGAGGGCCACCGGGCCGCGGACCGGCACCAGTCCGTGGGTCTTTTGGTGCCGGGCTGTGCCGGGTACCAAAAGACCCACAGACCGTTGCCGGTCCGCGGCCCGTTGGTTGGGGACCCCTGCTTTAGATTACAAAATGTAATATTACAGCGGCGATGCAACATTGTTCTGAAAAATAACAGAAAGCTGTATGTTTATTCTCACGTGTCATGAGGTTAATATGTAATCATATCAATATATTACAGTATATGGGTGTAATACAGTCAGATCCAGAATTATTGGCACCCTTTACCAGAAGAGAGAGACCAGAATCCCTGGGGAACCGACCAAATATTAATAGTTTGGGTGCCAGTAATTTTGAAACCGCCACCAGTATAATGGTTGAAATTATTCAACCAGCCTAAATATTATTAATATTTCACATTAAGATTTATTATGGTGTATTTGATTTGTAAAATAAGCTCTATTTAAAAATTCTAGTTAATTAATCCAATAATTTTGAGACCGTTACCAGAGAATTGGTCGAAATAACAACATAAAGCATTATGGATAGAGGGTACATGGGTAGAAATATATTATAATGTATTTTTAATAAATTAGGTTAAATTTGAAATGTGTAGTTTTAACGGATGAATTTAAATTGAGCCACCAATACTGATTTTTTTTTTAATGTACAAGGAATGCATTGCATGACTTCAACTTTTCATGTTCGTAATAAATATAAATAAAACTCTTTAGTGCCCTTGTGTGTTTAACGTCACGATATCACTTGTTTACTGGGTTTTTCAATTCATATTCTATTTCAACTCTGACTTATTTGCATGAAGGGCGCCAATATTTCTGATCTTAACCGTATATAAATGCATAAACCTGTGCTTTATTCATCCTTTTTGATTAATCTCACCTTGCAATGCTTGTAGGTTCTCCCGGTCGGACGAATTATCCCGTCACCGGCGCTCGCACTCAGGAGTGAAGCCTTACAAATGCACCATGTGCGACAAGAAGTTCGCCAGGAGCGACCACCTGTCCAAACACACCAAGGTGCACAGGAGCCCGCGCTCGAGCAGACTGGCCCGAGCGAGCGTCTGAAGCGTCCTTCCACCAAACCCGGAAAAGCTCGATCTTCCTTTATTTTTCATTTCCTTCCTTCCTTCTGTCCTCCTCCTGCTTGGTTTTCTCCAGATCTGTGCTCTTTTCGGTGCTAACCTGGGCTAAGGTGAACCTCAGGGATGTGATTGTTCAGCCCCGAAGCAGATTTCCGCTGCCCCACGCTGCACGCTACTCGCTACCCTTGTACACTCTTGGCGTTGATCAGATCCAGGAGAGATTCCAGCACTAAATAAATAAATAAACAAACAAACGAATCAATCCAGCGTGAGGAAGAACACGGTGCTAAACTGGGGGTTTTGTGAATATTCCCGAGTAATCTGAATCATAAAGGCTCGGCGAGCGTGTCTCCAGGCTGCCTTACGTTTAAAGCAGCGTCCTTCCGAAGCTTCACGTCTCCCTGCCTGGAAAGGTGAATTAACGGAGAAAGTCTCATGTAAGCTACGTATTCTCCAGCCGAGAACCCAAGATAATCCCCTTTTTCTTTTTCTTTTGGGTTTTTCCCCCCAAAACATGCACTGCGGTGTCAGCTTGGATCGAATAATGAATGCGAACTATCGTGGAATAGAATCTAATGTATAGCACTTACGGTTAAGGGGTTTATTTAAAACGCCCTGCCTCTGAAATGCAATGCAAACTTCAGTGTGATTGTTTTTTGTACCTTGATGGATCTTACTTTCTTACCTTTTTTTTGTACTAATGCCTGACGTTACTGACTTTCTTTCCCTTTTTTCTCACTTTTAAAAAAAAAAATTTTTTTTTTTTTGCAAGAACGCTTCCTGTCCTCTTCACGGCCCGATCACATCCCTGATCGAACCAAATCACGTTCGAGTGCGTCTATCCTGTGCCTCGGGTCTCTTTCAGACTGTCGAGAGAGGCTCATGCCAAACCAGAGATCCCGGTTCTCAGTGGGACTTTGGCGTATGACCTTCACTACGTTTAAGGAATTAACGCTTACGTACTGTAAAATAAAACAAAAACAAACAAAAAAACAACACACACATAAGCTAAGGAAGAGGGATGCATCGATACCGATATCAATATCGGGTCTCGGTCTGATTCTGTGTTTAGTTACTCGTCCGGGGGGAAGAAATCTGATCCCGGATGATGCTGTGCGGCGTACCGCGAGTACGTCGGTGAGTTATTGGACATGTGATGGGAAATCCCCACGACCTGGACGTATTTCCCGATTTAATGATGGCTCGCAAAGCAAACTGGGGTTTGTGCTCCTGTTCAACACGAGTAACTTGATAAATATCTTAAATAGAAAACTCTGGCTAGGAAATTCTAGCTAGGCGAGAACAAATCGGCTTACAGACAAAGCTAGGTGAGTGAAGGCGCGATCAGTATCCCGACGTGACGGAAACACACGTAAGTACACCTAGCTGTACGCCGAAGTGACCCAAAACCCGCTCTTCTCCACAACCTTACGTCCTGCTCATTACACACACAAACTAATATAGCTAGCTCACGCACGCCATTTACAGTTATGTAGCTAACATTTACAAACTCGTAGCCTAAACGCATGAGCACACATGTACGCTGTCCATGGATGCTATGTAAACATAAATGGAGCTAAAGGAAACCTGTGTGTGTGTGTGTGTGTGTGTCAGTATCCGTATCGGTAACGCTATCGGTTTTGGAGGACAAAAACCCCACCCTCGTATCGATGCATCCCTGTTAGGGACAGTGAATAAAAACTTGAGGTTCATAAGCTACGTGTGAAAGCTGAGCTGTATCGTGTTTCGATTCATCAGGAGCAGATGAATGTTTCATATTTTAACGTTTCGATATTAATGAAGCTACCTTGTTATGATTGTAAGTCGTAAATCGATGTCTTTGTTTGTTTGTTTGTTTTTTTTACGCCGTCCTTTCTTTCGGAGCGCTGATCCGTATCTTATAAAGCTTACGCACTATTGCCTTTGCCTTTATTTGTAACGATGCGCGTTACAGTGAATTCAGATTTCCTTCTTGGTGTTTTTGAGAAGTCATGAACACGAAGACGCGTCACTCGTGGGTTCCTAACTTCAGCTCTTGTACATTGAATGGCGCGTCACTGATCGGCGGTGATCATGTTATGAGGGTGCTATGTGTCGATAGGTCGCTGTTTCAATACTGTATTTAATACCCCCCTCGACTGCTTGCCCTTCCCCGGGAGGAATTTGTTTTCAAATGGAAAAAAAATAACAAATAAAAAACGTAAAAATCGTTTAAAATCCAGAACAGAATAAAAAGGATTAAAAATAAGGATTAAAATCAGCATTCGTGTTGTTGGAGGTATACGTCCTAACCCTTTATTATTATACCCCAGCAATTTCCTGATGATTCCACTTTTCATTTATTATCACACTGTTTAACGTCCGTGAAGCAAAAGTTAGTTCCTGTTTTCACTTCCGTTATAGTAGCTATAAGCATCCGTTCCTTCTCTGTTCTCTCTTCAGCATCTCATGACGTTAATCAGACAACGAAACGTAGCTTGTCGTGTTACTGAGCGCGCAAAATCCTCTCACTGCTTTATCTCTGACTGTTACAAAGCGCTGACACTGGAGACTCCTTCCATCACCGTTAAGGAAACGTCTCCAAAACCGATGATTATACACGCTTTTTAACTTTTTAATCCGTGTGTGTGTGTGTGTGTGTGTATATATATCTACCTTTTTTCGATTGTTAGTTTATGAAAAGTGACTCAACATCTTCTGACCAATCAGGGTCCAGAATTCTGTAGCGGTTTGAATTAAAATAACAGATAAAATATTTTAGCTGCACTGCCAGTTGGAATTTTTTTCAAACTCCGTTTTGAAAATTGTTTTTATTTCAGTTTGCGGTTGCTGCAAAAGACCAATGAACTGAAATGGAAAGGAAACGGCGCGCTTGTGCTCGCGCTCGGATCGTAATGTGATGATGCCTAAAGTGCCTCAGTGTGAAGGCCGGGGCAGTGTGGATAAATTACGTCATGATACAGGTTTTCTGATATTTCATGGATATTTGATACCTTTTTAAAATATTTTGATTTTTCACAAATAACTAAAAAATTTTTTTTTTTTTTTTTTTTTTAATTTTCAAGAACTTTTTTTTAAGGATAAAATTGTGTACTTATATTTTTTAATATAACCATGTATGTGGAAAAAAATTCTTTCAATTCTTTTTATTATTCTTAAATCATTTATTTTTGAAGACATAAAATAAGATCTACAAAACTTTTTTCCCCCACAGTTTTATCTGATGCAGCCCGACTACCGTCCTGCTCAAAGGTTCGCATTTCGGACATAAAGCGGTACGTTTTTCGTATCGTAGGAATGTCTTTGTGAATCGTGGTGTGATATTTCTGCCATATCGCACACACTTACTAATTCGAGTGCTGAAGGTTTTACGTTTACATCTAGATTGTTCCGATATAATATTCCCACCGAACATTTAATATTAAACATTTATTCCTGTCAAATTTTTAGATTCTCAAGAATGTAAAATGATTTCAATGGGGAAGAAAAAACAAAAAAAATGTTCAGTGTTCAAAAACTTTTGACTGGCAGCAGCTGTAACATTAGGTTTTTTATTTATTTTTTTTTTTGGTTATTTATTTTTACGTTCAAACTGGATTTTGTGTCGCAGGTTCATGTTCATGAAAATCACCGTGTCAATGAGGGCATCTTAAAAACAGTATTGAAACACACACACACACACACACACACACACACTTCATAAAAAGGTTTTTATTTATTACTTTTTCCCCCCTCAAAGCTGTCCATCTCCCTGCCGTCCCGTCTTCCTCTCTCTCTTAACGCATTAACACTTTAATTTCCTCATTAAAGCCATCCAGTATAGCTGCTCAGTCCTGTAGCTGGAGATGTCTAGGTTATATATATATATATATATTTTTGTTTGTTTGTTTTTTTTTTGTTGAATAACTGAAGAAATGTTATTTTCCTATGTATGACAATAAAACGAGAAAGAAGCAATTCGCTGAAAAGCTCACTCGGGCCATGTTCCTCGTAATTATTTCACCAATCTTTTACACGTAGCATAAAAGTATGTCCCCCGACATGTAGGAGTGACCGCTGAAGTGTTCTGCATTAAGACGTCTTTTGAAGGAGACCTACACCGGGCCCTCGTAACACATTCAGGAGCGTTAAAGGAAATCTGAGGGATTTATAAAACGTCAAATCTGAGGTTTAGGGTTTTATTTATTTATTTATTCATTCATGTATTTTTTTTTTACATTAAAGTAAGAACTAAAATCCCTTCCCAAATCCTGCGGCTTGTTAGTTTGTCTCATGTTCATAAGCATTCCTAAAGCCTTCATACACTTCCCTTGCATCCAGGCTCGTGTGGTGACGCCAATAAATAAACCTAACGTCAAATTTGCACATTTTTATAAATCCTCCAGGATCGTTTCTATCTTCATAACGTGTGTGTGTGTGTGTGTGTAAATGTAATGAATGTGTTATAAAGGGTCAGTGTACATGCACCAAGTATTAAAACGGTGTTTGTAAGTACCGAATGGAGCTTGAAATGTGTCTTTTTTTTTCAGATATTTTTAAAGACAACGCATATAGCGCTTTAATTTTTAACCCATTGACCGGTCATAATGCGCTCATAAGCGTTGTATAACTCTCTTAGAAAGCAATGATGGAGGATTCAGATAAGGATGTTCCCAACATGTCATTTCAGCTGACGTTAAACTCCTCATGGTTTATAAATTATAGAAGAGCTGGTGTTTGTTTTTTGTTTTTTATCTAATGACCATTCATGATGCTTTATGACATTTTTTAAGTGTTAACCTGTTATGATAGCTATTGTATTTATGTATGTATTACACAGGCACACTTTGGGTTTAGAAAAGTATAAAAAGGACCATGACAGTGTAATGTACAGCTTTGAAACCATCATTTTTTTTTAAGAAACCCACACTCTTCTCAACCTAAATGTGCCTTTATAACACTCTTATGACTGTTATGAAGGTCTGGCCTTCACTTTCTACAAATATAAATATTTAAGAAGCCCCCCCCCCCATTAAATTAATGAAAATGAATTAACGTAATGCTTTAAAACTTCAACTTTAAATGAACCCTCCATTTTGTTTTTCTCTTTTTTGAGATATTCACGTGAAGCTTCCGGATGCTGTGATAAAATGCGTTGTAATTTCCTTTTTACTTATTTTTAAAAAGATTTTTTTTTACAATAGTAGCCTGCTTCATAAAGACCGAACTCATCAGGCAGAAGTTGGACAGGAAATCTTGTCTGCACTATTACGCATTATAACATGGTTATTCCTGTTCATATGAACACAGCCACATATTATATTAAAATATTATTAATTATGGAAACTGTACCTGCAAAAGATTTGACGTGAATCCTCCAGCGTTGCTCCTGAGAGATTTATGCAGTGCTAATAAATGTGTTATGAAGGTCTAAGTAGGTGCAATTAAAATATCTAAATGTTCTTTTAAAATGTGGAAGCCGGCTTTGTGAACAAAAAAAACAAAAACTCCATCAGGCGAAAATCAGAGAAAATGATTTCTGTCCTGTTCTGTGATGTATTATAACCGAGTTATTCACTTTCATGTAACAACAGTCACATTTTATTTGCATACCTCTGTCACTGCACAATCTTTAGATAAATATAATAAGTAACATTTTATAAAGACCCTACAAACAGTAGATAGGCTTATATTTGTAATAGATATTCATTCACTCATCTCCTGCCGCTTAATCCTGTTCAGTGTCGCGTACAGGCGCAGGGCAACACACAGAGACAGACAACCGTTCACACTCACATTCACACCTACGGCCAGTTTAGAGTCACCAATTAGC
>JAQLOM010000016.1:2489685-2501846 GCA_030068315.1 Chrysichthys thysi
GGTACAAAATCTGTTCAGGAATTTAGCTTGTACCTCTAATTGTTCGCCATCCGACGCATTCATGAGCCAAGGGTTCACTGTAGATATTTACGTTTGTTTCATTTTCAAAAACTAATCTTAAATGTTGTGTTCAGGAGAGAACGAGCTTTGATCAAAGGAATAACAAAAATCATTTTTAGAAGCTATTTTCTCTGATCAGTTTGCGCTGAGGGCACCAGTGACACGCTGTTGTAGGAAAATGATCAACAACAGATGATATGAAATAAAATCCCGTTACATGCCCTGCGTTATCCTGTTCAGAGTACAGCGATTTTCTTACAGGTGTGAAACTGTACTTTATATCCGTTTATAGTTAGATTTAATGGTTTTGGAGCACTTACAAACATTCCCTCTCCAGCTGCCCTGTTTCCCCCCTCACGCTCAACATTTAAGACAAGAAGATGCATCTTGCAGAGGTAGCGGAACGCGCTAACATCGGAGACTCCTTCTGTAAAATGTTAAACATCCCCACAAGGAAAACATCACATCAAGTATACATTTTAAAATCCGTTTACGTGGAGCAATATGTTAAGGTATTAGAACCACCACATTATTATAGAACTTGTATATAAAAAAAATGTAATTGGCACCTTCCGACCAATCAGAATTCAGCCCCTTGACATTGACATTTTGTGCTATATATTTGTATTAGTATTGCATACAGAGCGAGCTACGAACTGGGATGAAACTGAACGATGGTATGCACTTTAAAGTCAACATTAGCGCCACACAGTAAACAGGACATGGGTGTAAAGTAAGCGTGGAAGTTGTGATTAGTTGGTGTTTGTTTTTTGCCGTAGACACCCCTGTTGCTCACCCCGAGTCCTCTGCATTCCAACATCCATTTCTGGAGCACGCTCAGTCCTGTCGCTCCCATCAGCCCGGCCCGAAGACAAGGCGCGCACACACTCTTTCAGGTGAGTCTTCTGTTCGGGTCATCCTCACGTCCTGCTGTTCGTACATCTTCCGCAGTCATTTTTTAAAGTTATTTTTTTTTTTTGTCTTTAAAATATGTAACTATAAATTTGCATCCTGTAAATAGAGCTATAAAGTCTGGAAGTATTCCTGTTTCCTGCGGATGAGGAAAAAGAACGGATGAAAGCAACGATTTTTTTCTTTTCCAAATTCCAAAAAAGGAAAAAAAAACACCTGTATGCAAGTAGATAAATAGCTAAATGGGAAGGGAAGTAAATAAATAGTAAAGTACTCAAATAATCAATTACTCTTTACAGCTGTGGTGA
Source organism: Chrysichthys thysi (assembly GCA_030068315.1). Taxonomy (NCBI): domain Eukaryota; kingdom Metazoa; phylum Chordata; class Actinopteri; order Siluriformes; family Claroteidae; genus Chrysichthys; species Chrysichthys thysi. The sequence continues at coordinate 2,490,966 of JAQLOM010000016.1, forward strand.
GCAGAAAAGCATCTCAGCATGCACAACACTTTGAGGTGGATGAGGTGCAGCAGATGATCACATGGCATGAGTGGAGCTCAGCGTGGTCTTCTGCGTTCGTAGCCTGTACTCCAAGGTTTGGCGTGTCATGCATCGAGATGCTTTTCTGCTCAACACAGTTGTAAAGTTGTACGCGAGTTACTAGATCCTTCCTGTCAGCTCAAGCCAATCCGACCGTTTTCCTCTGACCTCTTTTATCAACAAGGCATTCCCACGGGCAGGTCTATTGCTCATGATGATGTTTTCCACACCATCCTGTGTAAACTCCAGAGACTGTGCGCACATCTGGCACCAACAAGCGTGCCACGGTTCAAGTCCCACTTTAATGAGATCACACGTTTTCTTCGTTCTGATGTTCACATCGAACATTAACGGAAGCTTTGGACCAGTATCTGTATGATTTTATGTTTTGTGCTGCTGCCACATGATTGGCTGATTAGATAACGGCATAAACGAGCAGGTATACAGGTGTTCCTATTAAAGTGGATGGTGAATGTTTAAAAAGGTATGCAAGTAAGTAAGCAAGCAGTCCAGTAAGGAAATAAATACCTGTGCAAGTTAACTAAAAATACTTGTTAATAGAATCATGTTAGGAGGGTGTGTGTTGTGTTGTATATGAAACCCAAAAGCTTTTTTTATGACCGACTTTCATACTACAAGGGTAAAGATTCAGAGGAAGTTGCACAGATGTCTCACAGATCGACTACGCAGCAGAAATCGAATGTGTTTAAATGTTTATTTTTTACTCGTTGCCAACATTGATTGACTTTTTGTTTCGTTTGTTTGTTTGCGTCCTATTATCTGCGCAGTTTCCATCCGTCCTGAGCTCCACCCAGTTCTCGGTGCCGATGCACAGTCTGGACGGCACCAACACACCCGGCCCTCTCTCTCCAGACCCACAGAAGACATAGAGGAGAAAAAGGAATAAGAATAGACTGGTGAGAGTGGTGGGTTTGCCTTTACACAAAAAACCCCCCCAAAACATCAAGAACACACATGCATCCATTGGCGTTTTCCTGTATTAAGATGCAAATCCACCGCGTGTTAGCCGTCAACCAAATTCTCTCTTCTGGTGCCGAAGACGACAAGCGTTTAGGACCTCCATTACAGGTGGAAATTTGTCTTCAATCCAGATGGAGGGTTGTGATATTGTCCTCTTTGCTCTGTGTGCTCAAACGGATGTCAAGCCATCGAAACGTCGTTGCCGGAAGGATTAGCGTCAACTCCTGTACCGTTTGTGTGGTTTGGGGCGATACAGAGGTTTTCAGGGAGTTCCTGTAAATCGCTGTGTGTGTCTTCTACAGGAGTTTTGACTCCCGTCTACGTATTAGTGATTCTCACGATAGTGATTTATTATTTTTTTTTTAATACTTTTTGCGTAGGGATGCATCCCAGGCCAAGTGCGTTTCTTCGTGCTCGTAGATACCTATAATAAAATGAACGATAACCTGCGTAGTATTTAACTACGTCCGTGGACGTGACATACGGAACATTATATTTATCCCCATGAGTGTTTCTCCGCTTTAAATAACATGAATTGGCAGAACATCACAGCTGAGAAGTGTGGGTTCTTTCATGATGCACAAGTGCTTCTGTACAGCTTCTAGAAAAGTCCATTTTTCTCAGAAATTCACATCAACATGACCAACAGCTTGATCAGATCATCAAAAACCTCATACTTGGATAAGAACTGTTATTTTTTGGCTTCCCTAGCTATGTTTGATCAGGTTGTATTTTAGGAAGACACTGTACTTCCTTCCTGTGCTTGATATTTTCATAGATATGGACATAAATCACATCGTATCGGACAATCTGGTATGGATGCATCCCTACTTCTACGTTACAAGGTATCATAGTATGTAGTCATCTCTCGGCCAGGCCAATCCTCTTGGGTTTTTTATTTTTTATTATTTTGTGTCGTCCTTAAAGGGTGATGACCTACACGTTTTGAACAGACCTTTCCTCACTTTGCACCTTTTTCCCCCCTATAAATCTACAAGCACCTTGACACACCTGCTTGTATCAGTAACTTGACGCACTTACGCACTAATGACGTCTCAAAGACGTTTTAAGCTCTTCAGAAACAGATACGGATCGTAATCCAGCCTGGTTATGGAAAAATAAGAACAGGGACTCATCCAGATGCTTATTTTTGTATCGTATGTATCGACTGTTCAAATAGGGTTTATAGCAAAGCAAACTATTTTTCAAGAGATATATCTGTGTACCGTGAGGTTTTAAGACAGGTAAGTTGAAATCAGGTGTCAAAACTGATTTAAAAAAAAAAAAAAAAAAAGGTCCCTCAGGATTTTTCTGGAAAAGGTATTTTTGTAATTTTACATACAAAGAAAGATTAGAAAGGAAAGATCTGGAAATGATGTTCAATTCATTCCAGATCTTCATCCCAGTTCATTGAATTCGTAAATTCAACATTAAAATGGTCAAAATGTCCATTTTGACAGCTTTCATATATCAAATTCAGACTCGTTTTGGCGGGGGGGGGACGACAAAACGGTTGAATCCACGCTTTCTTTTTAGGAATCTTGTGAATTTGATGAAGCGTTGTGCTACAAAAAATAACTTAATTTGTGTAGCAGATTACAAATTTTATATTTATATGAACATGAATCCAGTTTTAAAATCTTGCAAACATTGTTTGATTCAATAGATTGATTCAAAAACAGGCATAAATGAAAATAGCAATAGATTAATGTCAATTTAAATATAAATGAATGTAAATAAAATGTACTAAATTCAAGTTCCTAGTGCTGCAGGTATTCTCTGGAGCGGAAGCTTAGATTTACAATCGCGTTAAACAGCCATTTCTTTTAATACCAACAAACTTCAGTTAACTTCTGTTTAAAGGGAAATGCGTTGTTACAATCTGAATTTAAAAAAAAGACAGATTTGAATTTGTAAATGAACATTTTATAGTTGAATTACATCCGATTGGAATTGTTTTCCAAGTTTTATAATAAATCAGGTGTAGAAAATTCGAACTTTGTATTTGAGAGCACAATTCATTTCAGTTCTTCAAATTCATATTAGGAGTTTAACACTACCGAATTGGTTCATGGACTGAATTGGTAGCCCTTTTGCCATCCTTGAACATTTTAATTCAAGTTTGAGGCAGATTGTTCCAGCAAAAAAACATTTTCTACACCTGATACAAAATCATTTTGTATTTGAAGCCTTGAGCACAAATTCCAGCCATGGAATACAACGATTTTGCTCAACTAAAAAGCTTCATTTCCAAATCCATATAAAGATTCGTCGTACATTTTAACTTCACACTGCAGTCACATTTCTTACTCTGTTAATTTCCATCTTCTGCAGTTGAGATTATTTGCGACATGGCATCTTCATCTTAAATAAATTCCTTTCTAGTAAGGACGCCAGCAAATTCCTACAGCTATGATCAAATCCAGGAAATACACATCGAACCGTTGCACAAGGCAAAATCCTACCTCTATCATTGTGTTGAATTTGGATCTCGTCAAGCCATGAGACAAACCCAGAACTGGATTCACAGCCAAGCTCAGCCTGATGATGTTATTCGCCCAGCACACACGTGCAACCACAGCACTTGAACAGCAAATCAACCTGAAGCTCAGTGTCAAACGTGTGAGAGAGGAAAAATAAACTATTCACATGAAATGGAAATTATTTAGCATCTCAGACCGAGTCTCAGGTTATGTTAAATACTTTCAAGTACCAAGAGCTTTGCAGTACGCATGTATGGAGCTCTAAGTGCAACTTGATAAAACATGTTGCGAGTACATGGGCATTATAAATACACAGCCAAGCCAGTGAGATTAAAAAATAAAACAAAATGTGATGGAGAAAAAGAGGCAACGACCTCGAACAAACAAGTGATTTGATTTCAGTTTTAGAATTGATTTTAGCTACAATATACCTCACAACTGAACGTTATAAGGATTTATTTTATATATACATAAATATTTTTTACATTTATGGCGGGGGGAAAAACCCCCAAACGGTTGGTAAAAGACATAGGAATTATAGCGGCTAAAATATTTCCATGCTAATGCTTGTTAAAGTAATCGTACCAGATATGATAAAAACCAGCAAGGTTTTTTATGCTAATGTTGTAAACAAAAGAAAGCAAAGAAAATGCTCATCGGTTACAAATCTAAACGAAAACTAGCTGTCCTTAAACATTTTGAAGGGCTTTGTATATAAATACAATCTCTTAAAAGAAAACATGTGAAAAGTATGAAATAAAGAGGAATTAGCGAATGCGATTTTTCCACTGCCGCTCGAGACGTGCATATTTTTGGTTTGTTTGTTTGTTTTTTCGTTTCCGTTTCTCAGTGGTCAGAGTTCTGGCCGTCGGTGCTTTTACGAAGCTACAGACTTTACAAACTTGGGACATAAATCAGAAGGAACAGGAGGAACCTAGCTGTAACGTATGCTAACTACTTTAGCGAATGAGGGTTAGTGCTAATTTAATTTTAGAGTGTGTGACAAATGTACACGCATTTTAGGATCATAGGTGCCTGAACGTTAGTGAAAACTGATGCGTAAATGCTTGTCATGCTGTTTATTGTGGGATTTGTTTTTGTTGCTTTTTCAGTGGTTTTTTTTTTGTTTTTATTTTTTTTTCTCCTCTAAGTAGCAGCAACCAAGTGAAAGTGGTGTATGTAAGGAATCAGTGACAACCTTCGAATTTCTCCAAGCACTTCAAACAAAACCCACAGCTATGAGCATTCCTAAAAGTATTCACCCCTCATTTTGGTGTGTATTTTGCACACACGCGCGCACACACACACACACACACACACGTTTAGTGCGTGATGTGAAATGGGAGATTACTGGGGTTTATTTTTTCCATCCATCTTCGTTCTTGTTTATTATACAGCTCTTAAAGCGCTTTGTAATTATCTTACCACCAAAAGAAATTAAGCTGACATTTTATATACAGTTTTTCTATCTTTGTCTGCTTGTGTGTGTAAATATGATGTGTAGTGTTTCAGTGATTTAGTTCTGGATGCTCTTTTCTCTAAAATCCGGTCCTTCGACCCCCTACTTTCCTTTTTTCCCCCCTTTCTCTCCAAAGTGAAACCTTACTGTAGCATTCCCAAACTTCTGTAATATAATTCTGTGTAGAACTTTTCAGTGTTAAGTTTCTCCATGGCACTTAAATATGGGGGGGGGGGGGGTGTTCACTTTAGAAAACAAAAAATCTGTTTGCTACAAGAGATGAATCTATGCACCTGCATCTTTTACTGCACATCTAAAGAAATGTTTAGACTTACTCCCATTTCCAGGATTATTCTAATTGTTTGGCTCATTCAAGTTGATTTTTTTTTTTCCCCCTTGAGAATTTAATTTTTGGATGGGAGGGGGGGAAAAAAAAAAAAGAAGAATCTCAGTTCAGTAACACTCATGTAATCCTGCCTTCCATAAGGTCCACATGTTAAAAGTTGGTGAAAAAAGTAATACTTTCTCCCCGCCCTCAACACTGCCTTGATAAAGTGACCAGACTTAAACATATCATGTACATCTTGAGCCTGTAAAGAAAATATGTATCTAAAAATATAGGTGCAAATACTGTTCAACGTTTTCCCGTTGTCTTTTCAGTCCGTCACAGTCAGCACAAATGTTTACAACTGTCAATTTGGCTTAATAGCTGTTGTGGACGTTGAATAAAAGCAGAAAAATTAAAGCAACCAAACTAGTACACCATGTGTGAGGTTTGTTCTGTTAATGTTATTGGCTTGGATACGAAGACATGCAAGCGGTTATTTAATTTAGTAGCGTGGATATTAATACTCCGGCAGGGCAAGGAGCTAATGAGCGTTTCTTCAGGGTCAAAGGTTATGGACTTGGCTCAACCTGCTCTGCGTCTACACAGCACAATATGTGGAAACGAGTAGGATGATCACTTTATGTCCTGTTTATATCGGAACACTGTCTGTTAGAGCTGATCATTTATTCGAATCAGGATTCATTCGGTTTTAAAACATTGCTTGGCTTAGGGTTAGTAAGTGATAACTGGAAATTGGATCTGAATTCGAACAGTGGGAATTTTGGATACTGAAAATTAGTACCCAGGTGTTTTTTCCTCCACCTGTACCACAGACTTGATGTACAAACAACAACAACATAATGTTGTGGATGATCCGCAGGAAAGTTAGTTCCTGTTCTCAGTTACATTATAGCAACTACGGAAAGGCTTAAACAAAAAAATAAATTAAATAACGTAAAATGTACACACGTTAACAGTGGTCATCTGTGCCCATTTTTTTTTAAATCCAGATTGAATTCCAGTATCAGTGTGTGGAGACATGTACAGCAATACAGCTTTTATGCAGATATTTCATGCTGAAGTGTGTAGACAAACATCTTTTATTAACTTAATTTTTTAAATTAAAAGTTTTTCTTCCAGAAAAATTTAGCAATGGAGACTCCTTCCATAAACATTTTTCTTCAATTAAATAACATTTTTATATGAAATGTCTGTCTACAGGAAGTCCCTCTGTAAGATGTTAATATTCTAAAGAATTAGGACGAGTGCACTGACGTGACCAATCAGATGCAAGAACTTGACACTACTGTGGAATAATTTGGTAGAAAAATCTCATGATATACACAAGAACCCCCCCCCAGAAAATTAGAACCATGTGGCAGAAAACAAAAAGCTTATGCCATACGTTTGATCAGAGTTTAATTGCTGCATCACTGGCTTTCCCCCAAGCAGTAATTAAGAATGCCATCTTGTTCCAACTTTAAACAAAAAAATACAAATCATTCACACGAAATTTAACACTAAACCGGATTTAAAGTGCTGTATTTGTTCATTTACACAGTATCATTTACAGCTCAAGAAATCAGTTGCAAACATCACACGCAGAAGTGTGACGCTACGAAATGATCTTTTCAGAAGAACTTTAACAGAAATTAAGCTTTAAACAAGTCTGAGCCCAACTCGCATACCATACCAAACATGTACAAACAGGAGGAAAGTCCTAGGTTGTTCTCTTGTTCTGGCGTCGACAGCGGAATCTGGACGAGAACTTTGCCCGGGCTCACACCACCACCTCCACCTGCTTCATGAACGTGAATCAGTGACAAATCAGCTTTGGTCTTGGTGTTTCTAGCTACAGCTCTATAAAAAAAAAAAGGTCCAACATTTCTCAGGCTTTTAAGGATAGTCTCAAACCAGTGACTATGGTCCAGTCTTGTCCCCGTCCCTCCTTCGTCCCAGTCACAGACTGCAAAGGTCTTGGTCCGTTTGGTTCGACTTGGACTCTGTAGCGCCACCAGGCAGTCAGTGTTCAGCTTCATTAGTCCCAGACCTTTCTTCTACAGGGATGCCATTGGAAGCAGCTGCCCAAGGACACAGGACAATATAAACACATTGAAAGAGATTTATTCTTTTTTTTTTTTTCGTCAAAAATCATCCCCTTGGCCAGCACAACGTACTGAATTCAACTCCAACAGGTTCCTAAGTTTCTCTCTCTGGAAACCAGGGGTTACCAACAGGACAAAAAAAATTAAAGACGTTTGTTCGGCCTCTACGGGGTCCTAAACATTGTGATTGCAGCTTCATCATCAGTTCCACTTTCACATCAGAGCTCATCAGATCAGAGACTAGCCAGCAGGCTAGAAACCTTCTCTCAAGAAGGAAAGAGTTTTCAGATTTTTGGTCTTTATATATTTTTAAAAAAAAAAAGTGCAAATCGACTGGATTGAGACGCACGCTTATTCTTGCCAATTTAAATTCCACATATAGCTTGTTTATAGTCAGTGATGGAACATGAAGCGCCACTATGAAAAACCACCACCACTTCAAATTGTCCGATTTATAGCCATGAACTTGTTAATGGTTAAACGTTAAAAGTTAATCAGTTGCTTAATCAGACTTTTGTAAGCAAGGAATTTTATATAACTCAGGAAGTTTCTACACAGATGGTTTCTCTTTCCAAATAAAGAAACAGCCAAAGAACAGGAGACTCACAGGTACATCTCTTCTACCAGCTAATGTTCCTAAACAAATTCTCATGAAGGAGAAATTCTCAGGAAAATTTAGTTGTACCTGCTAAGTACTTCTTGTGTCTGTGTTGAACTAAAAGCAGTGCCAGGAAGAGGGTGAAGCCCATGCAGCCATAGATCATACCACACAACATGAAACTGTAACTGCCGTGTGTGTTGATCACCTGGAACAACAACAAAAAACCCCACAAAAGTTTAATAATGTTGGTGAAACCAGTCAAAGTTACATATAACCAAAACACAGCTTCCTTACCGATCCCACAAGTACCTGGAGGAGCATCTCTCCCATTCCCGCAGAGGTCACAAGGACTGTAGTGGCACAACCTTCATGACGAAACACACATACATGTTCAACAGTGGCTTCATAAAAGGAGATGGCGACACCAAATGGCATCAGAAAACAAAGATGCGAAATGTTCCAACCAAATATCTTTCATGAATTCAATTAAATATGAACAAAGAGGACAAAACCATGTCTGCGTTCTTGTGCTGGATCATGCAAAGCTTTCTCTCGCCGCAGTAATTCAGAACTGCTCGGACATATTTCAGTATTTCTGGATGGGGTATCTTGTGGAAAAAAAACTTCTGAGAGAGCGATTCACGATGGCATCAAATTTAATAGAAGAGGGCTTAGATTAATTGGACAGGAGGGAACGTGTCAAAGCCACCGAGAACGAACTAATGCCGCTTTAATTTCTCTCCGCTGGATCATGAGATTATTCACTCACCCAGACTTGCATTCAGAACGTTATTAATGTCTTTCAAACTTCAGCTGCACAGAGCCCTCGCTAATTCCTTAGCCCTTCCCAACCAGGCTCCAAAGAGATCAATTATCATTTACTTGAATATGGATTGAGTGAGCATCTTGGCGGTAGCGTCCCTATACAAGGTCTGACGGGATGAATCCGAAATTTAAAAAATAAAAAATAGCTGTCAGTCTTGAAGGGCAGACCAATTTGATCTTGTGTTCTGGACCGTCAAATCGAGATGTCAACGATAAAAGCAGGAGCGAGACAGGAATGACTTGTTTTGGTGCCAGTGGTTGGCACATCCTATTGCCGTATCCTTGATCTTACTGGAAGGCCTTGGGTAAACACTGGTGATACGGTCATGTCCGTGTTCCAGTGGAAACTAAAAGCAAGATCCTTAGTCACGGAGATTGTCATAAATACCTTTGTAGTCAAGGAGGTCTTCTGTGAAAGCCAGCATACATGGGTAGATGCTGCTGATGAACAGACCCAGAAAACAGGTACCGATGAAAAGGAAGGCACTGTTCGTGTAGAAGATGAGCAGAAGCAACTGAGTCACGATCACTCCAACCTGCAGGAGGAACAGTAAAACTGGAGAAAAATCTGCCTTCCTACGAGTCTTCAAGTTATGACTGGTCACACTGTACAACATCCCAGTAAAGTCTTTGTTCAATCCCATAACAGACTCTGTGATCAGGTGTGGTTTACGTGTCTGATTAAACAATGAGGATTCTCGAACGACAGACCTGTGATCATGGAAAATTTCCACATAGCGGTCCTCCTATTGGTGGTGCGTGGACAAGATTTTAAATTTCTCACATTGTCAGGACTTTGTCTTTGCGGGCCTCTCATCAGGCGGGCTACAAACGAGCGTTTGTGCAAAATGTCCGTATGAGCGTTCACACGCAAAATCGGTCATTCATGAAAACCAGATAAATTTAGAAAAACCTTCGCACAGTGGACCCTCAGCTCACGAACTGGATCTGTTCCGAGACCCAAATTTTCCATTGAAATGAATGTAAATCCAATGAATGTGTTTCAGCCTCAAAACATGTTTTTAAAATAAAATAAAAAAAAATTGATGTGATTACCTTAAATTATAGAAAAATAAACCTAAATGAAATAAAACGCATGATTTTAAGCAAGCCCACACAAACCCATCAAATTCTAACAAAACTAATCACTCAGTTAGGACAGGAAAAAAAATAGCAGTGTGTACACTGAGGACAGGTCGGGCCGTCTGCGCAGAGCTATAAGCTGTAAACAAACCTCAGCTGATGGGGGATTTCGCACCTCCTTATTATTATAATTTATATAATATAGTAGTGAGTCAAACTAATCCCCCCTCAAATCAGTGCAAACATTTCTTTCTTCTGCCAGTTAGATGAACTTGGACAAATATGACTGACACAAAGCTGGAAAGACCAACATCACTGCCGTGATCACGCCTTGCTTATTCCTGATGACCTCATCTACTCATCCTGAAACCACAAGATACACCCTGCACAAAGGACAATTTAAAACCTGTGGGCCGTACCATTTTCAAAAAAAAAAAAACCACACCGGACTGTACCACTGGGAATCTAGCCAGCTCCAGTGTACCATGTGACGGCAGCAACAGGAACAAGGATGTAGATGTGTATTTAGTTTTATGGCTGGATTAATTTTATGGTGTAAAAAAAACACCCCCTCAATAAAAGTACATAAAATAAAATAAATAAAACCTTTCCAAAGAAAAGCTAGAGGTTTAAATAAAGGAGGAGGAGAGCAGTTTGAGCACAGCCTCAGCCCAAACAAGCACAAAGCAATCTCCTGAATAAAATTAGCACTTATGACTGGCTGTGAGAACAGCGACTGCTTTACTTCACCAATTTTCCAAACTTGAATAAGGCCTGGAAACTGCCAAGTCCCTGACGAAACAGAGGACGCGTCTTTTTCATTGTATTAAAGAGCAAGACTGCATGACCAACCTGTGGAGAAAACCCCAACATCCTGAGCCAATCCCACACACACACACACACACACACACACACACACACACACACACACACACACACACACACACACACACACA
>JAQLOM010000016.1:2512887-2525723 GCA_030068315.1 Chrysichthys thysi
AGCCTGCATTAGCGGAGTCATTTTGCAAGCTAGAAATCTGTGAAGGGTTAAAAAGCTGTTCGCTGTTCAAAGTCGGGGGTGATTTTCGGCGGGATGACGAGCCGCGCCGGCAGTAGTGATCGTAATTTCTGGTAAGTTGCACCATGGAGTAGGCGATTTAGAACAACACTTACCTACCGAAATCTGCGCATTTAGTAAGTGCGGACTGGGTACTACGTGTAAGTGTACTCATGAAAGTATTGATATTGGAACGCAGCCCTAGTGTTATCGCTCTCACATTCTCTCATACTGGTCACTGGAAGTTCAACATGGCACCTCATAGCAAAGAACTCTCTGAGGATCTGAAAATGAGAATTGTTGCTCTATATAAAGATGGCCTAGGCCAGGCATGTGCAATCTTATCCAGAAAGGGCCAGTGTGGGTGCAGGTTTTCGATCCAACCAAGCAGGAGTCTCACCTGAACCTATTGAAAGCTTAGATCAACTAGTTAAACAGGTGGAATCAGGTAAGGCTCCTTCTTGGTTGTAACGAAAACCTGCACCCACACCGGCCCTTTCCGGATAAGAGTGGACACCGCTGGCCTAGCTATAAGAAGATTGGCAACACCCTGAAACTGAGCTGAAGCACGGTGGCCAGGACCATACAGCGGTTCAACAGGACAGGTTCCACTCAGAACAGGTGGCAACCAGGTGAGGAGTACAAAGACACGTGTGTCTTGCCTGCAGTCAAGCATGGTGGTGGGAGTGTCATGGTTTGGGGCTGCATGAGTGCTGTTTTGAGGGAACCATGAATGCCAACATGTCCTGTGACATACTGAAGCAGAGCATGATCCCCTCCCTTCGGAGACTGGGCTGCAGGGCAGTATTGCAACATGATAATGACCCCAAACACACCTCCAAGATGACCACTGCCTTGCTAAAGAAACTGAGAGTAAAGGTGCTGGAGAGATATATATATATAATGAGCTGCCTGTGGTGACGGTGGTGAAGAAAAACTCCCTGGGATGACAAGAAGAAGGAATCTTGAGAGGAACCCATCATCACCAGATAGTGCCATTATAACTAATCCACATCTACAGCCATGTGTTATATGGTCCAAAAGTCCAGATTCTCCAAGATGCTCAGAAAAACATGCTCATTTCCTTATAAAACTGCAGAAATTGAACCTGGGACTACTGTATAAGAAAAAAAGCCAAGGGCTGTCGCAACAAACACTGACTTTTTTTTTTTAGTTTATTATTGTTTACTGCACTATATATATATATAAAGTCATCTTTACTTTACAGCATTTCTTTACATGTCCCCAAGACTTCTTGCACAGTACTATATAAATAAGAATTTGTACACACTGTTTGTTCCAGATAGTTGCCGCAAATTTCGATATTAAAGCGTATTTTAGCAGAGTAAACTGAAACTGAAAATATCATCCAAGTGACAGAGATTCACAAGTTATTCCCAAGAAGGAAAATGAATTCTGAAGCATGAGTCAATGTCAGGGACCTCCAGAGGGGAAAAAAAAGAAAGTTCAGCTCAAATATCTTGCTGTTGGATTTACAAATAGTGTGGGCTGATCAGAGTCCTCAGAGGACACATGGGTAAATGGCAGAGAGCAGAACTCACTGACTTTCTCAGTACGCTCTTAACTAAACACTGGAGTCCAGACGGTACGTGGTTCATACTCCAAAGCAGCAGCCGCTGTGTGTTTGTTTTGGCTCCAACGGTGTACTGTGTGTACTCACCCCGTCTTTGTAGTAGTGTGTGTATATCCGTTTTGGGTTCCAGCAACGTTTCAGTGTCTCCGTCTCGCTCAGGGTCCTCAGATGGAGGGGGAGAGGGCTTCTGGGGTGGGCTGACTGACTGCACTTGGATCTTTGTACCCAGATCATTGGACTCTGCACCCAAAAATGCTGCAGGTCCATCAATACCTGCTGGAGGACAAGAGTCTTTTAACACAACTGCTAGAGCTTCCTGTGACCCTAAGAGAACACTGAATGCCAAAACATGTCCTGAATTCCAATACTGATTTAACACACACACACTGTGTGCACAAAAGTATGGGAACACCTGGCCATCACTCCCATATATGTTTTTTCCCCACAAATTGATGCCACAAGGTTTCAAGGCATTATAAATTTCCTTCTCTGAAATTATTATATATGGGGACCCTTCACCTTTGACGCTTGCTTGAGGTTATCTCATGATTGCACCTTCCTTGACACAAGGACACATGCCAGGTGGTTTTGTTTAAAAAATATTTCATGTATTTAAACAAAATTACCTAATTAAAGCTAAGATTTCCCATATTTTCAGTGTGAGGTGAAGTGCAGAAACTTTTTTTTCCCAACCTTTATCAATCCTCCAGGCTCAGTGGCCCATTGCACCAAGTTCAATCTTTATCATTTTTGAATGTTAATCAGCACTAGGTTGGGGTTTAGGACGAACTCCAAGCTATACTACTGCACCAAATCACAAATAGACTTATAGGATATTGTGGCGGCGTGGGCGTGGCCGGGCGCCACCTAGTGGCGGGTGGAGAGGAACTGGAGAGGTAAGTGGCAAGTGGCAACACCTGGCGGTAATTAACCCATATCTATTTTTGCCTTGCAGTGAGCGGCGATGGGGGAACGCCAGACGAGCTGAAACATGGATGGTGTCTGTGTGGATCTTTGGGTCTATTGAGGAAGCTGAAAAGCCTCAATAAATAACCCTCTTCCTTGCATCCCTCGTGTCCGAGAATCTCTATTCAACAGACATAATCATGACAGTGGAAACTGATTTCAGATGAACTACCTGATTGACACTTTTGTGGTATGAAATCACTCTGTTCGAGCTATCCCCACATCAGGGACTACGACAGTTATATCTTAAAACTAACCTCCACCATAAACAAAGAAAAACCTTAATATAGCATTTCATTTTAATAAGCAAGTGGAACAACGTAGGGAATCGGAAAGAGACAGAGAAAGAGAAGAAAAGAGAGACGTCATGATGGTTGTTTGCTTCAGAGGGGCATGTAGGCTAAGGCCTATGAGTGAGTGATTCTCCAAACACACAGAATACGGCAGAGGAGACACGAAACTGAATACAGTAATCCCTCGCTATATCGCCGTTCACATTTCTCGTCCCCGGCTATACGCCGATTTTTATTTAGAATATATCACATTTTCTTACTGCAGATTTCCCCCTTGTATTCCATGGCATCCGCAAAACCTCTAGTGAATAGTTTTTATGGATTTTTTTTATGTTGAAATAAGGTAATTTATTAATAAAAACATAATTGTATGTTGAATATAAACTAAATATAATTGTTGAGGTTCTGAAATCCAGTCTGGAGCAAGTGGGTGTTAATTACAGTATTAGACAGTATAGAAAAAAGCCTAGGCTAGGCTACTATAATACACACATACAGTACCGAAAAAAAATATATATACACAGGTGTTCCCCTAGATCCGATGGCCGACTTACGATTTTTCGAAGTTACGATGACGGTTGCCTTACGCTAAAAATTGTAAAATCTGCAATTTAGCAGTACTGGGGCCCCGCAGGTTACGGTCTTAGCGCCGTTCCTATTCACCATCTATACTGCAGACTTCTCTTACAATTCCACCAACTGCTTCTCACAGAAGTTCTCAGATGACTCTGCAATAGTCGGCCTCATCTGTGATGGGGACGACAAGGAGTACAGAGAACTGAACAGGGACTTTGTGGACTGGTGCCAGCAGAACTACCTCAGGATCAACACTAAAAACCAAGGAGCTGGTGGTAGACTTCTGCAGGCACAAACATCATCCACTGCATCCACTGAACATCCAGGGTATGGACATTGAGGCTGTGGACAGTTACAAGTACCTTGGTGTTCATCTAAACAATAAACTGGACTGGACCTACAACTGAAATGCTCTATACAAAAAAGCACACAGCAGGCTGTACCTGCTGCGGAGGCTCAGGTCTTCTGGAGTGCAGGGGCCACTCCTAAAGACCTTTTATAACTCTGTAGCGGCATCAGCTTTTTTTTTACGGTGTGGTCTGCTGGGGCAGCACCATCTCTGCCGGGGACAGAAACAGACTGAACAGGCTGAACTAGGGCCAGCTCTGTTCTAGGATGCCCTCTGGACCCGGTGGAGGTGGTGAGTGACAGGAGAATGGTGGCCAAGCTATCATCCCTGTTGGACAACATCACCCACCCCATGCAAGAGACACTGACAACACTGAGCAGCTCCTTCAGTGGCAGGCTCCTGCATCCACGATGTGGGAAGGAGAGATCAGAAGGTCTTTCTTTCCAACTGCTGTCAGACTCTACAACAAAGCCCTTGTTGCTGACCACACGCACACACACAGACTAGCAAACACACACATCCAATTGACCATGTGCAATATTTTTCCCGGAGTGCAATTTTTCTGAGGCAACGTGCAATCCTGTTACACATATCGATATATCATTTCTCTCTCTCTCTCTCTCTCTCTCTCTCTCTCTATATATATATATATATATATATTTATTCAGGGTCGCGGGGGGAAGCTGGCACCAATCCCAGCGGACATCGGGTGAGAGGCAGGATACGCCCTGGGCAGGTAAAGGGCAACACACAGAGACAGACAGCTATTCACACTCACATTCACACCTAGGGCCAATTTAGAGTCGCCAATTAGCCGAATCCCCTCTGCATGTCTTTGGACTGTGGGAGGAAACCGGAGTACCCGGAGGAAACCCACGCGAACACGGGGAGAACATGCAAACTCCACACAGAAAGGCACCCGTACCGAAACCGGGGCTCGAACCCAGGACCTTCTCGCTGTGAGGCGACAGTGCTAACCACTCAGCCACCGTGCCGCCCATGTATATATTTATATTAACATATATTTATCTGTTTATATTTTATTTATACTTATCTGTTTGCATGTACATTTTTTATACATTACTGTCTTCAACATTGCTGCTCTTATCTTGATCTGTCCCATTTCTGCCGTGACAAGTGCAATTTCCCACTTGTGGGACTAATAAAGGATTATATTATCTTATCTTATCTTAAAATATTTAGAAAATATTTAAAATTTGCGAGCAGGCATGGCTGGCAGGCCAGCGTAACAGTGTATGAGGTATGATACATTTGGATGTCGCCCGGATGTACGAGTCACTTGCCTTGCATGACGCCTCACTCTCTCCCACAGCTCACGGAGTTACCTTGTGTATCGGTGTACTGTACAGTGCGTTACCACCTGTTTTTTTATGTGCTTCAAGAGCTAATTTGAATTCAAAAGCATGTCTTCTAAACGCCCAGCATGTCTCCTACAGGAAAAGGCTCCTCGGTACGCTAGGCTAAGCTAGGTTAAGATACCTAAGCTAGGCTAAGCAGTGGCCTACGACATTCGCCATACGATATTTTCCACTTACAATGGGTATAGCGGAACGCATCTCCATCGTAACTTGAGGACTACCTGTATAGGCTACACTAGTATAGTATACAGCACATTACAGTACTCACTATAAATGTGATGTTTCTACGAATTCTACACAAAATTCACCTCACTGTCGTCACAACCGCATGTAAAAATCTTCCGCTGCAGCTTTTGGAAACGGATATCCCCAGTCTTCCATCAGCAACTCTGGACATGCCCATGGACTCCACCCACAAGGAAACCCCACAGCGTGACAACATGGAGCTGGACGATGAGGACTACAATTAAAATGGCTCCAACATAGAAATGGACTCAGTCTCCCAAGAGGAAATGGAAGTCGACAGCATGGCCGACCGCCTTCGCTCCGATTCGCCGGAGTACTCATTGAACACAGGTGTGCTCAGTTTCTGTATACAAGGACTTTCCCTATTTAAGGACTGCGTTGTGCTGGTGCAGCTGCGAAGCAATAGTTTGTCATTTTTTGACACTAGCACCGAGCCTCGTTACTTCCTGATTGTTTTCCCGTGTATGACTTTGTTTCTCTCCTGGATTTACGTCTTTTGACATTATGCCCTTTATAGTATTTTCGCCCGTGTTTTGACCTCTGCCCATTTTCTGGATTTCACCTTCGCCTCACCTTTGATGTTCTGTTTGTCCGATCTCTGACTCCTTCCCTGTTTTTGGATTTTGATCCTGCCCTGTTCTCTATCTGTACCTCAAAACCTTTATTAAAGACATTTGCAATTACATTCACTCTCCCGGCTTGTTTCCTGGCAACTACATGCTCGCAAATGTTTTCTTTATGTGTTTAAATGTGTCTAGAATGTGTTTAAAGAATGTGGGAGGATCATTTAGGGCTTGAACAATTTAAAAAAAACAAACAAACAAACAAACTGTATTGTACTATACTTTGCAACCACAGGTGGCTCTTTTGTTTATTGAAAATACTGTCTTACTGTTTACGTTGTATGGTTCCGTTGATTGGTCTAACAATAAAAACATCATTAAATGTGACGGTATTTTGATTAAGGATGGCTTTACTCACTACTAGTTACGTTTTGTCTTAAGTGCTCATGGTGTATCCGTGATTCAGCGCAGTGCTACTATGAAACTTGCTATACTGAACGTAAGGTTAAGATGGACTTTACACCCGAATTTGCAATTGAACCTGTATTGCTTGGTCTGCTGGTGCAACCAGCCACACGAGTACAGTGAAGTGCACATGCATATCGTCCGTTTACCCCACGTCATGCCAGTTCCCTCTCCCTCCTTACCATCAAAGATGACATCGTTGGTGATGCTGAGGCGGGAATCCACAAGCAGAGCCTGCTCCTCACTGCGGCGTGGCCGAGAGCGGCGTGGCCGAGCTTCTGGGTTCGGCTGTACCATCAGTGGCTCCTGGCGCTTTCGCCGCTGCTTCTGTTCCAACAGCGCTCTCTGTACGTTGGTAGAAACAAAGATAATTCACACACAACATCGATGTTAGAAGAGCGACCAACTACAAATGAAAGGCTTCTGTGTCTGAAATACGCAATCCAGCATATCTGGTACAACAATTATGCAAGACTTAAAGCACTAGAGATCACACTTTCTCCCCTTTTTGATGTTTACTGAGAACATTACCTGAAGCTCTTGACCTGTATCTGCTTGATTTTATACATCGTGATGCTGCCACATGATGGGCTGATTTGATATCTGCATGAATGTTCAGGTGTACAGGTGTTCATAATAAAGTGGCCATGGAGTGGGCATTCTTCTTTTAAATTCATACCTGGGTAGCAGCAGCCATCGTAAACCATCGAAAATTCACCACACCATCCTGAAAACCCTGCTCTTATTTCTTACTTATCCACTGAGAACAAAAGAAGCAGCAAAACCAATTTTGCACTTTCCATCAGTGCAGAAGTAAAAGGAAACACGTGTATCTACAGAAACAGGATCTTCTGTCCTTGGATTACCTTTCTTTCTTTTATTCCACCAAGTAAGTGCTTTCTGACCTTCTTGTGAGGATGTTTTTGCCACTGAGAGTTTAAATGTAATGATGTGTTCCATCTATTAAAAGTCCAATTTGTCATTTCTTCGTTTGTCTCACAAAGCCAAACAAATACAGTTGATCCTCTCATCTACGGACACTGCATTAACGGATATCAGATGCAACGGTCAAAATCCGCTCGTCTGAATACATAATCCATTAGCCAGAATGTCCGGTATGAAAGCTTAAAAATCCCGGATGTAGCGATCCGAGTCCTGTAGATCAGCAATTGTCCGCTAGGTGGCGGTGACGCGTGCACAACTAGTTGTTTACAAGTGTGGGTTGAGCTGTCGTTGTGTAGCTGTACTGTTTTTCGGCGATTATTTGGTGTTTTTCACTGTTTTTCTGCCCAGTGCCACCACTATGCCACCCAAAGATAAGTCTAGTGGTAAAAGAAAGCGTCTCCATCTTAGTATTGGCCAGATCTTAGGGCTCATTAAGAAGTCTGGTGTTTCTGACTGGGAGTATGGTGTGAACGCATAAGGGAAATGGCATTTACAATTGTATTTACATATTTATTCACATTAGGATTTAACGTACCTACCTATTTATGTTGGTCGTTATGCTGCTTGTCATGCGTACAGTACTTGTGTAGCACTTTTATGGACCTTAGTGGTGTTTTTCTTTGCATTTCCACTATTTTAACCCACCCACACACACCCCCTTCACATCATCGGACTATTCACCTCAACGGACAACCCCCCCACCCCCACCCCCCCATTAGTCCATTAATGAGAGGATCGACTGTACATACATTTGGATACTTTATTCAAATTAATGACCATAATTGGCTCAACTTTTATACATGCATTTAAAGTAAACCCCAGATAAGTGTGTCCTCAAAAAGAAAATTCGCAGTTACTATACAGGGTCAAAAGTACCTGGATACCTGACCATCACACCCATATGTGTGCTTCTTCAAACTTTTGCAACACAAACGGAAGCTAATTTTGTTCAGAATGGCTTTGCTACTTTACTACAACTAAGAGACCTAAATTTGTTCCAGCTTTACAATGCCCATGTTTGCTACAAAATGAATCAGAGACCTCAGGCAGTCCGGATTGGGAGCAGCATCTTAAGCACCACGACACTGAGCACTGGAGTTCCCCAGGGCTATGTGTTCAGTCCACTGCTGTTCACTCTGCTGACTGCATCTCAAATCACATCATTAAGTTTACAGATGACACGACCATGGTTGGTCTCATCAGCAAGAGTCAGCAAACAGAGAGGAGGTGCAGCAATTAATGGACAGTTAAATCAACAACCTGTCTGTGAACGTGGACAAAACAAAATTGATGATTTTTGAGCACAGAGCCTTCACTCTCCACCGAACACTGAATATCAAGAGCACCAAATTCCTTGGCGGAAAACCTCACCTGGTCCCAAGAAACCCCAGCAGCGTCTCCACGTTCTCTGAAAGCTTCGGAAAGCCCATCTCCCACCACCCATTCACACCATTTTCACTTATTCTATCAAGGGACTATCGAGAGCACCCTGAGCAGCTGCATCACTGTCTGGTATGGAAACTGCACTGTATTGGACTGCAGGACCCAAGGGGGATAATGAGAACAGCTGAGAAGATCTTTCATCCGTTCATCACAGACATTCATCACACATGCTGCATCCACAAAGCCACTAGCATTCTGAAGGACCCCACACACCCCCACACAATCACTTCACCCTCCTGCCATCTGGCAAGCGGTACCAGAGCATCTGGGCCTTCACTGCCAGACTGTGCAACAGTTTCTTCCTCCAAGCCATCAGATGATGCCTTAGTACTCTGGGACTGAACTGAAAACACACACAGACACACACACACACACACACACACACACACACACACACACACACACACACACACACACACACACACTCTCTCTCTCTGAAATGAACACATTCCATTACCTCTGCAATCTTTGGAGAAAATCAAGATGCGCGAGTGCGCAGTAAACCGTGAATGAAGCACAGGGCTGCGAGAAGCGAGCGCATTTATCTCCGGTGTGTTGTGTTTAAAAAACGCAGTGTTTCTCTGTGTGCTCACTACCACTCTTTTTGTTCAGTTTTCTTGTCTCTGCATGCCTGTAGCGTCTGTTTTGCTCGGTTTAAACTGGTAAGCACTCTCATACAAAACACTGATTTTCAGGGAACTATTTCAGAAGCAAGCAGGAAACTGAACAAACTGAGTGAACAGTGTGGCGAGTGCAAGGCTGCGTGAAGTGAGCACTTTCAAAGACACAGTGTATTTTCTGCTGTTTTGCTCGGTTTCCTTGATTCAACACGCTTACAGTGACTGTTTCACGACTCTGCGCTCACGTTTTAAAGCCAGCGATCTCACTCCATATTTTAAGACAAATGTCAGTAATGGAGTTAACACCTATACATAAATGTATGTCTGATTTCAATTCAAATCAATTCAGTTCAATTTTATTTATATAGCACTTTCAACAACGGACATTGTCACAAAGCAGCTTCATAATATATATAGTCCAATTAGAGGCTGTATGTATATATATATACACACACAGACAGTGATCCCTCACCATATCACGCCTCAAATTTTTTGCCTTCACTCTATCGCGGGTTTTTATTTAAATTGGTCTAATTATATATTGTGGCTTTTCCACTGGTCCGCGGGCTTTTTCTGGTAGAGTATGGTTAATTAGCCGATGGCTGATTAGCTACCCAATCAGAGCGCCCGGCTAATCACAGTATCCTGGGTGCTGATTAACTAAGCAAAGAGCATCATCCTGAGTTGAGTTAGCCAGCATCTCACGTCTCGCTCATTCAGCATCAACATATTTCACTGAGCTTTTGTGGGTATTAAAGCCCTTCCTTATGTCTCAAAAGCTATCTGCGCCTTCTAGTTCTTCCGAGGCCATGCCCAAGCACCGACAGAAGATGCTAACAATCGCCAAAAAAGGTAAAACTTTTGGACTTGTTCAAGGAAAGGAGCAGCTTCGCCGCTGTAGGACGCCATTATGGCATCAATGAGTCCACAGTTCATTAAATAAAGAAGGCTGAAAAGAAGATAAGAGCTACGGCCACAGTGTCTTATAAACAGGGCGCCAAACCAGTCGTAAGAGGGCGGAATAAGGCTGTGGTCCGGATGGAATCTGCTTTAGGACTCTGGATTGAGGACTGCTGGAAGAAGAACATCCCTGTGGACACCCATATAAATCCCAGAGAAGGCCAAGCAGCTTCATGAAATGTTTCTGGATGGCAGGGATGAGCTGGAGGATGACCCTCAACCTGGAACTTCTGTGGATTCCCCCAGCAAGAAAAGTGACTTTGCCACCAACAAGGGCTGGTTTGAAAAATTCAAGAAGCGATTCAACTTGGCCAGCGTGAGTCTCCATGCAGAGGCTGGCTCCGCCGACAAAGCCGCAGCATAAATTTATGTCGACGACACCTTCAAGAACATCATTAAAGAAGGCGGAGACCAGCCGGAGCAGGTGTTCAATATGGACGAGACAGCCCTATTCTGGAAGCAAATGCCCTCTCGTACTTTCATCACAAAGGAGGAGGCAAGAGCCCCGGGCTTTAAGGCTCATAAAGACCATGCCACACTAGTCATGTGCGGCAATGCTGCAGGCTTTTTGCTCCAGCCTGGGCTCATCTACAAATCCAAAAACCCCAAGACCCTGAAAAACAAGAATCAGAACCTGCTGTCTGTCTACTGGATGCACAACCTGAAGGCCTGGATTACAAAACTCCTGACGGTTGATTGGTTTCACCAATGTTTCATCCCGGAGGTAAAGATCTATCTGGCAGAGGGGGGGCCTTGAATTCAAAGTGCTTTTGCTTCTGGACAATGCTGGAGATCATCCCGTGGATCAAGGGGTTATCCGGGCCTTCAAGGCACTGTACACTAAGAATGCCCTGCAACACATGGTTGATGCCATGGAAACGGAAGAACACTTTTCCCTGCAGGTCTACTGGAAGAATTACGCCATCGCATCGTGCCTGGTGAATGTCCAGAAAGGACATGAAGAAGGAGACTGTCAATGCATGATTCTGAAGGAGTTTTAAAGTATTCTCAAGCAATGCATAGATATGCAATGGTACTCATTTTGTGTACAAATTTAACACTTGCAGTTAGATTTGTACTTCATTCATTTGTCTTCTGCTGCTTAATCTTGTTCAGGGTCGCGGGGGGGCTGCTGGAGCCAAGTCCAGCAGACTTCAGGTGAGAGGCGGGGTACACCCTTGGCAGGTCACCAGGTGACACACAGACAGACAACCATTCACATTCACACCTACAGGCGATTCAGAGTAACCAATTAGCCTAATCCCCTCTGTGCATGTCTTTGGACTGTGGGAGGAAACCCACACGGACACAGAGAGAGCATGCAAACTCCACACAGAAAGGCGCCCAGGTCGACCCCGGGGATCGAACCCAGGACCTTCTTGCTGGGAGGTGACAGTGCTAACCACCACACCACACCACACCACCGTTATTAGCTGTTTGTGTACACACTGTTTTAATGGAACGAAAGGTGAATTGGAAATGTGCTTGAGCTAATGAGCTAATCACCACACCACCATGGTGGCCCTAGATTTGTCTTGATTGGGGCATATATAGGGCAGATTCCGAGGCTAAAAGACACCTGACACTTGCTCATGAGTTTGACTGAACAGATAATTGAATAAATATGCAAATATCGACCGAAGGTAAGAATTATTAAAATTTCAAGCGTACCCTACATTAGTAATGCTTAAAGGGGAACATAATCTACAGATGATTGTCACTGTAGCTTATGGTTGCAATTAAACTCGTCATAAATCCTTCGCAGAGGAGGCAAACGCTTTGTTCAGAATGATTTCCCATGAGGTAAGAAAATGTTCGAAAACATGGTCAAAGGCTCCATCATGGGGAAAATTCACAGTATTCTGTAATCTTATTATATTTAAATATATATATATATATATCCAGACAGCACATTTAACAGCAGACTTTTGTCCCATTGTCTGTGATAGGACTGGAATTATTCTAGAAACGTTATGACGGAGCCACAAGGCTCTTTTTCAGCCAGCAAGCCGAGCTTTACACATTTTCCTTTTTCGTATTCTCAGCAGAGGGTGAAATAATCTGGTCTGGTTTTATGTGTTGTTTCAAGAATAAAAGCTATTTACGAGTAAAAAAAAAATAATAATAAATAAATAAATAAGCTGTTTATAGCAATTATAGCTACAGCCCCATATTGGATGACCTCAAGCAGTACCATTATGAAGCTAAAAATATCTAATAATCTAATAGAGATACCAGATGACTGACTTGGCTGTGAGCTCAACAGGCCAGGATGTGTGGCAGTCAAAAGGATGCAGCAAACAACAGTATCACACACACACACACACACACACACACACACACACACACACACACACACACACACACACACACACACACA
>JAQLOM010000016.1:2525823-2537618 GCA_030068315.1 Chrysichthys thysi
ACACACACACACACACACACACACACACACACACACACACACACACACACACACACACACACACACACATTTCCATCCATTTAAGATCACATCATTGTCTGGAGTTACATCATTCCTGTAAAGAGTTCTCAGACCTGCTGCTTAAAGCAAACAGACTTGGTTGCAACATACAGCCAGCTCTCCAAGCTGAGGCTGATCTTGAACAAAAAGTTCCTAAACCTAGGGCTAGAGCTGGAGAACATCCCCAAACATTCCCAACTCTTAAACTGAAAGGATGGCACACATTAAGCCTGTATTAGTTGGACAAAAGTTCAACATATTCATCTTCCAGGCTCAGATAACAATTACTAACCAGGCCCCCAGTGAGGAACGGTTCCTAGAACCTATTCCCCACCCTTCCCCTTCAGTAGATACATAACCGAATATTAACATGTTTGGAATGAACAGAAACATTCTGGTCTGAAAGATTCACCGGGCATCTGGCTGAGACCAGAGCAGAGCGGTCCCATTCTGCGTCAGTTTTTCATCAACATGCAAAGCATGGTTTCCTCTGGTGTCTCTGCCCTTTCTGATACATAATGCAGGTTGTAGTACATCATCTGAGTAGTAATCGTACACTACACCTTAGTGCAACCCCCCCCAATCCCCCCATGAACACTGAAAGTACACCAAGTACATAATTTGGGAAGCAGCTGAAGAATTTCAACATTACTCATATTAACAAACAATCTTCACCGCTGTGTTAATTACGGTTTGCTAGCCTTTTCCGTACCTGGTTAAATGTGAGCAGGCGAACAGGTTTGACGCGGTAAGATAGCGGTATGGCGGCCAGACGCCCCACTGTGATGGCCGCCCAGAACACGCTGGTCAGGTATCCCGCCATCTTGTGAGATAGATTCATGGGTGGAGCCACGGCGTAGGTGTAAACGAAACCCGTGTATGACCCCTGAGGTGTAAAGCATAGAAGTTCCATCACATCACACTTACTTTATTACTCATTCCATTTAACGAGAACAAGAAATCAGAAATGGGATTCAGTAGTGTGGAAGCGGTATTCCATACCACTATGCCATCTGAGAAGAAAAGCACCATTCCACCAAAGACATGGAGTCCAAAGAAAGAAGGTGGACGTCCCTTCAGCTTGCTGAGGTGACAGCAGTTTAGCATATCCATGTGTCCTGTGGAGAAAACAAACAAACAAACAAACAAAAAGAAGCGGTTCCTGATCACATAGCTTGCGTTCATTCCACTTCAGTTTAGAAAATCCTTTGTGCGCCATGCTGGACCCAGTCAGAACATGGTGGAGTTAGTGCTTGGATCTTGCCTGTAGGTTCCTGAAGCTCCGTCGCACTCACATCAGCATGCTCCGAGCTCTTCTGCATCTTTACTGCACCCAAGCAGGACTCCCCACCCAAGAGACGAGGACTGGGCTCAGGGCAACATGGGAGCAGCTGCTCACGATACATGAGAACCAAGACGGCGAGAGGCACCGGAAGCTGGATGTAGAGAAGTGAGAACACTCACGTACTTTACATTCATTATTCACTCCAGTCCCCGTGCAGTGCATGATTATCATTTTACACAAGAGCCCCCTCCAGAGACCTCGCTAAAGGAAAGGTAATTATGGCTACTGAAGGCAACTATGACAAAACTCCAAACACAAACATGTACACCAGGGTTCGAAACCCGACTCTGAATCTGTAATGGAACTGTTTATACTTGTAAATGGAGCACATTTTTGCAAATGAAAATGGAGTCTGTAAATACCCGCGAGAGGATGTTTGGATGGTTGTGTGGTTCTTGGCAGAATCGTTTCACATCTGATTTCACAACGGAGTTTAACAGCGCGCCCACCCGCCCGCCCGCCCCAAATGGGCTGAAGGTTGCTCTAGCCTGAAGGTGTCAACGTCAAGGCTAAAAAGTCTCGTTTCATTTAGCCTGCACTCGCAACTCGCACAAGTAATTAAAAACAGCCCGTAACACACACTACAACAAACTATCAGAATTCACAACAGAGCAGTAAAAAGCACACACGAGCTTCCATCTCACCAGGCTGAAACGCTGGCTAAAATCAATGCCTATCTGCCACGTTCGACACGAATCAGACACGTCTAAAAACGATTCAGAAACATGTCGGGCGTTTTTAATCTTCAGTATGATTCAAGGATCGACTCAAACTCCTGAACCCTATGAACCTGTAAACGTGATGAGAAAGAGAAGTTGGAGTACAAAAGACGAGACGGGAATGGAATGACGTAAGGAGCAGAGATAATCCTGACCCAGCCCACATGTGGTAAATCTGTCGGGGGGGAATTCATCGTTATACTGTTTAAGCCAGAAGGTTTTCTAGGATTATCAGGAGGAGTGCTGCAGATGGTTTATACAGACTAGGTGGGGCTCAGGATGTCTCGCCACACCTCACGTGGTATACATTCTATAAAAAGCTTCCATATGTGTAGGAATAAAGGAGGACATACAGGACTGTAAAAAAAAAAAAAAAAAAAAAAAAAAAAAAAAAAAAAAAAAAAAAAAAAAACACACTTCCTTACTCAGGATCAGATGATCACGGTGTGAAAAACTCATCTCCACTGTGCGATTTTTATGAACTTTGCGTGAATTTCTGTGGGGTGGCTTTTGAAACGTCTTATGATTTCCGGCTAGATCTGGGAAGACTGCTAGGATGACTACATCTACTACTATGACTATTGTGTACAGCTACGTCTGTGGTGAACGCCGTAACATTTAATTCTTAGTTAACCAACACCCGCTGAATTGCACTTCACTTTCATCAGTGCTTTGCACTTGCGCCATGCTGAATTCTGTCTGAGAAAGAGAGAAGGTCCTGAAAACAGAATTTTCCTAAAAATTAAATGGTGAAATTTTGAAGATGTCATATTGACACATTTATAGTCATGTTTTAGTAATAGTTGGGAAAATCCTGATTAAGGAATAAGAAAGTGTAAAGACGTTCTTTTACATGGATGCCAGCACCTATTGGAAATATGTCCATTTCAAGCTGTACTCACCTTCTCCAGGCACAAATCCAGCCTATAATTGTGATTGCATTGCGTTGCGTTGTTACGCAGGCAACACGATGAAAATAGTTGCCATGAATCGCAATGCAATGCAATGCAATGAGAAGTTATTCACATCTGATGCAAAGTCAGTGTTTAATTCTCCATACACAGGAGACGTGCCTTCCACATGCAGCAAATTAAATAAGAATGCTTATTTAATTATTTATCTATCCCAGTCAGACTAACCATCTTCCCAAATCAGTTCAAGTAACATCCCACACCAATTTCATAACTCAAGTGCATCATTCAACTTTGCCCATGCAAGTAACCAAACCCAAGTTGTTCCAGCACATTCGCCCTTCTCATGAACATCTGCGACATTACTTACATTGACGAACGCCATGATCCAGAAGGCGTAGGACACGTTGGTGACCACTTCACCTTCCGTATGCAGAGAAATGTGGGACACATTATGCAGATGTCTGCCAGACAGCGTGTTCCTCAAGTGTCTCATGGTTGATGATGAATTGATGGTGGTGTTTCCTAAGATGCAGTCGGTTTCTGACAGAAACGGGTCAGCGATAAGGGGGCTCAATAATGCCCCAAGACCAATGAAGAAGTGGAGCACCTGGAAGAGAAAATAACATTAATAAAGCAATGAAGAGGATGGAAATGTATTCACAACAGTCTATTGCCATCGTCAGGTTCTCCATGGAGTCTTGAAGGGTTTTTCTTCCAGAGACTCCTCAGGGTGATCAATGAAACCCTTGTGCTACAAATGTACACATGTGAACAAACTGCACATCAGTGTGTTGGTTGATTTAGCTAGTAGGTTCAGCACATTTACAGCCAGCTATGCAAAATGCAAGGCTAGGGATGGTTAACGGCCGCACGTCAACATTAACATCTTCAGTAATCACTTTAACGCGGTCAGGGAGGGCAGTGGATCCGGGGCCCATCCCTGGAATTCTGGATGCAAAAGTTACACCCTGTGTAGGACATGATTCCATTGCATTCACAAACTCATTCACACCTAGGGGCAATTTAGGGTTGCCAATGCACCTACCGGTCAGAAACTGGAGAACATGGGGAAAGACCGATTGAACCACGGCCATGGAGCTGAAGTTGGAACGCTATCCACTGCGTCAGTAAGGAAAACTCCTGAAAGACTGTCAGTTAAAATCAACTGGCAAATCAACATTTTGGACGAGAGGTCACATTACAAGGTATTGAGCCTTTTTCGAGATGTTGGTTTAGGTAGAAACATGTTCTCTGGTGCCAGTGAAAATGCTCAATGCCATTTAACGTAATGCATGTCGACACTTGGCCATCTCTTCCATATATGGGTTAGCCCTTACGGGGCCCAAACCTGTTCCAGCATGACAAAGCCCCATGCACAAAGCAAGGTCTGTGAAGACATGGCATGCTAAGGTTGGTGTGGAATATCTGAAGTGGCCTGTGGAGACCCCTGACCTCAACCCCAAATCCCCACAGCCACGATCCGAAACCTAGTGCAAAGCCTTTCCTAAGGATCGGAGGTTATTGTAACAACAACGAGGGAAGAAATGTGGAATGGGACGTTGGGTATGGGTGTGTCGGTCAGGGGCCCACATGGGTTTGGCCATGTAGTTCATCATCTTACCTGGAGGAAGACACTGGAGTCTTTCTGGTAGAGCTTCACCAGTTGCAAATTGGAGATGGTATCGATGATGCCCATCGCCAGGCCTGTAACAGCCATCGCAGCTACCAGCATCAGCAGATTGCTGCATAGCGGGATGAAGGCGAACACGACAGAGATGATGAATGTGGATGCAGCGAGGGATGATAAAGAGGAGCAGAGTCTGGAGGGGAGATATGGACATCATTCAATCTACAGCAAGGGGTTAGTTTCAGTTACAGGAGGTGACAGCCTTACTGCTTCCATCAGGAGTTCCAACATCATGTTACACTGATATAGTAGAAACTTCATTTACCAACTAGAGAAAGAGGATCTTCAAGGGTTCCTTCAATCATTCATTTAACCATTTAAACAAAGCTTTCTCAGGAGTTCTACTGGAAATCATGTTTTAAAAAGAAAACAAGAAATCTTTAAGGATTTCTCCAGACATGAAACATTTCATAGTGCTAGATGAGACAAAAGTTAACGAATGGCCGTCTGCGTCAGCTAGCAGGCTCACCAAGAGCCGTTTTATGTAGCTTCGCAAAGTAAGCTGGCTACGTACATGTTTGGGGGGAAAAATAAATAAAATAAATTGTAAAGCGCATTCTAAAGGCGATTTGTGTGAAACCATTCTCAAAGAAAAACCCTCCATTGTCAGGCTCTACACAGAACATGAAAGTTGTGGTTTTTTTATAGACAAAAGGCATCTATGAGTACAATGTGAATAAATTGCCCATCGACACCGCTGTGGGTTTTGGATAGCAAGCGCAGCGAGAGAGGTTTTAAATAGCCAAGCAAGGTTCGTTAGCCATCTGTATGCAGTGTGTGTGGGGGGGGGGGTCCTGAGGGGTTCCTTTGATAGTTAGTAATTCTAGCTTCTAAAGGAGTTTTCCACGGGTCATTTTAATTAAAGGGAAGCCATGTGATGTGACTTAAAGGCTATGTAAAGACTGACCATTAATTTTCCTAGCAAGCTGAAACAAACAGGACGACAGATTAAAGATCCAAGGTCCTGCACAATGCTTAGCGCACAAGTATTCACTCCGCCTGAATTTTTCCCACATTTTGGAGATTCAGTTTGCAGTGTCACGTCAGGCTATGCTAGCTAAAGTTAAAAAGAAAAGAAATTAAAAACATGCATACTTATTTGTACGCTCTGAGTGCCCCATTAGTTTTGGGTTATATTCGGGCTGCGATAACTCATACGAACTCAAGGTGAAAACACACACACACACACACACACACACACACACACACACACACACACACACACACACGAAATGAAGTGTGTTGAAATACTTCTGAATACATTCTGCTTTTAAATTGGGGCGCTTTTTTTTTTTTTGAGAAAAAGCATTCAGTTGTAGACAAAAGACGGAGAGGACGGGGAGAAAAGGAAAAAGAAAGGAAGTAAAATTCTAAGCTTTGGAGAGACTTGGTTTCAGTAATGACTACAAGGATTGTGATGTGTATTCTGGTTGAGGAATTTATTCAATTTAGAAAAATGTGAATTTGCATCTAATTTACGTTCCGCCGTCCCCCCGCGAAAGGTGAAGCCGCGATACTGTGAAGTCACATTAATTTTTATTTATCTATACTTTCAGGCTTTATAAACCATTTCCACTCTCTTAACCTTTCCCACACTCTTATAAAACACTTCCCATGCTCTTAAACACTTTCTACACTCTTAAACCTACTTCATTTTAATAAGATAAAATTCATGCGTACCTGCTGCCGATGAGGTCACTTCCTGTTCAGGAGCTGAAGCGTAAGTGGGTTACACAGCTTTCACTTTTCAGCCACTGATGATAGTGCATACTGTTTTATTTCAATTTAAAATGTTCTTTTAATGTTCGAATGAACTTTTTTTTTAATTATTTTATATTCCAGAGTCCTGCAAAAGCCAAAAAATTCCACAAATCAAAATTTGAAAATCTGTGATGAGTGAAGCCACGAGAGGTGAACCGCGGTATTGCGGGGGTTCACTGTAAATGGTTGTGGTACTTGCATTTGGTGTTTGAGAACTTAACTCTAAAATGAAATTGAGTCAAAATCAAAACTACAAAAAAAAAAAAAAAGTGCAACAAACTAGAATTGAATAAACTTTTCTAGAGGAATCCTGACACTCGCATTGAGTGAAATGGAGATGTGTGCTAAAATGAGACACCTATTTTTTAAAAACACAATCACACGTTTTTCCTTTTCATGGTTTTTCATTGCAGTGGAAACAAGAACAGAACTCCTGACTGGCAGCTTTGATTTCACCTTGGCTTCAGACATTCATTTGCCTTCAAAGTGATAACGTATCAGAATAATACAACTAGAAAATAAAACTATCACTACTCTCCCTTTCATAGCAGATTTTCCTTCAAGTTGTGATCCGAGCATTTCTTTGCCTTAAAGTGATAACACCAGCCTTGTGCTGCTTCTAAAGAGCCATTCCCTTATCTTACTTCAGTTTTAGGAACATTCCTGTTTCAGAGAATATGTCTGTATCTCAATCACCTTGAGACACAATGAAAGTCTCTTATCTACAATCTCACCTTAAGATAAAGCGAACGTTTGCTCTTTCCGAATATTAAGCCATGTCAGAGGATATTTAGGGGTCAGACAGCGAGTAACCGAGCGCAAACGAGCCGAAGATGGTTATCGTCATGCTTCCCTGACGTTTAGTGCTGGCCATTTTGATGGCTTCTGGAAAGTTCCTTTGCCTAAGGCCAGGCTACAACGTGTACTTTTTTAATCCATATTACTGGCCTCTCACTTCTTGTAGTTATGAACAAGTTCTGCTTGCACTGTTCTGTGTGTGAGCGAGCGAGCGAGCGACTCAAAGGAAACGACGGGAGGAAAATGGAAAACACTGGAATGGTTTCCAATGGAACCAGGACTCTGAAATCCAGCTACTAACAATGACCGAAAACTTGCCATGCTAATTGATTTTTTCAGCATTTTTGGACTTGATGGCTTTTGGGCTTTTCTATAGATGGTGAAAACTCCATTCTGATTGGTCCGAAGGCTCTGTACACTGGCCACACCACATAAACAGAACAATTACATGCAACTGTTGAGCTGGTAAAAATGTTCTGTAAGGATCTGTTTGTTTAGCATTTGTGGAAGGAGTCTCCAGTGTCAGTGCTTCATATCGGTTAGAGGTAAAGCTGCAACCACATTTTCGGAGAAGTTTAAGTTCACAGGAACATGACCAAACGTGTTTCTTTTCCCCTTATTAACTTCAAGAATGAAAGACAGACAGACAGACGAGAGGCGCTGGTGAGGGAAACTGTTTATAGCTGCTACGACGAGCGAGATCAGGAACTAACTTGTTTCCACAACATTAAACACAACTATGAATGATAAAAAAATATGAAGAATAAATAACACTCCAGGACGTGGTGTACAAGCTAAATAACACACCGCCCAGTAGCTGATCATTTCCCTGTAACAGCACACCCAAGCTTTATTCTTTACTAAACTTATGTTCGATGTTCCTGACGTCAGATGAACGCTCCCCTGCCTGTCTGAGGCTGGAGCTGGAGCACATGCGTACTGTTCATCACACCCTTCAAAACAAGTCACAAAACAAAACAGCACGTCAACTTCTTATCAGGTTTCTGTATTTGTTCCTACATCCAAGATCCTGGGATGAGGACAGAGCTTCGTCCATACTGCGAACATCATAAAACCATACATCACTATATACGCACTCCTACAGGCCCCACACAATGTGGGATTTGGGGCAAAGAACAAATGTTGACCTTCACACACGTTCATTAGAGGTTCTCCAGTAACAGGAAATAAATCCATGTTTAGTTCCTGGTGAGAATCACGTGTGTGTCTGTGCGCGCCTCATCTTTCAAGTGTTACAAGGGAAAAAAATACAAAAAAGAAATGTTTTTCCTGTCTGTGTGAATAACTCTGCAGATGAAAGACAGTAAACTGTTCTCCAGCTACATCCTGCCACTTTAACGCAATTTAACTATATTCAGTAATATGAGATGTTACAAAAGCATAATGGGGTATCTTTTGCCACAGAGGGAAAAAAAAAATCATTTTGGAGGTAATGTAGCATGCTGTAATTGTTCATTATTGGATGGGATTTTGTAAATAATAAAGCTTACAGATGAGATAGAAGATGAAATTGCTGGCTAAATCATTTATTCTATTAACACATTACAGGAGAGAGCGCAAGAGTGAGAGAAAAAAAAAGATTGGAAACCAAACTCAAAGCCTTATGTACGGAGAGGCATCGGGGGGTGGGGGTGGGGGCATACAACTTTACAAAAAATTTAAAGCTTAAAACTTTAGATTGGTAAAATCCGAGAGCAATTACGTCACACAAGCCCTTTTAATCATAATGAAACGTGACCTGATCTTGAAGAATTTTGTTTTTAATTATCATCAATTTTTATTAATTTTAATTAAGGATCATGGAATTTTTTTTTTTAAAACTACCCATTACACTTGGGGGGAAATGAGACTAAAAACCCTACTGTTATTGTTTAGAAAAATAAGTATAATTTTCTTACAAATTCTCTTTATTTACAAATTTATTTATACAACTAACAGAATATGGATAATTTTTCCTTCCTTTAAATTTACGTATAATAAAAAGTACAGTGCTATGTTTTAAGAAAATGTCTACTTGTTCACTTTTAATCAAAAATAAAATGACGTCATTAGATCCATTTATTAATTTATTGTGGGTCAACAACAAAAAAAAAAAGAAAAAAAAAAGTCTGAAAATTAAGTACAACATAACTAAAAGGACTCAAGTTTCGAATTTGGATCATGATGAACAGAGTCATGATTATTCATCATTTCTCATCTTGTTGTGTGTATACATATATCACACACACACACACAGTTTTACATATTATACAATCACGGTTTAGTTTAGTTTGAATCCTGCCGTGGTCTCATTTCTAATTCATCGCTGCTTGTCAGTCTTTCCCCCCTGATGCTTTTACACAGAAACAATGAAAAGCACACAGTAGTTTTATTCCATAAATGTCCCAATTCATTTACAATTTTATTTCTACAACTAATAGAATCATGTATGCTTTTTTTTTACCCCTTTGATGAAGTCCCAACACACAACACAGTACTAGATTTTATAGAGCTGCAGAAATGTATTTTTAAAGAAACCCTGCTGTGTCCAACATCAGTAAACTTTCTGCTGCCCCCCCCTGTGCTGCCCCCCCCTGTGCTGCCCCCCCCTGTGCTGCCCCTTCAGCTCCTGAGACTAAAGCAGGGCCTGATGTTCCTCAGGAGGACAGTGCCGAGTTCCCATACAGAGTGCAGGACTGCTGTGATGTGCAAATCTCTAAACTCACTCTTGGGGACATAATGAAGTGAAACCACACACACACACACACTCTCCGCCCCCACCCCCCAGGGTGGAGTGTGTTCCAGATGGAGGTCCTGCACGCTGAGCTCGTGCAGTGTTGGATGTACTCACGACTTGCTGAAGAATCCTCCCCCGAAGCTGCCCACGAACAGACAGAGCTGCTGCGCGAAGAAGGCGAGTGTGACCTGCTGCAGGCTGGAGCGCGTCTGGCAGCGCAGGTCGAGCACGGTGGGTCCGAGCAGGGCCAGGCACAGGCCGAAGCTGAAGAAGGCGCTCCAGTAGGTGAGGGTGGGCTGCCAGTGCCCGCGGAACAGCGCGCAGCCGCGGGATCCCACCACACTCCGCACCACGTTACAGTTCCGGTCCAGGTTCATCTCTCCGCTGTGCGCGCGCTCTCCTACAGCACTGCGTGACTGTGCCACAGCCGCTCACGGACACGCGCATGGCGGGCAGAACGCGCTGGAGTCGGGAAAGTGTTCAAACATCAGCATGATCCTCCCACTGCATCCATCCTCCCACACCGCCTTTATCCAGCCCTGTCCCCACACCGCGCCACGGGAACTCCCAGGGGGGGAGGGGGGACGTGTTTTGGATTGCCAGAAAAACTTTCTTAACTATTCAAAAACCAAAATATTCTGCGCCTTTCCCAGATGCTTTAACACCACCGAGCACCTGAGGCCGCTTTCCGGGCTGTGAGACTGAAACTGCCTCTGGGGGTACAATTGGCCAATCTGGCAACCCCGAGGTTCTTAATTGGTAGGCGACTTGAGTCAGGTGTGAGGGGGAGGGGGCGCGAGGGGGAGGGGGGTGTAAACAGTTTTAGCAGCTGTCCTAAAATTTGGCTTTAGTATAAAACACACAAACAAATAAATCAAACAAAACAAGCCTAATATTAGGATTTTTTTTAATCCTAAACTATTAATTTATAATATTCTTCACCTGAACAACCTTCAGCAGATTTCTGTCATTAATCAACTTCGTGTTATTCTGTAGACCGGTTTATGGACTCATTACCTTTATTTTTGTGCTTATCTTTTCCTTTATTTTTCTCCTTAGCCTTATGTTTAAAAATACATTTTTGTACTTGGTTGCACTTTGTGTTTATTATTATTATTATTATTATTATTATTATTATTAAAGTCATAAATAAGGTTAAAGTTAAGGTTAAAGGTTAACTGAGTTTTAGTCATCAGCCACATCGATGCAGACTTTGTAGATTTAACTAAATAATTTCTTTTGATCTTTGAATGAATTGATTTTTTTTCATTATTGGTGGCAGATATTTTAGAATGCTGTAGGGTTACAGAAAAGTTTTGGGTAAAATAAATAAGTAAATAAATAAATAAATAAATAAATAAATGTTTAATTTGTTAAATTAATACAAGCAAATATTTTGGTTAATGAAAGAAAGATAAAAAAAATGTATTTTATTTTACTCTTAGAGGTATATATATTACCCATAAACGAAATGGACAAATATTCACATATAACCTTTCCACCATATATATATATGAGTGAGAGAGCAAAGAAGTATATAACTTTTAGATTTATTTATTTATTATATTATTTTTAGGTTTACACAATGGGAAGATTTTTGCCTTCTTTACATAAATATATCAATATTTTTTGTACTCCATGTAAAGGCATTTATAGCTGTGTACCACCTACACAATTTATTTATATATTTATTTTACTATTTATTGTCTTTTTTCTTCTGGTAGTATCTTATTATGGAATATCAACTGTACTTTGTTATATATATATATATATA
>JAQLOM010000016.1:2600189-2610220 GCA_030068315.1 Chrysichthys thysi
CATCAGTACTTTAGGGAATGAATGGTCATGAAAATAAAGAACACACATTGAATGAGAAAGTGTGTCCAAACTTCTGGCCTGTACTGTATATTAGGGCTGGGCGAGATGACCTAAAAAATTGCATCACAATATTTTCCGACATTTTCAAATGAATAATATTCCATATTTAATCATGATATATATTCTACTCTGAAAATAATGTTTCAAACATTCAGACAAAAGAACATGTTGGACATGCATCTCACAAGCTCTTGTGCACACAGTTAGACTGTCGTGTAACAGGCCTAAGATTTATTCTCCGCATCATGTAACATCACACAGACTCTTCACTGATGGAAAAACACTGCAGCTAGCTGTTCATTTCTGAAGAAAAGCTGATATTTCTGTTAAATCGCGATACTCAAGCTATTCAGCCGGCCGATGATCTGAATGGTCCTATGGCATGGGAATGCATGGATGTCCCCTGCAATAAGATCTACGCTGCAAAAGACCAAACAGCCATGCACTGATCCCCTATGTCTAAACCTCCTGACAGACGAACAACTCCTGCTTCCATTACACTGTGAAACTGCAATCCATAGCTTATGTTATGTACTTAGTAATGTGCATATTACTCATACTGTATGTCACATACTGTACACTGCACAACCATTCAGGAATCTCACTATTTAATGCACTATCTCACTTTGGCTAAAATAGTTTGTATAGACATTTAGAATTTATAGCTACTTCACATTTAGGTTTATTTATCCTTATACACTGACCTTTATTTAGTGTTTAGTGTCTTGTATTGATATCAAAGCAAACATCAAGTCAAATTGCAATAAATCTGATTCCGATGTAATCATGGCCAACTCCCACCCGTCAGGCAGCTCTCCTCTAAGACACAACCGTTACCATCCATGGAGAACTTAGGCTATCTATCACGTGTTTCCGCTGAGGAACATGAAGTCAGCTGAGGATGCGCATGAGCTTAGAGATGCCTAGGATTGTCTAGCGTCGGGCTACATGTTTCTCCTGAGATACCAGCGATCCAGACTCCTTCTGCATTCCATTTTAAGTCTGGTTCCTCTCATGGTTTCTTGCTCATGAGTTCTCAGGGAGTTTTCCCTTGCTGTTTGGGATAAATGTAAATTTTACACCTGGATTTCTGTAAAGCTGCTTCGTGGCGATGTGTATTGTTAAAAGCACGATATAAATTGGATTTAATTGACTAGTTACAGGTAAGGAACGGAGAAATCAGTTGGTTTGTAGGTCAGACAATGCTGAAACTGAGTAATGTTTATGTGAAAACAAACAACTGTTTGAAACAACTTTATGTTGGGAGTTTCGGCAGACAAGCTTGAGGGGTGAAAATTGACCACTTGCACCTCCTCAGATGATTCCAAAGGGACAAGAAATGGTACAGTACAGATTAGTGCCTTTGTGTAATCTAGTGTGTATTGACAGCTCCATTTTTATGTCAATAATCACAATCTGGACACAATCCTCATGCTCCATGCACATTAAATGTAAACAGGGTCATTGACTGAGATTAGTTTCAGCACACATCACTTTGAAATGTTTACTTTCTGATTGGTGACCTGTCCAGGGTGACTCCATGTACAGGATATCCATCTTTCCCCCAACTCTGAAAGATCAGCCGTGTAGATGATGGATGGATGGAAGGATGGAAGGAGCACTGTTCTGGCATGTATCAGAAGTGTTCTTACCCTCATTGCGCTGGATGTTAAGCTGGTTTATCTGCTCAGTGAACTCATTTTCCTCTATCGTCTCTGTTCTTGGTACGGACAGCGAGAAGCGACGCTTGAAGTTCTTCATTTTGTTCATTTCTCAGTGCCCCGAGCTCCTGAAAAGGCAAGAACAAGAGGTCTTTTGATTCACTGCTGCTGAACAGCATGGTGATGGAGCTTCGTGACCTTCTCGTGTCTCTGATGTCAGATAGGGCTCATCATAAACAAAGTTTTGTGCAACCCACTGTTTTTCTCCTGCCTCCCCTTCACTTTTTAGTGAGCAAAAAGTTTTCCAAACTTGAACGAAAAAGTCTCATAATGCTGAGGTGAGCATGTTTCTCTTGGATGGAGATAGACTTTGATATCTTCATGAGTATGAGCAGGCGGTGGAATAACGGAACACCTGAATACAGTAAGACAGCACAAAAAGAGGTCACTACACAGCGGACTGACCCTGTGGCACTGCAGAAAAGCTGGTATAAAACTCAAGTTAAGTCATTCCTCTTTACTTCTTGCCTTCTTTTGGCTTTTTTATCCCTCAGTGTCATGGGGCAGCGATGAGACGAGGCCGATCTGCTAGAACTTTCTTAGCTGTTAAATTCTCAGCCCCAGTCATGCGGTTTGCTTAAGTAATTATTCTGATATCAAACCGAGACGCAGAGGAACTGCTTTTTATCGCCAATTAGTGTCACATAGCTGCACTAAAATATGTGGCACTAACTCCTGCTTCAAATGATTTCCATCCCTCCAATTACTCCCTGTAATAATAACCCATGACAGTACCTAATGCCCATCTCTCTCTCTCTCTCCTATCTTTTAATCTCTCCC
The DNA here is from genome assembly GCA_030068315.1 of Chrysichthys thysi. Taxonomy (NCBI): domain Eukaryota; kingdom Metazoa; phylum Chordata; class Actinopteri; order Siluriformes; family Claroteidae; genus Chrysichthys; species Chrysichthys thysi. Next base: position 2,602,751 of record JAQLOM010000016.1, read on the forward strand.
CATCTCTCCATGTCCATTTGGAAAATATTAAACATATTCTCCCAATCACATGACCCACCACTTCCATCTTTAATCATATCATAAGGGGTAACATAAGGAGTGTAAACAAACAGGCTGGAGAATCTCTTGACTCATTTTCATTACACAATGACGGGAGAATAAAAAAAAAAACATATTTAATTTCTTGAAATAAACAAAAAGAAAAAAAAAACATATCAAAAAATGATACTCCTGAGAAATGTTTGAAATATCTAAAAAAAATCTGAAAGAGCGTAATCATTTGTTAGTGCATAATGCTAAAATATCATTTTGAGTAGTGTGTTCAGTCTTGGAGATTAAATATATATATAATAAACAAGCTAAATAATAAAAACTCCAAAAAAAAAAAAAAAAAAAAAACCCTACAAGCATCTATAAATGTATAAAAGTAAAAACATGCGAGCAACACTGCAAGAAAATGATGGGGAAAAATACAATTTCTAAACATTTTATCTGTTCTAAGTCAAACTCTGGAGCGAGACACAAAACAGCGTGTCTGTGTGGTTAGCATTCAAGTTGCTAATTAGCTAGCTAATTACCAATAAGCAAACTAGCGATATTTTCCTTGCTAAAGTTTTTCACCCATGTATTTATATGTCGTTTAAACAGCTGTGTCTCACAATACACCTCATATATATATATATATCTCACAACTACATCACCCAAAACACATAAGTAAGGATTATAACATGTTGTGTCATGCTGATACGCCAAAGCCCTCAGTGATAGTGAAGTGTGATGAAGCAGAGTTACCGTCACTACTCCGAGGGTGATTATTTTCCTCTAACAGCACTTCCTGAAGCGCTTTATTTAACGCTGATTGTTACAAAGTGCTGACACCAGAGTCTCCTTCCATAACTGTTAAATAAACGTCTCTTTACAGAAGGTTTCACCATGCCCGTGATTACACGTCCTGGAAAATGAGCCTTTATTATAGAATAGAAACAATAACACATTCGGATGATTGCATAGATTTGGCTGAATCAATGCTGTAATCAACAGCGGTGTGGTATAAGACGCTTCTCATCCATCCCTTTCTTTTTACATACGTCACTCCCAAATACCTGTTCATCATGGCTCGTTCGTGGCACCAGGAAACAGAACTACGAGTGCCTCTAGATGGCTTCGAGGCACTGGAGGCAGAGTGACTCAGTGAGAAGGCTTTCTCAACGGCGGGGATCTATTAATAAGGCATGTAGTGAGCCAAATGGACTGGTGACATATGGAAGATGACGGAGTGTGTTCACAACGTGGGAAGCTTTTGATTCGAGACAGACCGAGAGCCTGGTCTCTGGAGACGGTACGGGAGCCGAACAAGATGCAGAAAAGATGGAGAATCTGAAAAGTCATCTAAGAAGAAAGATTATGAAGCCCAGGGTTTTCTGGAGGATCTTCTTGTGGTTACTTGTTATGGAAATGTGTTGCTAAGTATAGAGGTGTTTGTAGCAGAGTGCAGAAAGAAATGATTAAATTATTGGTTGTTTTAAAAACATTTGGGTGCAGTGAGGATTGTTGAGCAAAGAGTGCTGGATTTTCAGGAGGTTATTAAAGATAATCTATAAATATAACATTATAGATCATTTATATAGACTTTGAGTTAGTTGCATTAATATGGATGCAGCACATTTAAGTACAACATGTCTTCATTTTTTTATCATTTATATACAATAAGTTTGACTGGTTTACCTGGCTTGTGTATTTTTGGATAGGAATTAGCAGTGTGGTGCTCTAATTTCAATATATATATATATGAGCGTACGTATTTTACTTAAGCCCCCAATTTGAATATGTCCATGAATTATCCATGATTTTTTTTTCTTACCTTGTGATGTCACAACTTAGCCTTACTGGCGTGAACCTATCAGAATCGAATATGCTAATTACAAGAAACAAACAGTATAAACCTGCATAAATTAGCAAGAATATCCCAACAACTCATCATGACCTGTTGACAAATGTAAGATAACTAACTAACTATCTCACTAAATGCAAGTGTTACCTACAGTTCTGTAAATTTTCAATAATATGTCAGTAAACACATGCCTGTGACTGAACTTCCTGTTCTAATGCATGGGAAATCATCCAAAAGTGCTGAATAATTGTCTCGTCAGACGTTAACCATGTGCATTTTTGTAAAAGTGCAATTTAAACATAGCTACTGTGGCGTTTTTTGCTTGCAAACACTGTTAAATCACAGACGCCAGACTTTTTCAAAAAGCAAATAAAAACATTCCCATAACCGAAAACTTCACAATATCAACAATTACACATCTCTGTTTATGAGGAGCTCAGAGTGTTACTATGGAAACAATAACGCATTAGACTCAGAGCTTTAATATAACGCTGATTTGCAGCTTTATGGAAAATTAATCAACCTTTTCTGACCAGATTCAAAGCATTCAGTGGTATAAAATGACAATATCAGAGTTACTTTATTCGCCCGTGCGTTTGCTTCGTGCTTTTCTGTCGCAGTGATTCCTGAACAAAGAGAATGTGCTGAGCTCAGTGGTTTCCAGGAACCCCATTTCATATTCACCATCTAACCACTCTCTCAGGCCGAGCAGCAATAAATGATGCACTTAACTGAAAATCCCGCTGTATCTCTTGTTTTGCTCTTGGAATCTCTTCCTGCTCTTCATGTTGTTGTTAATAGGAACCGAAACAGCGAGTCGGAACAATTTATCACAAAATTGACCAGTGAGTCTACCCAGAGTACAAAACCACACCAAGTGTCATAACAAAGCCAGCAACAATTGGTAGGTAATGAAATTCTAAATTTAGCTTGCCAGTGTTGGCATAGCGCAAACACAGCTCCCTGATAATGAGGCACTGACCCGTAAATGAGGCAGTGAGGTGAGGACGAAGCGAGACAAAGGAAGTCCTATGGGTCCAAACACAGCTGTGCTGTTTGCCTGCACAAATAAAGCCCCTGGCTGCGTTTCCATCTCGTCTAGATTGGCACTCGGATCATAATCAGAGCATATTAACGTTCCCGAGGATGCAAAGTTGGGGCATGTTTACTTTTTCAGAATAGTGAGGATTTAACTCAGAACTAAACTTGTGCAAATACTGTATGCATTCAGATCTCAGACTGAAGTGCTATTCTGAAGTTATGCAAGAGTCACCCTCCGAGGGTGGAGTTTGCCAAACAAAACCAAAAATCAAAACAGGGGTGTGTCACAGAAACTCACAATTCTGACCTTGCACCACAGTGGATTTTATACTTCTTTTTTGCCTGACGTTCAATCAATCAATCAAACTTTATTTGTATAGCACATTTCACACAGCCGTAGCTGACCAAAGTGCTTTACGCAGAATACAAACCAAAGCAAATCATTAAGAAAAATTAAATAAATAAATAAAAGCATATAAAAACTGCCATAAAACTCAATATAAATCCAGTTTAGTAAAATAATAAATGATAAAAATGATAAGACTAATAATAATAATAATAATAAAAGATTGTGATCATAATAAAAATTGCGATAATAATAAAAAATCAGAAATAATAGTAAAAGGTCGCCTAATACCTTTACGTGTCGAATGCAACTTGAAACAGTTGCGTCTTAAGTTTTGACTTAAACAGCGCTAGGTTAGAGAGGCTGCGAAGCTCTCGGGGCAACGCGTTCCACAGTTTAGGACCAGCCAACGCAAAGGAGCGATCCCCCCACGACCTTGACCTTGACCTTGGAACCTCTAACAAATGTTGTTCAGCAGAACACAGGGCTCTGTTTGGTTGGTGAAATTTTAAAATTTTACTCAAATAAGATGGACCACGGCCACGTAAAGCGTTAAAAACAAACAACAACAGTTTAAAATGAATTCTGTATTTAACTGGAAGCCAATGCAAAGAGTACAGTACAGGTGTGATATGATCGTGCTTCCAGGTGTTTGTTAACAGACGGGCAGCCGCGTTCTGGACAAGCTGTAAACGACGTTAGCGTGAGCAAGGAACGGTGTCTGACATTTTGATGCAATCACAATATGTCACGCTGAAATGCATAATTGGCTGTAAAGACACTCTAAAATCGATATGATGTCATTTGAGACCGATATTAAATCTCTAAACAGCACACTAGTAGTTAATTCATATTATCCTCCCGTAAAGGTTCACAAAAATCTCAGCATCTTAATCAGAGACTCTGCTTCTCCAGAGGACCATATTTTTCAGCTTAGAACTTAAATAAGCTGTAAGAGGAGCAGACGAGTGCTTGGTCTGCTTTATCCTTCAAACCGTGTGCGTGTTTGTCTTTACATTAGAGCATACCAAAGGAACAAAACCATCGGTGCTAGTTTATTAATTCAGCAACTGGAAATAGTGTGTGTGCACAATAAACGTTCAATGCACAGTGTAACAAAATAAAAAATATTACAACAGAATGTATTTCCTACTCATCAATTCAATTTTATTTGTATCGTGCTTTTAACCACAGACTTTGTCGCAAACCAGCTTTACAATACGTGATGTCCAAGTAAAGACTTATTAATCAATAACCATATCCATACGTGCATATATAAATATATATATAAATATATAAATCCCTATCCCTAATGAGCAAGCCTGGCTTACTCCTCAGGCAGGAGCTTGTGTTTAAAGACGTTGGTCTGCATCATCGGTGTCCAATCTTCTCCGGAAAGGGCCGGTGTGGGTGCAGGTTTTCATTCCAACCAAGAAGGAGCCTCACCTGATTCCCCCTGTTTAACCAGTTGATCTAAGCTTTACATAGGTTCAGGTGAGACTTGGTTGGTTGGAATGAAAACCAGCACCCACACCGGCCCTTTCCGGAGAAGACTGGACACGCCTGGTCTAGATCACATGTTCCCAACCGTGGTCCTGGATTACCCCCCTGTTCAAACCACTTTAGAGGTTTCCCTTCTCCATCACTCCCACTTCAGTTCAGAAAAGGCTGTTAATTAGCTGATTAGTTCAATCAGGTGTGTCCAAATCTAGGGCAGGTTCTTCAGGACCAGAGTTAGGAGCCTGTGGTCTAGATGCTGTTAAAACCCCTGGCAACCTGGCATGGACTACCCTCAGGTGATCCGCATAATCTGAATGAGGCTCAAGTCAAATCAGTGTGTGTGTGTGTGTGTGTGTGTGTGTGTGTGTGTGTGTGTGTGAATAACCCGTTTCTGAACACAAGGAACTTTCCTATAAATGCTGACGTCACTGTCGAGCTCCAGTCGCCCGCCCTGATTAAGTGCGTACTTGGTGTCAAACAAAGAAATGTCAGGTGAAAAAGCTCCCATGTTGTTTTGCACAAGGGTTAGTTTCGTTGGCACTGACTTTCCCCTCCTTTTCTGGCCAAAGCAGCCTAATTGTTGATTGCCAGGAATGCCTTCCAAATCAGGACGCGCCCCATTTGTCTTGTTTACCGACTACAGGCTCGGCTCGGCATGGAGCAAAAGAGCGCACCGGGGCCTCGTTCCACCTCTCAAAGAGCCAGCGTCTACACAGGGACCAAAAAGCACAAAGACCTCCACGCGCAGGGTAAAGACTTCCTCGCCGCATGCGGGACACGCACAAAGAAGTCCAGCTGAAGAAAAAGTCACACTAATGCTGTTTACTTCGCAGGCTGCGGGGCGCGCACGCCGTGGGATGCGGTCGCACTGATTGGAAACATGACGCTGCACATGAAAGGGAGTGAGAAAAATAATGAGATGATTCTGATCTCTCTGACAGCGCCTGGCTGGCCATCTCTGCTTTGCTGTCATCAAATGGCATCTGCTCTCCTTCTGCTGCCAGACCAGCCTGGCCCTGGGCTACAGGAGAGAAAATCCACTGTTTGGCACGACGAAGCCCTTGATGCTACCACAGCGATGTCTCAAGCTGCTTTTTCTACAGTTTCTCTCTCTCTCTTTTTCTTTTTTCCCTCCTCCTTTTCTCTGGATGCAATAGAGTTTTCAGATGGCTCCGCTCATTAAAAGCTCCTCTCCGGGGTCATTTGTGTGTGTTAGCAGATTGCGTCTGATGTCTGTATGACCCCCTATTCGCCCCATGTGTTTGATAAACAGCTCTGAAGAAATTTTGCTACAGATGATGATGCATTGCTCAAAGCAGCCATAGTCAAAGACCAAGGACGGGTCTAGGAAGTGATTAAAAAGTCACCTAACGTTAATGTGACGCGGTGACATTCGTTGGGGAAGGATTTCTTGTTCGAAACGCCTGAAATATTTTCCGAGGGTTCCACATGGCGATGGTTATCATGACGTACCTACAGTGCAGGTGATTACATTTGCATCAAATTACATTGTTTGGTGCAGAAATTGCACTATAATGACCTGCATAAAAGATCGACAAACAAAGCAAAGTTTTTACCGTTTCCATTTTCTAAAATATCTTCCATTCGGACGAAAATGCGGAAACGATTTGAGTAAAACACTCATGAGCATGCTGGACCTGCGAGCAATATGTAGCACACAAAACATGAACACAAACGTGAACTTCAAAAAACACGTCATTGAATAAATTACTGAGCGCAAAGGAACAACCTGGCCAGCTTCCACGAGTCTTTATTCTCACTTTCATAGCCACAAAGCAATAACGGACAAAACCACAACATGCATTTCCTCATCTTGGTGTTTTTATTTATTCAGCTACTGAAAGAAAGCTTTGTTTTTCTTTTCCGTACACGTTTGGACAGCTCCAGGGGTGAAACAAGTACGTCCCTTAGTTTGTTTCATCAGCTGAGAAACAGGATTAACCAATCAGGATCAGGCATTTATCCCATTTTTGTTTGAAAGCTAATAGCCAGCTAGTTACTCTACTCTGAATACAGGGTTAGTCGAGTGAAATAGGAGACAGGCGAGAATATTTTAAAAATTTCCTGCACTTCTAGGTTTGGGATGATTTTAAACCAGTATCGGGATTTGCAGATAAATTCCAGCCATCGTGACGCCAGTAAAGCTGGAAGATGTAAAGGCTTGGTGGGAAACTTGATATCTGCAGCTTTAAGATTGACAAAAATTAATTGCGTTGTTTCTTTTTTTCCTCTTCACATATTTTTTTAATCCTACTTGAACCTGCTGTCTGACTTCAGAGCTGAGCAACAAAACGTCCGTCTCGGACGCGTCTTCACAACCCTGCTGAACAGAGGCGAGCGGCGAGCGTGTCTTCGCTTGGAAAACGTCGGTTTCAGTTAAGAAAATAAAACAGTGTGTTGTTTATCAGGGCAACTTCACTATACTAGAATTCATCTCCTAGTTCTATTATATAAGAATTCCTAATTATAACTATAACCATAATATAATTGTATTTAAATAGAATTAAATCAATATAATTATTACATATACAGCGTTACCTCGACTCACGACCTGAATCCGTCCCGAGACTCTGTTTGTGACCCGATTTGTTCGTGACCCGAATCAGTGTTTCTCATTGAAATGAATGTAAATCCAATGAATGTGTTTCAGCCTCAAAACATGTTTTTAAAG
>JAQLOM010000016.1:2762303-2775915 GCA_030068315.1 Chrysichthys thysi
GAGAGTGAAGTAAATCCAAGATTCAAGAAGACTCCCTTGTAAGAACACTTCGCCATCTTTCTTGACAAAAGTGCGCAGGAGGGGGGGAGGGGCTAAAGGTTGCAATGGAACGGCCCGGTACCACAATACCCATGCACAGCCCGCGCGTGCGCGCTCTCGTCCATCGTAACGTTTTAGCTCCCGCGCGGGCGTGCGCGCGCTCTCGTCCATCGCTCAGTCGGAAGTTTTTTTTTTCATGACTAAAATTTTTATTTAGCCATGCCTTCGCGACCCATTCTTGGTGGCCTCGGGTCGCGACCCATAGTTTAAGAACCCCTGCTCTAGCAGCAGTAAAACACACGTCAAGTTTCTTCGACCATGGTTGTTGGGCCTACCTGTTTTGGTTACGCTTTTATCACTGAACATAGCTAAATATTTACTACCTTTATAAAATTAGCATTTATAAACCTGGTTATCAGGTTTATCTTTCCTGCTAGCCTTTGTATTAGCTTCATTGGCATATTAGCATAGCAAGCTAACTGTACTAGCAACATTCGGTTCACCAGAGACAGCAGCCACCTCTGCTACTTCCTTCCAAGCTGTATTTTTCTTAATGACATCTCTATACACACTGAAAGAGAGGTTGCACATGTCCAGATAACACAAAAAGTATTTGTTTGTTTTTCGAATTTTGCATGTTAAACTGTAAACTAGACCTAATCGTAGCCTGGTTGTGTGTGGATTAACCAAACAACCCGAGGAATGGGTTATTCAAAGCGGAGGTTTAGATTGGTCACTTGGAATCTACATGAAAGAAAAATCTTGAGAGGAACATAAAGGAGTTTGAAATCATTCACAGCTCCAGCACTTGGTGTCAGAGCAGAAAATGGCCGCCTGAGGTTTAACCGTTGGCTAATGTACACACACACACACAGGGTTTGATCTGGGAGTGATCCCTATCGTCAGTTTTACCAGCTGTTTATTGGTGTGTAGTGTTTCCGAGCTGCTCATATGGGTCAGTGATCTGCTGTGTTCAGAGATATCATTCCTCACACCAGCCGAGCAGCTAACGACCACGCGCGCCTCTCGCGGACACTGCGGGTCACGTGACGAAACGCCGCGAGCCGAGCCGAGTGCACCCGGAGTGGAGCCGAGAAGAGCCGAGGGCGCGAGCGGTGTGCTGATTGGTCCACTGCTCTTCGCTGAAATGCTCCGCTCTGCTGTGCTCCGCGCTCGAGCCCGGCGAAGCTGTCATTCTAATCATCAATCCGGCTCGCGCTCCACGCTCTTACGCGTTACACGGCCACTTCCTGCTTTCGCGTGAGTGATAAAGAGAGAGAGAGAGAGAGAGTCCAGTGGAGCCATGTAACTAGCTAACGGCTCGGTTACCGGTTACTCATTAACGCGCGCGCGGCGCAGCCAGCAGCCTACATAAGGCACGTGCGGCGGCGTGGAGGCCGGAGGCTCCGGGGACACCAGTGCATGCAGGTAAACACCAGAGTCTGCTCACTGCTTTAATGCTGCTGCTGCTGCAGTGTGCGCGTGGGGCTGGCACATCTGAAGGCTCTTAAACTAATCATAATAATCATAATAATCTATTCTATCATAATAAATAAAAACACTTCTAGATGATAACACGAAGACAAACTAGACACGTGATGAGTGCATCACCCACAGGAAGTCTTATGGTTCCACTGTGGACAGGTGTGTTTAATGTGAAATAAATAATGCATATGTTCTGCGTGTGTATGTGATGTATGGGGTGTTGTGGGCCGCTCATGGTGCCCTGATGTGGGGGTGAATTAGGGCTGGCTGGGTGAGAGCATGTGAATGTGAAGCAGAAGCTGCAGAGTGCGAGCTTTTAATTTACGCCGCTCTGCTGCAGTGGATTTGATCAGACTACTAAGTAGGGAGTTTGTCTCGGTGTTGGAGGTAATGAGGTAATTGAGGAAACTGGCTTTGCTCCATTGTCGTGGAGCCGCTGAAACGAGAGGAGGCTGCTGCAGGAAGGATGAGAGGCTTTACTTTTGAAAACATGCAGGAGTTAAAGTTGAGACAAGGAGGAACCCTGGGGAGAAAGTCCGGTCCAGCTTGGGGTGAGCGTCCAGCAGGCTCCACAACACAAGGCCGAGCCGCTCAAGCTGGGAGCCGCTCAGTCTGAACTACATTACTCCCTCAGAACCCTGAGCGGATCGTCCAAGAAGTAACAGGAGACGCAAATAAAACACAAACATATGCTTTGCTAAAGTCACCTCAAGTCGACCAAACAAAATTAGCAGTTTGATCAACACGGGGTGGTGTTTGGTTGTTTGTTTATTTATCCCCCCCCCCCCCCCCAAAAAAAAGTCGATTTCCATGATGCACTTCGCATGCCAGACTCTGATTGGTGTATTTTTGTTCCGTTTCTTTTCCGTTGGCAGGTGATCTCTGGATGACGATCTGACCCTACGCACATTTTCTCTGAGCCTCGTAACACGATCCCTCAGCTCCACAGACCTTTAAATACATTTCAGCGTCCACGTGGTGTAAAGTGAGCCAGTACAACTGTCCAGAGCTGCTCGGGACAGTCCTGCCAAATAAGTGCCCTTTTTTTCTTCACGCCGAACGAGAAGAGGGACGTCGGACAGTGCTTGGACTTTCAGATCTTCCCCCTGACTTCTGAGTTCTTCTAGGTTTCTGCTAACCAGATTGTGAAATGTACCCTCCTCTTATCAGTTGGCCTTAAAAAAACAGACGTAGGAGGCACGGCTGTGGTGAATGGGGAACGTAATTTGTATGCTACCGAAGTGCAGGCAGGATCTTCTGCGAAGCCTGGAGAGGGCTAATGCACCTGCCTCTTTTACTCAACCTGTAGAGCACGAGTTATAAACCAAGGAGCCGAGGAGCCACGTCTTGGATGGGATAGGTCAACACCATAGATCAGGTGAAGCACTGATCACGACTTTAGTGCCGACTAAAAGCATCCTTCATTTCTTCTGCTTCGACTCTCGACTTCAAGGCTTCCGCATGGTCCTCTGGTCGAAAGAGCAAGACAAACCGGCCGACATGTCCGCGGGGACGGAAATCATAGAGGTGAAGAAGGACTTCATCTCTTCAAACGGCTCGGTCCACCCGGTGATCCTGGCCGCCGGGGCTGAGGAGAGGCAGCCGAGCGGTGGTGAGTACGAGCTCACCGAGGTGACGTCTTTGCCTGAGCGACCCGAGGCGGAAAACGAGCGGACGGAAATGGTGGCGATCGACTGTCACGCCAACGCCAAGGGTCAGAGGGAGGAGGACGCTCTGCTGGAGAACGGCAGCCAAAGCAACGAAAGCGATGACACCAGCACGGACCAAAGCCCGGTGCCACCAGTTCCTCTGAAGGAAACGTCTTTTTCCATAGGACTGCAGGTCGTGTTCCCTTTCCTGCTGGCTGGGTTTGGGACGGTGGCCGCCGGTATGGTCCTCGACATCGTTCAAGTAAGTGTGTGGTGACTACTCCCACTTTATTTTCATTCAAAGACCATTTGGACTTCCTGTGTACCACAAACAGGGGTTTATTTACCTGTCCTGAAAGTACCCCAAAGTCAGGATTTTACAGCGTGGGGCTCTGCTCGCCTGTTTATGCCCTGAAAAGATTTTATGAGTTAAGGTGTTTACATTACAGCCCCTGGATGTGCTGACCCAAGCATGTTGCTCCTTGACGACGTGTTTTTGTCCCCCGAGGCTTCGACACGCTGGTTTACTGTAAAGCAACACGACGGCTGTTTGTATCTCAATATGATTTAACACGATTACTCAGGCGCCACTGACTCCACTCTTCCTGTTTTTCTCGTTTTTATCAATCCCCAAGTTTCCCTAACCATGGTAGAAAGACATTTCATTCAACTGAGATAATAAAAGTCTCGATGTCGCTGAAAGAGGCCTTCTGGGTAAATTCTTCTGAGGCCAGACTGAAGAGGTGGGCGATGTGGGGAAGAAGATCACATCACGATGCATAGCATGTTTCTGTGATACCAGAGAAGGCATCACGACAGGGGTTAGGACCGTCTAATAAAGTGTTAGTTAAACGTTACAGCCACAAAAACTGAACCGAAAGGGACGACTTCCAGTGTTGTTAAGCTTTATTAAATTACAACACGAAAACAAGAAGGAAAAGAATGAAACGCCTGCTACATGCACAAATAAAAATTTCATTGTCAAGGTGTCGTTCGAGGACAGAAAAGTACCAACAATGCAACAATGCACAAGCATTCATCGCGTTAGCAATATTATATTATCGCGCTGTCACACATTTCCTCGTTGAATGTTTGTCCAGATGTGTTGGGAATTCTTGAAGAATTTTACAGTTGAAATCAGGACTCGAAATAAGAAGTGAAAGACGATGGTGTATCCACACACAGCAGCTCTGCACTTCCAGAAAACGTGCTTTTGATTTATTTCCGCATGATTACTAGTTAGGGCTGGGCGATGGGACAGAGTTTGGTAACCCTAACCTTAACCCTAAGTTTGCTATCATCATACTTTTCTGTGATACACAATATGTGTTAAAAAATATATATATATATACTGCCAAGAAAAATGTTTACATCCACAATGTATAAAAAACCAACTTACTTTAAACAGAAATGCATAAAAATGTCTAGCAAATTCTGAAAGTACATTTTTTAAACAATTGCAGTTTTAAAGGTCATACTGATGCTCCTAATCAATATCGGCGAAAAGTGTATTGCGACATAATTTATCACAATGTCAGTAAAATCGAAATATCACCCATCTGCAAGGTGTATGCAAACATGTCTTACTTATCAGGAATTTCACTGTACAATGCCGATAAGGATCTTCAGTTCGATTGTATGCGAAAGTAACTCTTGAGAAAGTGAGGCTTTGTTCAGTCGCATGAGCTTCAAATAAGATACAGAATTTTGTACAGATGTTTTGAAGCATTTGCTACAAGTGCATTACTTGTGCTTTTTCCGTGGCCCTCGTAGCTGAACACGTGCTGTTTGTACAGCAAGTCGACCATCGACGGGACTCGCACAAGTCAAAGTGACCGGAGATGTTGAACATCACAGAGTGAGCGAGCGAGAGAGTGAAAGAGGAGAACGCTGTAATTATCGCTCAGACTTTCTATGCTTTTGTTTTATGTCTTTTTCCCCAATAGGATTAAAAATAACTTTAAACGCCCAGAGCTTCCCAAAGTGACATCTGGGAAATGTTGGGAATCAAAACAAAATGTTGTTCCATGGGTAGAAATTACAGTCCGTTGTTATCAAAATGATTCTATTTTATATTGATTATTGGATTAATAGTCATAGCTATTAGCTTATTTCAATTCAATTCAGTTTTATTTATATAGCACTTTTAACAACGGACATTGTCACAACAACCGTTATTTAACTGGTCATTTGAACTAAATAGGTTTAATCTGGGCAGAAAAACAAGCCAGCATATAAATAACGCCAACTTTGTCCTAGGAGTGCGGGATACGATCGCACGATACTCCAGGCACAATAATACTGCGTATTAACCCTAACCCTGTGAGATGTTCAGGTTTGTTAAATCCAGCCAACTAAAATGGAATAAAAAATAATGTAAAAAACCTGTGTAAATCTGAGTTTGAGCACATTTTTTACAGAAATAAACTACAGTAAACAAAAGGGCATGTGAAATATATAGTAAGAAACATGTACGTATTTTACAGTATTAAGTTTTCACAAATTTCAGTCAGAAAAAATGAACATGTACTGAGCAGCATGTTTAGTCGAGTCATTTCGTTGTTATTTAAAGAAAGAAAACTATAAAAAAAAAAAAAGATATCAATATCCGAAGGATATCTCAGTGCAGCGTGTTGTGGCGTGTTGTATTATGAAGTTGATGTTATATCGTCATGTCGACCGATCCTACATGGACCTCAGGTGTTTTGTCAGTTGACAGTTCAAGAATTTAAAAAACAAAATAATAAATATAATTGAAATACCAAATTTTGGTAATGTTATTTGAATATTTTAAAATATCGATATAAATATTTAAGAATAATTAATGTTATATTAAAACATTAAAAATAATAAAATGAAAAGCTCCATAGTGTTGCATGCTTGAATAATGAGACTAATATTTTATGTGATTTATTTAATAATGTAAATCTGTAATAAGGGGACGCACGGCTCTTTTCTGTCTTACTTTCTTTGTGTACACCTAAAGAAGTGTGAGAGTCACTGCTGTGGCTAATATTATTTATAGGATTTTTAGTTTTTTGCTTTCAGATATTCAATCCTTATAAGATTCCACATCCATGAGGTCTGAATGAATCTGGGATTTTTAAAAAATGTTAAGATTTTTGTCAAGTAATTCAGTACATGTTTGATCTTTGACACCCCCCCCCCCACACACACACACACACACGCTCAGAACTCGAGCCACTGATTATCAAACCAAATCAGTTAAATAATTGACAAAAGTCCGAGTTACAGTCACAGACGCAAATGTTGCTCATTACAAATAATTACAAAGTTACCGCCGAAATCTGTGAAAGTTAAATAATAACATGATTTGAAGCACAGTTCGGTGAATAAATTATGTTTTTACTTAATAATTGCCTGCAAATGTAAATATATTTTAACTTTTTTTTTTTTTACATTCACTTTCAACAAGAAGCAAAGGAAGAAACATAACTGCTGAAAAATACTTTATACTAAAACCAACATTTTAGGTGTAAAATATTGCGCATTCTTAAAACTTCACAGCTTAGAATGACAGAGAACGCGTTTCTACGCCATACAGCGGTTTCACAGTTTAGGTTTGAAAAAAAAAACAACAACCCAAAAACAAAAAACCAAAAAGAAAGAAAGCTAACGCTGGGTATAGCCTGAGAGTTTATTACTTAATGAAACCTTACGCGCGCGTTACCGTTAGCCATGTTGGACTCAGGATGACGCTGATGTTGTATTGAAATGGTTTGGAGGTGATTTCCCAGCATTAAAGTCGCAGTCCGAGAGTGCAGACACTGTACATGAAAGGGGAAGACTGGTTTTTCTCCTAACTTGTCACTTCACAGTCAATAAGGAAAAATAACCCAAACAGCCGAGGTAAAGGAGTCACATCCTGATAAATAAAGGCAGGAAATTAGCGTGAAACCTCGAAGGTCTTTATCTGGAACTGGTGAATTGGCCTTTACTGTAAAATTCAGTGACTCTCCGAGGTCATAAGGGACAAAATATAGCACAATCTGGACATCGTGTAGTACAGAACAAGCACAGAGCAGACCTGGCGGTGGGAGATCAGAGCTCGTCTACACTGTGTCTTAAGGTAGAGATGGTTAGATTAGGATGTAGTCTAGTACTCTGGTATCCATCAGAAATCCGACCGTGTCCGGAGATGCCTTCGGTGCTGTTGTGCATCCTGCCTAAATCATTTTTGAGCACTGTGGAGGGAAATGATCAGGATTTTTTTTCCCAGATCTGCCTCTTCAATTGCTTTCTATCAGCTGCGGCTCGGAAAGTAAAAAGCAAATTCCGAGTCAGAAAGCCATCATGAGTCACCAGTTGTGGTGTGACTACGTATGACTTCATAAACCGTATCATATCAAAAACAAGGTGCGGTCATCTTCACCAGGAGAGAGAGTGCAGACTGTCATGCTCGCTCGACCATTTGACGATGCTACAAGTCCGTTTCTTTTATACATGTATACTTTTATAGTCTGAATTCGCAATTCAAACCATTAAATCAGCAGATTCTCCATTCTGACTTCGGCTAATCGATACTTATTCACAGACGTGGAGCATTTTGCTTTGCTTAATTTCACTCCATTGTCCATTTATATGCACATTTTTAGGCTTATTATTTAGATGGCTCCAAAGGATTCGTTTTAGCTTTGTGGCATTTGGGCATAAAATAGGTGTAGGAAAGCTAAATTTAGGAATTAGCATCCATGGAGAAGAGTCTGTGACCGTTATTTCCCCATAAACGGACCGGAAAGTCTAGAAATGTTGTTTGTAAAGTGTCTGGTGGTTTGGTCAAGAAAAAAAAACAGAAAGAAAGCAAAAACAAAAAGACGAGAACCGCTGAGTCCAGACAGTCGGTCCGCCTATTTTTACCAGGAGGAAAACAGACTCAACATCAAGCCCTCACACCAGCCGGTGTCTCCGCACTCCCACAGGAAGCCATTTTGGGTCTACCACATCCAGGCTGTCACCCCATTCTTACAGGAATCAGTGCAGACCGGCGAGCGTGGGCCGCGCCGCCTTCTCCTGGACGCACTCTCTTAGCAACCTCACAATTTTTCCACTGAATGTTTTTTTACTTATTATGATGCAGTTTTCTTTCTGCTTGTTTTTAACAGTGAGGTTGTTTTGCAGTCTAAACCAAAGAGATATTGTATCCCCGACTTCCTGTGGGGGTAAATAGCGTGGTCGGTAATCAGGAAGTGAAGTTTTCCGCCTTTCGAGTCACTGAAAGAAAGACTGGACAGATTCTGAACTGACCTTACCATGCTGTCAGATATGTACATTATTGTTATTAGTATGGGTGAATTAACCATCCATGTGTAGTACATAATAATAATAATAATAATAATTCATGTAGCACCTTTCATCCATTTTTTAAATTCAGCTCAAAAAATATGTTTGAGTAAAAAAAAGTAAAGCATTTTTTTAAAAGCAGGAAAAGACTTTAACTTCAAAACTTTAAAAGGAATTAATAAAAAAAATTAAAATACAAAAAATAAAATCTGTGACAGAAAAAAGGAAATAAAACCTATATGAAATGTTAAAATAAAATAATTTCTTTCTTTGCAAACTGCAATATATATATATATTTAGCTAAAGCACTTTAAAAAATACAGAATAAAAAGCATATTTAAAACATGACCTGCAGCTATAATGAATATAATAATGTATAAATATATGAATAATCAGCAATTCTAACAAAAATACATTTTTAATGTTTATTTGTATAGCATTTACACAAGTCTAAAGTGGAAAAAAAAACATCTTAAAAATGCTAAACTGAAAAAGATATCTTGAAAAGACCCTGAAAAAGATTTTTCATTTGTTTGTTTTCCTTCAGTGATAAAATACATCATTTAGTAACTACGGCGAAAATAATAAAGTTGTGAGAATAACGTAGTATTATGGACCTGCGTGTTTATGGAGTTAATAGATCACCCGGAACACAGAAGCGGTTCTTTCATTAGTTAATTTTCATCACCACGACGTTGTGGCTCACGGCGTGACTCCATGACGCTGGTGCCTTCTCGGCTGGCGATGCGTCACTGAATTCCTCCGTGACCGTATAGACTGCAGTGTTACCGAGTGTGCGGTCTGAGCCTCACTAAACCTGCAAGTTCACAGGCTTTGAGGAGGCGTTGGCCGAGGCAGCACTGTTCCCCGGAGAGATCATCGTATATCTCAGAAGTCGAGCGACTTAGAGACGAGGAGAGGAGAGGAGAGGAGAGGAGAGGAGAGGAGTGGGGCTCTCAGTAGCAAGGAAACCAAAGCCAATGTGGCAGATGGCCAATTTCCAATTGATGTAGACCTTTTTTTCTCCAAAGCGGCCCCTGTACTGCCAATGAACAACAAAAAATGCCTGTTGGTTGTAGCCGGCCAAGCAGTAAACCCTTATGTCCAATTTTTGCTCCATTTTTTTCAGAGTATAGCACTGTTACAGGTCAAGTGTTGCATTTTAATCTGGACAGCTCAGCGCTTTTCTCTCCTCCAGAGCCCGGGTGAATCCTCCACATTGATTTAGTTGTCCAACGTCAGGACCATAATTGCGATGCGCCAGTGGGATGGGCTCGAAAGATAAGCACTTTCTCCACTTATTGATCCACACGGACTCTTGCTGCATTGCATCTGCTCGGAAGGAAAGAGCTGCAGGCTGCCAGTTTCCCCAGTCATCAACTATTTCTTCAGGATAAAAGTTGGATGAGATTCAGATGGATGCGATCAGCGATGACTCTGAATCTACCTCCGGCAGCTGATGTTACTGAAACCTGCGTCAGCAAAAAAGGAAAGTCAGTGGACGAAAAAAATGTGCTAGCGGAAATTTTTCGTGCCACCGGGGGGGGGCAGCTTTCTGATAACGTCTTTCTTGTTCCCGAATACAAATATTTTTCTAAGTATTCATTCGAAATTTGTATTCATAAAAATCACATTATTTGTGCCTTTCCGAATACCGTATTCGGGTTCGGCTCCACCCCTAATACATACATACATAAATGAATTCCCTTCACATCAAAAAATATTCCCCTCTTAAAGTTTTAACAAACAAATAAAATGTATAATGAAACAGTGCTGAATTCCAAAAGGTGAAAGAATTTTAAAAAGTTTATCCTGTCACAAGGGGCGCACAAACTTTCGCACTGTACTATACTGCATTAATATCCTATATATATATATATATATTTCAGTATGAAATCTGTATGATAATATTTGCATAGTTTATCTTTCATAGTGACCATTAAGGGGTCAGGTTACTAAGTGACCCAGAGGAACCTTCCTGAGGGATTAATAAAGTTCTATCCATCTATCTAGGCTTTACGTTCCAATATTTTTATATCAGAATGAAAATCTGCCTCTGCCACTAGGTTCCAGTTTGTTTTTTATTTCAGCTAAAACTTCACTCGCATTTTCAGTATGAGGTTAAGATGGCCGACCACAAAGATTTCTCATAACCCGTCTTTCCCGAGGGTGCCAGTAATTCTGAAGCAGACTTGTCTTTTTTGGAATAGTGTGGTGTTAGAAGTGCAGCAGCTTTGCCCAGCACGGCATCCAGCAGAGCGCGAGAGACAGAGCGAGTGAGAGAGGGAAAGAGAGAAAAAGAGAGAGAGAGAGAGAGAGAGAGAGAGAGAGTTATATCAAGTTACAGCCCTGAATCAATCTCGTAGTAAATGAAGGTCACGGAGAACCCACTGACCTCACATGCTCGAGGAATCCATCATGTTTAAATGCAGTAAAGGACTGTTATGTTCTCCTTGTCTCTCCCTGCAGCACTGGAAGGTGTTCTCCGAGGTGAACGAGGTCTTTATCCTGGTGCCTGCTCTTCTGGGTTTGAAGGGGAACCTGGAGATGACACTGGCCTCCAGACTGTCCACCGCGGTGAGTTTAACCACATGACCTACAAACTGGAAAGAACAATAAAACAGCACAGGGTTACGCTGTTGTAGGAAACGGATCAGTGTCATGGAGCTACTGTTACCTCAGCAGTGTTTTATTCCTCTTGCACCATGTGGAATTTTGGCAACAGCTGCATTTATGTATTAATTTAAGAACATCATCTAACGTATGTAGGCTTTCTGGAATTGTCCGAGATGCAGCATTTTGAAAAATTAAGTCCGGATCGTTCTGTTTGAACGAGTCTTAAAAGCCAGTGCAGCATACTTTTAATCCATTAAAGGTCCACTGTGTTGGACGGACCAGGATCTATTAGCAGACATGGAATATAATAATCATAAACATGTTGTCATTAGTGTAACGACAAATTGTTGCGTTTTCCTAAGCCTAGAACGAGCCCTTTATACCTACATAGGGGGCGGGTCCACCTCTTCAGAGGCGCCATGTTGCGCCGCTACCGTAACCCAGAACAGACAAACCTCGAGAGGGCGTCTTCCACGTTTCATGTTTTTACAAAAAGCAGCGTGAATCCAGAAGGAAGCACCATTAGGACAACAAAGAGGAAGAAGAAGAAGAAGAGGAAAGGGAAAAAAAGGAAAACTAGAGAAGAGGAACCAGTGTTTGTTGGTGCTGGAGAACAAGTTTGAGAAGCCAAATTTTGAAAAAATGGAGGATCGTACTTATTATTTAACATCGAAAAGACAAGAGAGTGTGAACCTGAGTAATTGGAAGTACACTACGGGAACCTGATGGCCGCTGGATGCTCTACTACACACTTGGAGATGGACGGGTAAGAGTTCATCGCGCTCCTACACAGTGGACCTTTATCCATATCTCTGCAAGCAAGCGAGCTTAATTCACTACAAATGTTTTTTTCTCATCATCATTTGTAAACGTCCCAGCACCTATAGCAGTCTGATATTCATTCAGGCCTCACACACAGTTTTATCATCTGACCTTTGGACACCTGACTGATGTGCACCTCAAGGTGTCCTTGGGTCTCCAGGACCTGTGACCTTCGCAGGAGAGTGTTTACACTGAACGCTCCCTTATTTGGGGTTTAGGACGAATGGTTTATTTTGTGAGTAACAGAGTAAATGACACCAAAACGTTAGTCCTGCTGACAGTTAGCAGAAACAAGAAGGATGTAGAGGAAGCATGATGGCCATCAGCTACTGCTGGCTTTGTCTTATCTCACGAGGAATGTCGATATAGCGGCAATAAAAGAATTTGACACTCAGAGAATCAGACTGTAATCCTGTGTTCTCACCGGCTGTGACGCACTATCATGGAGTGGTTACAGGTTCGATAAGAACTGGTGATCTCCAGCGGGGCAAAATGGGTGGGGCAATAAACTTAGCAATAAACTTAATACTTATAATACTACTATCTGACAGTAATGAATAATTTCACACAACATATTGATTTAAAAATGATTTTATTGCTTCCTTGAATTTAATGGTTCATTATACAGAAGTAACACACCGTGGAACGCCACAATTGATGGATCCGAATGGAATTTTCAAATGAGCCGCGGTTTTCAAATTACTCAAGTTACTAGGGTTGGCTTGATTTTCTAAGGTGACAGTAAAGCTGGTCTGTAGCCAAGCATTTCATTTGTGTTTAAGGCAGAAGCTCCTGTAAACACTACAGCTACTGTCATTTCTTTATTCGAGCTAAATGAAAAAAAGACACAATCGCTGCACAAACAGTTTCCCTCCAGAATTTTAGTTTTTAACTGGAAAGATTTTGACTCATAGTCAAAATGGACAAGACAGCTCGTTTTTAGCAGGACGACGCCTGATTCGTGGTCAGAGACATAGTTTTGCTGATGTCCAATAGGTGTGTTGCCATTAGCACTAGAAACAGAAACCGAAGCCATTTAAACAAGAGAGGATGGAAAAAATGGCCGCCGGCGTGAACACAGGGTCACTGATGGAGTGTAAAAGAACAAAATCTGGACTACGATAAATGGAGTGCTGTGCCACCTGTTCGCTACCTGCTGAAAACCTCACTAATCCTGTTAAGCACATGAGCGCACCCATCGCCCTAAAGCGGCTTTAATCTCTCCTTGATTTGTCCTAAAACAGCTGGAGCTGGATCGTGTGGAGGCAGATCGCTGGTGCAGACATTCCTGTGGGCGCTCGCTCACCACAACGACCTCACGAGTAACTTTAACACGTCTCTACAGCCGAGGATTTAGGCTTTTTAAGCACGCTGGTGTATGTTGCTGGGGCGTTTTGCGTACACGCTCTTCTCGAGGGTGAACAGTCTCAAAACTGATGAACTCTCTGTCTATAAAGCGTCTGGAACAGGAGGGCAGAGAGTTCACACTAATCCTGTCTTAAACTTTTACGAATCAACATCAAGATCAATTGTGTATTGTCACGTCATTTATCATGATATATACATAAACATCTCAAAAGTAAATACACCTCCCATCATGTTTTATCTATGTGGACACCACCTGGTGCATCAAACTCATTAATTTCTGATTATTGTTCATGTCAGATTACAGGATATTAATCGTTTAGAGCGACTCGCCA
>JAQLOM010000016.1:2927425-2939296 GCA_030068315.1 Chrysichthys thysi
CACCCGTGCCGAACCCGGGGCTCGAACCCAGGACCTTCTCGCTGTGAGGCGACAGTGCTAACCACTCAGCCACCATGACGCCCAATTTCCATATATTTTATATGAAATTGTGGGTATTTGTGTTTGGGCTTCTGATTCATACATAAATCTGTGAACCGTAACCTAACACAGAATTTTCTCTCTTCAGCTAATGCCTGGGTGTTTTAGTGAGTTATTAGTATGTTATTAATATAGTGACAGCAGTGTTACTTTAGCTATGCAGTATGCTAAGTATCCTTTCCTACTATAAATCATTGAAAATATTTTCGCAGTGTCCTACGCAGGGTGCATTACTGACCGTGTGTGCTTTACACTGACAGCAGTATTATCTGCTTTTACACAAGACGCTGAAGTGCTCGAAATAACATTTCGGAAGATAAAACACTCTCAGTTATGTAATCTCTTGTAGCTTATGTAAAATGATAGTCCTTCTTTATTGAAGATAGTTGATTCGCAGAAATTTGTTAAAACATTCTGAATATTTGCCAGGAATTGAATGACTCGTGACAGCAAACATACTTACCGGAGCAAAACTGTGGCTCTGCAGATGGCAAAGTTTGTAGTTTTCAGCATGGTGTCACTGATTCCAAGCCAAACGATGCTTTAATGAGCAAGACTCAAGGTTCACTCCGTGCCAATCAGTCAGTAGAGGCCACAATGGCGCGTGTATGATTTTCTCTCTTCCTTTAGAATGAAATGTCACGTCTACTAATGGAATAAGGGAAGATAACTCGAGTTAAGTCCTTTTACATAATATGTAAGTAATGAAACTGAAGTTTATTATTTCTTCTTTTAGAGCATGACGGGGCGGTACGCTGGCGTGGCGGTCAGCACTGTCACCTCACAGCAAGAAGGTCCTGGGTTCGATCCCTGGAGTCGACCTGGGCGCCTTTCTTTCTGTGTGGAGTTTGCATGTTCTCCCCGTGTCCGTGTGGGTTTCCTCCTGGTACTCTGGTTTCCTCCCACAGTCCAAAGACATGCACAGAGGGCATTAGGCTAATTGGTGACTCTAAATTGCCGTAGGTGTGAATGTGAGCGTGAACGGTTGTCTGTCTCTGTGTGTCGCCCTGCGCTGGATTGGTGACCTGCCCACAGTGTAACCCCGCCTCTCGCCCAAAGTCAGCTGCTATTGGCTCCAGCTTCCCCTCGCAACCCTGAACAGGATTCAGCGGCAGAAGACGAGTGAGTGAGTGAAGCCTTGAAGGATTTGATTTCTCTCATACCACAGCAGTTTACCTTTTGGTTCCCCACCTGATTTCCTCACATATTTATCTTTAGTCCAATTCTCACTCAGCAGTCAGTGCTATCATACACACAGCTACGAAGCAGAGATGATGACACGAAGCCAGCCATCCACATCTTTCCAAACTGCAGTTTGTGCTGCATCACACGGTGGTTTAACACACTCAGAGGTGCTTTCCGCCCACTTCTGCATGCATGACCTCACAGATACCCAGTGTGCCCAACCACATAATGTGGCCAGTATTGCGAGCCATGACTACGACATCTTCAGGATTGGAACCCACTAAAGGCTTTTCTGTTGCTCCCTTAATGGCATTGTGTTCACTGTTGTGAAACATCTACAAAAACACTTGGTTCCTCTAAATGCTTATGTAATACAGTAGCAGCTACAAAGCCCTAGCTAACATCTGATTTCTTTTCTTTAAATGTTAAGAAGAGAAACTAAAACCAGCTTGTCATGTTACTGAGAAACCCTAAAGTGCAACATCATGTAAGGCTTTCCCAATGGTGGGAAACTTGCTGACAAAACGCTGACACCAGATGTACGTTATTCTTTGTCACGCATTTTAAATATGGTTATTATTAGCCTTGGGTTATGTCGAGTATCTGTTATATCTGTTACGTTCCTGTGAATTAGGTGTTAATATAACAGAACAATCATAAAAACAGCGATTTTTGGATGCTACGAATGTAAACTGGCCTAATATTACAATGTTCAGCAATAACATGAGTGAAAAACAAAACCTTAGAAATGTTTACAAGAATGTCTGCCAAGTGCACCTGAGTTAGCATGGACTCTGTTGTGTTTGTGTAAAACCTAATGATCCCTGTTAGCTCAAATCCAAGACACGAAGACTTCATCTGACGACACGAAGAGACGCAGAGACGAAGGAATACTTCACCTTTTGTCAATATGGTCAGTTTTGCAAATTGCTCAGATTTGACCGAGAAGTCGAGCAGAATCTTGATACTGATCATTCAAGATATTAATCATCATTTGGAATGTTATTTCTTTCAGTTTGTTCTCAGATTTTTGAACCCCACTATACACCGAAACATGAGGTCTCACTGAATTATTTGCACCTGTTATTATTTCGAAACAAAATCTCATTTGAATATTTAAATAAAAATAAACATTCCACTGAGTCGTCAACATGAGATTAGATGAGCTTCATACACACTGGATAGATTTGTCATCACTGCAGATGGCGCCTCTGTTCGACTTAATAAAAATGATGAATTTAGACGCCAACCACTTGTTTGAAAAATGTAGAAGAAAAAAAACTGAAAGAAAGAGAAGAAAAATACACCCGCGCATGTTCTATATCCACACATGGCTAGCTACAGTCCTCCTCTCTTCCCTGTGTGTTATGTGTGAGTGTCTGTGTGTGTGTGTGTGTGTGTGTGTGTGTGAGTGTGTGAGTGTGTATGAATGTGTGGGTGTGTGTATGTGTGTGTGTGTGAGTGACTGAGAGAGAGAGAACCAGAGCCAGAAGTCAGGTTCTGACTAACAGTGCTGAGTGCGACTGCCAGTGAATGTGTGTGTGTGTGTGTGTGTGTGTGTGTGTGTGTGTGTGTGTGTGTGTGCGTGTGTGGGGAGGTTTGTTCAGTTCGAGGTAAGTCTGCATGTCAGCTCACTTACTCTTTTAAAACGTTTTTTAAAATGGATTTTGTAGCCACTTTCGTTTCTGCATTCTCTCCACATTTCTACTGTTTTTTTTCCATGGTCATCATCTCCATCATCATCTCCATCATCATCTCCATCATCATCATCATCATCACCATCAGTCATTTTTACTTCTCTGTCTGTTTGCATGATCTTTATCTCTTTCTCTCTGTCTCTCTCTCTCTTTGTCTCTTTGTGCATCAATTTGTGGTGCCTCCATCATCTACTCGCATTTGCATGAATGACGTCCTGTATTTCCTCCATCACTAAAACAAACGACTGAGACAAAAGAGGAACCGGGCCTCAGCAGAAGAGGGTGGCACGCTCGTATTACACACTCCGAGGTCACTTAACGGATTCCCCTCGGCGCACGGATGAAAGCTGGAGCACCTTTTCAAATAAGTTTTGGTGAGTGGTTTGTCTTTGTCGTACTTTCCTGCTATCCGGATTCAAATGCTGACCATCTGATGATAAGGAAGTTGTTCATGTGTGTGGTGGTTTGATGTGAAACAGATAGGATTCAAAGTAAAAGAAAGATACGCGAACAGTAGTGTTCTTGTTATATAAAAGGGAGAACACTTTAATTGTCTCTCAATAATAAAACGCTGGGCGAACTCCCGGACCAGTTAATGCAATGTGGCTTGACAAATATTTTAAGTTCACTGATGTCACAATGTCAGAAATGTTGCTTAACCATCAGCCATTTTACTCAAGGAAGCAAAACATTATTCGTTCATTTATAGTAATAATAATATGGCAGAATTTTCAGCAATTTTCAGAATCAACAGCTTTTAATTGATGTTTTTTTATTTATAAACCATTGACATGTTTCTGGCTCAGCAAAAAAAGCTTTGAGACAAGTGACAAAAGTCGACAACGGAGCCGCACACAGAGGAAGTAAGACAAGAAAATATTGTTTACAGAGTTCAGGAAAAAAAAGACAAACGTTAGACAGGAGTACGCTTGCTTTAAAAGTCCTGCTTTTCCTCCAATGAGGAAATATCTCAGTGGTGATTGGTGGTTCTTTCTCAGTACAGCAGTGTGTGTGTGTGTGTGTGTGCTGCACGTACAAGTGGATCAGGTACAACAAAACTACCGAGGTTTAAACACTTGTGTAAGGAAAGAAGCAGCTGAGGGCATGCTGCTGTAGGAAAATAACGTGATGCAGCACATTGCAAAGCGGAGGCACCGTCCTCATATCCCAAAGTTGATTATTTTCCAAAACAACGCATCCTGAAGAGTGTTATTCTGCTTATACCACAGCAAAGTTGCAACAATTACAACTTTATTGAATTGAGAAATTACAAATTGTATGTTTTACTTTTGCGTTTATATTTTTTATTTAACGTTGTGGAACGTCCGTGCCAAAAAAAAAAAGAAAAAGAAAAGAAAAGTTAGTTCATGATATTACTTACGTTATAGCAATAATGAAAGCATGTCATTAGCCTCATTCCCAGTCTTTTTCCCTTTTTACTCTCATTAAAAACAATAAGACAAAACAAAAACAAACAAAAAAACAAACAAAAGACAACTGCACAGCTTGTGATGCTACCAGGAACCTGGAAATGTCTGAAGACTTCCCCATGACTGTTCAAAAACAACAAAGCAGCCTTAGATACACTTCCATAAATGTTCTGTAAACATCTCCTTAAAGAAACTGCACCGTATCAACACTTGGATGATGTTTTTCTTTTTTTTATTGGATTATGGTACTTTCAGCATTTTTACGATGATACAGTAATTTTATAACATTAACAATAACAGTACTATTTAAATGAATAGTAAACATTTAATAGTAAACATTTAACTTATTTTACTGGCCAACTTAGTAAAATGACATTTCAAATGGCTGTAAATTAAATTAATCTGGTCAACAACATTGTCGAGAATTATAGACGCCAAAATAAAGCTTTCATCTTTCATCAGAAGCTGAAGTATTTCTCATGAATGTTTTGTCACACAAGCTTGCAGATTCTAGGACATATTAAAGAGCCTCGGTCTCAAGATGAGTCATACCTGTACCACCCTCTGTACAGCCTCCGATTACATCTCATCCGTACATTTCTGCAGTATGCAAATAGCAAAAATGCAGTTGGGTGGTTTTTCTCGTTCTGCTCTTCTGGCGTTCTTCTCAGATGCTTCTCTGGATCTTTGATTTGTTTCAAATCATTCAATTTACGTGGCAATTCTGGGTTTCTGACGCACTGCATGACTAAAGCGGTAAATTGTCCTTTCTAGAACGCTGTGTATTTCTGGTAAATATTTTCTACGGCACTGTTTCCTAAAATAAGTCATCAGAAACTCCATTTGGTTCATATTTGTTGCTCTCTTTAAAATGCCCATCACACCACCACTAGATATGCATTGTTCTTGATGCCTTGGTATAAGGACACCATTAGGAGATGAGATCACTGGTTCACTGGCTGGGTTTCTTGTATCACTGGAGGTAACTGGCCAGGAGCATCACCTAAATGTTCAGTGAGATCAGACATGCCTGTAAGCGCTTCGGTACAGGTGCTATCGGATCATGACTTTAGCATTTTATCATGGGTTTATCATGATTTTAAATCTTTTTAGCGTGTCTTTGTATATATTTATATATATTTTTATTTTATTGTAGTCAGTCTTTATGTATGGATTTCTGTTAAAAGTGTTTTACTTGATTTTATAATAATTGATTTGCAAATCATTTTCTTATTTTTAATAATTATTAATATTTCATTATCTCTCTTGTAGCTGTTCATAGCAGAACAGTTCTACTCTGACGAACATTACCTTTTCCCTGTAATGAAGTCTCCGCTGATTGGCAATATGTCTGTTCTCCTTTTGGGATCTCTGTTCAGAATGAACTGCATTCCTGTTCATGAGCGAGGGACACTTTACCCCACTGGAACACGGAGGTCTAATAGAAACTGTTTCCTTTTTGCAGGTAATTAGCAGGCTTGGTCTCTGAACATTACGAGGGTGCTGTTACCATGGCAACTGGCAAGCAAGGCTTTGTGAGAGCTACCGAGCCTCAGCATTCAGTGTCTGTTCAGAGAGAGAACGAGACGCACGTTCAGGCCCCACTACCAGCCATGTATATCCAAGCGGTGTCCGGCTTGCCGTCCTACCCTCAGGCCCAGCCGGCAGGCGCGCAGGATGCAGCGGTCATTCCTCTGTCGGTGCCGATGATGTATGCGAACCAGACTCTGCCTTTCCTGACTCTGCACATAGCCAGTGGGGCAGGTCTACAGCAGCAGAGGCCTGAACCTCCAGCGTCTTCTCCCAGACCCAAGTCTGCAGGGAAGCATGTGTGCCCACATTGTGGAAGAGACTGCCTGAAACCCAGTGTGCTGGAAAAGCATCTGCGCTGCCACACCGGCGAGAGGCCTTATCCTTGTGCTACCTGTGGCATCTCCTTTAAGACGCAGAGCAACCTCTACAAACACAAGCGCACCCAGGCCCACGCTCGCCTCTCCAGCGAATCTGGGAAGGGGACCTTCAGCAGCCAGGAGAGCACTGAGAGCTCAAGGGAGAACTGCACTAGTCCTTCACTGGAATTACAAAACGAAGATTCAGGTGACACAAACAGGAACGATGCTGTTCTTCCCACAGTGGCAAGAAGCAGTCAAGAAGAAGTCAAGACAGGCTCTGACACAGAGTGGGCTTTGTGCAAAGCTGCAGTGGTTGGAGTTATTGCTTCACCAGCACATGGGCAACAAGTAATTTCACATACTATATGCCAGAGGGTGCCTCAATTATCATCTGATGCTGCCCCAATACAGGCAAAAAGCCCAAATGGAGATGGACGGACACCACTGACTCCAAATCGGACTCCTCTTCAGAGGCAAGAGGCGCTCTTTCCTAAATCTCAAAGCCATGACAGCACAGACTCAGGCTTCAGTGAAAGCAATGAACAACACTCGACCTCCAGTCCTGGAGCTACTGTGCACGATTCCAGCATGGAACTGGAAGAACCTGAAACCTCTGAGAAACTCTCAGATGTGGGCACTGATGACATCAAAAGCAAAGTGTCACTTCAGGAGAAACAAAAGCTAGAGAAGCACATCTTAAAGCTGATCTCTGAAAACAGCGTGGTAATGGATGACAAACACCTGGTGAACGTGCGGCCGAGGAAGACGGTGTTGTCGAAACAAGGCAGCATTGATCTTCCCATGCCTTACACTTACAAAGACTCATTCCATTTTGAAATACGAAGCAGCAAACACCAAGTATCCAGCTCGCAAAAGCAAGACAGAAACGGTAGGGCTTTTTACAGCTCTATGCCTACACAACATTCTACCAGCTTGGAACACGCACCGTTGACACGAAGCAGCTCTTTACCGTTTAGCGTTGGCATTCAGAACAGTGACAGCACGGTTTCACCTTATCGAGTAGACAGCGTTCCGTTAAGCAGGAGGTGTAGCGCAGGACACATCTACCCCATTAAGTCAGTAGATCAACACATCCCCAGCCATCGTTCACTGGTCAGACAAGTAGCGGTGGATGGTTTATCTGCAGTGGACGGCTCGCCAATGGAAAGAGGCAGTCTTAGTAGCTTCAGTTCTGATGGAGACTACACCGACACGACATCAGAATCGGCCATCAAAAGATGTCGTAGGAAGAAAGCACAAAAGTTTGCCTTCAACAAATGGTACATGTATGGGGGAGGGACATTCAAGAAGATCTGCAACATAGAGAAAGACTCGGCACTGAAGACCAGAAAGTCCACACTCAGCTCTGAGCAAACTGACAGCCAGGGGAATCAAATAAGCCATCAGAAAGATATCAGTTCGTCTGCATCTGTATGTGTGAGCTATACTGCCTCCTCTGCTCCAAGTCTGTCTCCTGTTGCTAGTGTCCTCACAGGACAGACATCCAGTCAGGTTCCTTCCTCTTATGTACTCGTACAAAATACACCAAAGAAACAATCATCTGGGCAACCCCAGCCAAGTCTGACCAAGCAGACCTTCCAAGCTCAAGACATGTGTACTGTGAATGCAATAAAAGACACAGAGGAGAAAGGTAGAGCACCAGAAACACAACTTTCATCTCTGATACCTTCAGAGAGGAAAAAGCAAAAGACAGACGAACATCTTTCAACCCTTGTTGAAAATACAGAAGCCCTAATAAGGATGCAGCAGTGCGAGAGCCGACAGGTAAATGCCAACTTCTGTCACTCATTACAATCAGAGCGTGGTGATGTGCCTCAAAAGCCAAGCCTAACTCCACTGCAGAGGGACAAAGGGTTAAGTCTTAACAGACAAGGCAGTTTCACCAATCTGTCTTCCTCCCCAAATCAGAGACAGCTCCTTTTCAAGAGGCACAGTTCTCCACATTTTGTGGCCAATTTGAGCGGGACATCTGTGTCTCCTTCTGCCTCCTCTAGCATCTCCTCCGTTTCTCAAGCCAAGACCAGCTTTCTTCCCAAGTACCAGCTGAAGATTCCTGTTTTGACAGATGGCATGTCAGATCCTTGTCTTGGCAAAGGTTCCTCACTGAATCCGTCTTCACCCAGACAGAATGTTAGTCTGAATCAGCGATCAGCAACAACTTCACCATCCGCACCACAAAACCAGTCAACTATGACTGTTATGTCTCCTGGACAGGAGCAAGGCACTTTGTGTATAACAGCCATAACAAAGGCGACGTCTATGACATCTGCCGTGTACGGTTGCCAGAATGCTAACGCCTACACGTCGGCCTACACCTCACCAACGTCAGTCTCATTAGCATCTCCTTTAGCATTCACAGACCTGAGTGTCACTGCTAACACGATCCGTAGCTCAGGCTCATCAGTTAGTCACTCATCTACATCAACTCAAAACAGCCAGGTCTATGCTGGAAATGTGGCATCTGTGCAAGACAATCCTGTTACATGTGTAGAGATCCCCACACAGTCATCAGGAGTTACACCTGCACCTGGACCTCCCAGCTCTACTGATGGCATCCCTTTAGAGATAAGCAGCACTGAGATTCAGGGATCTCAGGACACGTTTTACATGCAAACAGCAGACCTCCAGATAGTCATGCAACTTATTTCAGATGAGCAGCTTGCGCTGATAGAACCACAGATTGAAACGCAGGACTATAAAACTACTGGAAGTTTTCTCAGCAAAGATCCAGAAACATCTGGGACTGACAGGACCCAAACAGGCGTTTCACAGGAAACACATAAACAATGCTCTGGTGATACAGGAACAAAGCTAGCTGTTGAACAGGGGAACGCAAACAGGAGCGTGCTCAGCACCATCCCAGACATAACACTCAGGTCGGCTGGATCAGCAGCTACAGATCACAAGGCAAAAAGTATAAAAAGTGCTCAAGATGTTTACTTCACAAACACTGGTGCTAAAGGGTTTATTTCACGGTCACCTTCCACGTTGGAACACAACATTTCAGCTTTCCAGGATAGCAGCGGATTGGGACAACAGTGTAAACTGTTAAGTTCAACACCTGAGGAGAGTATGCTGCCAAAAGACCCAGAGGCTGTAGGGTGTGGTGTTAGTGATAGATCATATCTTCAACAAAAGTCTAGTGAGAAACTGGGGAAACCTTCAGCAGACCAATGCTCTACAAAAAGTGAATCAGAGGTAAGCAAATCTTCTGCACATGATCAGATCTTAAGAAAATATCCAACATCCATAATATGCAGCATTCAGCAAAGTTGCCAAGATGCTACTGGCAGCCATGGAACAATTCCTACAATGGTGGCTTCTACTAACAATACAGCAACATCCTCTGAAGGCAAATCAGGGAAAGTGAATATCACAACTTTTCCAGAAATATCTGAAAGAAGCCCAAACCATCAGTCTGTGCAAACGACCGTTCCACAGCACAAAATCTTAACAAAATCAGTAGAAAAACAGACGGCTGAAACAAACACATCATGTATTTCTGCAGCATCTTCAGTTCAGGGTCTACCCCTGACCTCCATTCCAGCTTCAACCCAACATGAACCCATCCAACCCAGATCATTCCAGCCATCAGCAAGAGCGATTATCTCCCGGAGTGGATTAGCATGCCGGGTATCTCCACAACAACCTTTAAACCGGACAGGTGCATGCAGTGGAAACAGGTCAAAGCATGAAGAAAATCAAACCTCTGCTTCAGGTCAATCCAGACAACATTTAGTCCGAGAATGC
Organism: Chrysichthys thysi; assembly: GCA_030068315.1. Taxonomy (NCBI): domain Eukaryota; kingdom Metazoa; phylum Chordata; class Actinopteri; order Siluriformes; family Claroteidae; genus Chrysichthys; species Chrysichthys thysi. The sequence goes on from JAQLOM010000016.1 coordinate 2,937,500, forward strand.
CGATCTAAACCTGAGGAAGTCAAGGCAATCACATTCAGGACTTCTCATAGGACCAGTGCTCAGGATGAGTCACATGGCTCGGGGTCCCACAGTCTTAAAGAGGAGAATATGAAATCTGCACTCGGCCCTGGTGGGATGCTTCACGGACATCAGGATTCATATACAGGTGAGTTCAAAAAGTCATTCAGCCATGGTTCTGTTGAGAACCGTCATAACCTGGGGAACATTTTCAGTAGCTGTCAGTAGTGGACTGTCCAGATTTAATGATTAGGTATGCCACATAGTTCACCAATCCAATCTCTGAGAAAGTTATTAATTCCCTGCAGTTCATGTAGTAAATCATATCTCATGTTACTTAAAAATATAGCATAAAATGAATAGATAAAAATATAGCACTGCTGGAGGTCCCTTCAGTATTAAGACCTACTGGGCCAGTATATTACTGTCTGCATGCGATGATTAATTTTTGCAAGAAAGAATAGATCTGGTGTTCTATATAACTATAAGGGTATTCTACACATCACTGGTTCTGGGAACCAGCAGGGTCTGGAGAACCCCAGGGGTCTGTGAAGAATAGCCGGGTTGTTCCCACCCAACGTTATCAAAGATATCATAATTATTATACATTTTTGATCAACTCAGCAAAAATAATTGTTCTATAAAGAATGTCAACCTCTCTCTAATAATAATGAGAAAACAAAAATGTGTTATTTGGGAGGATTGTATAATGAATAATAAAAAAATGTTCTATGATGCTGACAAATAGCCAGAAACAACCTGCTGTCGGCTTGGAGTGGATCTGTGGAACGGGAGCTCTGGATGCAAAAATGCCGGAGAACCTTTGATAGAGTTCGGCCAGAGTGAAGGTTTTTAATGTCTTTTTAAATCTGTAGAAAAGCTGATCACTGTGGACATATGCAAACGATCAAAGTTCAGTCTTCCCACTAAAGGCTTAAAAAGACAGAAACTAAAACTGAAAGCTTCTACGTGTACGACTGATCAGACCTCTTGGACACGCCACTGAATACACTACAACTAATAATTATCAGAACGATAAATATTTTAGGAAAGGTAAAGGCATTTCATGGCAGCGCTCGGAGCAGGGAAAGTGCATCATGTTGGTTTCAAGCTAATAATGATGAAGTATTTGTGTGCACCTTTATAAAGACTGACCTCACTCCATATCTCCACAAGATGGAGACAACTGGCAACCATTTCACACACCAGTTCTTTCTTACTTACACACTACAGAGCATTTACCGTGGATTAAAGATGCTTTTTTTTTATTATTATTACAAATACAATAGGAATCCAGACAGAAATATAATCAGGACAAAATCAAACCAACGATGGCAGCTTTTTAAGCTCGTAAATGGTTTAAAGGGCAGAAGGCGGGAAAAGCAGCCTACATAAAATTAGTAAATTGCTCATAAATTTTTAAAACTCATATTTGCATTATATTTGTCAAAATTGTCTATCACATGAATCTGTTGATCTATCTGCAGAACATCAGACAACACCTGTACATAGTGTACAATTATTACACAAAGGGTTCTACTGTGTGCCATGAAGAAGTTTCCTTTCCACCACTTCCGTGCCTTTTTATAGAGACTGGAATTGGAGTTTATAGCTTTTTTTTTTCTCCCGTAAAAATATTCACTGCTCTGGAGTGAATTGTTCACGTACATCACTGCAGACTGCAGGATTATATTACAGTACATCAGGGGTATTCAATTAGATTTTTCATTGGGCCAAATTGTCATACAGCTTTTGCCAGTGGGCCGCACATTTCCCTGT
>JAQLOM010000016.1:2943596-2955087 GCA_030068315.1 Chrysichthys thysi
CTCTCACCCAATGTCAGCTGGGATTGGCACCAGCTTCCCCCCGCGACCCTGAACAGGATTAAGTGGCAGAAGACGAACGAACGAACCCTAATCCCATTGGTCATGTTACCAAAAAAAAAATCCTTTTCATTATCTCGACTGTTACAAAGCGCTGACACTGGAGACTCCTTCCTTAAATGTCAAATCGTTGCTTTATGTAGATTGTCCACTGTACAAGTCCCTGCTGCTATAGAAACAGGATCATATAAGAACCTGAACATTAAACAAACATTAAACACACAAACCTGTGATTTGGATGACGGACGGAACTGTGGAAAATTAATCATCTTGTTAATACAAGTTTCACCAAACATTATTCTATTGGTAGTCATCTCTGTTAAGATAGATAAACAGAGTTAGATGGAGCCAGATGATTCGCTGTGGTGACTCGTGAAGGGAACAGCCGAAAGGAGGAGCAGTAGTCGTCGTCGTCTCTGTTAAGATGAGTGTGAGACCAGGGTTCTTGCTGTTCCCCTGCAGCTGCTGAGGTCTATGCCATGTTATGTCATCTGAAACCTTACAGACAAGTTATTCAAAGAATCTGGGGTGCAGGTGCAAGATCAGATTCAGATCTCACACTTGTGTTAGAGATTGTGGGCTTCTGCTTGCATTCCGTTATGCCCTAATGGTTAAATACATTCAAAATAAAACCAAAACTCCTTTTTCTCCTCTGAGTCATTTCACCATCGCACACAGCACTTTTTTTTGACTAAGTCACACTCTCCGTGCGTGAGGTAAATTTAGCATGGAAAATATGGGAAACTTAGGAAATGTTTTGAACGGCACCCACTATCAAATTTATTATTTGGAATTTATTTTATTCAGTACCTTAAATGCCTTCTGTGATCCAATCACACACTGAGCTGACTTTCAAAACAAGCACCTCTCAGACAAAACCTTCTCGAGGGGTTATCATTGTGGGATTGGACTCCTGTTGACTCTAAAAGCTCTCACTACAGCTGCGTTTCCAGAGATCAGACCTCAGGGGGGAATTTAATGTTTCTAAGCAAAGACAGCATACAGCTGTGAGAGGAAACAAAGCATCCAGGAGTAACTGCAACCTTCCTGACTCAGACTGAAGGACAAGACCTGAAATTACATTACTGTCATTTGGCAGACGCCCTTATCCAGAGCGACTCACATCTGTCTCATTTTGTACAACTGAGCATTTTGAGGTCCAGGGCCCAGCAGATACAGCTTTGCGGTGCTTGGATTTGAACTCACAACCTTCTGACCAGTAGTGCAGCATCTTAACCACTGAGCTATCCCCGGCCCAAACTAATACGAAGTCTAATGAACATTGCTGATAAGTATTTTTTTATTTTGTACATTTTGTCACAATGGCAGCGTCTTCACTATGAACATGGGTTCTCAGTATCATGAAGCATTTTGATTTATTTCATTCACAAAATGGAGGCTGGTGCATAAACAACTGTTTATAACTGCGATAACAAAGATAATAACAGGAACTAATTAGTCTCACGGATGTTCCGCATAAACAAACATGGATCAGTAAAAAATGGATAAATAATATGATACTTTATTCATTAATAAAACTCATCATCATTAGTGTCCACAGATTGCTGTTGTATGAGAGAAATAAAATACTTCAGGATATGGTGTTATTGGAAAATAATCAGCTTTGAAGTAGGATCCCTTACTCCATTTCATCACATCTTGGATTATATTCCTATAACAGCACACATCCAAGTGTTCGCACCATGGCGTGTTCAGACAGCGGGTATACACGGCGATAGAGATGCTACAGAAATACAGTCATTACAGGTGAGTGACTAATGATGACTCTATTCAAAAATGTCTAAGGCAGCAGTAACATAAATAACCATAGGCGAATTGGCCATCATCCATCCATCCATTTATTATCTGGGTTGCTAATCTGTCAGGGTCAGGGGCAAGCTGGAGTCAATCCCAGCTGACTTCGGGCGGGAGGCGGGGTACACCCTGGGCAATTCGCCAATCTATCTACGAACAACCATTCACACTCACAGTCACACCTACGAGCAATTCGGAGTAAGACCCTGACCTAATCTGCATGGCTTTGGACTGTGGGAGGAAACCAGAATGCCTGGAGGAAACCTACACAGTGCTAAACACTGCACCACCGTGCCGCCCAAACTGGGCTCATAATGCATCGGGTGACGACTACAACGCAGGAAAACTCGTGTGTATATTTAAAAGTGGTTGTTTATTTCTCATAAGGAATCATCATGAATGCATATTCTCCGGAAAGCTCTCTAAAAAAAGCCCTCACTGTGTTCTGCTCACTGAAGCCTGTCGGGTTCTGTCTGAGGCGCTCACTTCATTTTATAATAGCCTGGAATACAATCAATCAGAATCAGAATACTTTATTAATCCCTGAGGAAATTATGTGGTCACAGTTGTATAAACATGAATTAAAATGGAGTAAAATATTAATAATGTATAAAATACAGTACAGTGTAGATCATATTTACACAAGAGATAAAGAACACGTAGCGTCGTTTATGAAACGTGGTGTGGGGATACTGAAAAAAATATGTCTGGAGGAATGAGTCTGGCCAATCAGAATGCTCTATTTATTTATCCTTGGTTGTGATTGGCTGATGGCTACGACTCATACGGTCGGGGAGAAGCAACCAGCATTCGCCAACATCCCAGTTCTTCTCCCGTCACAGGACTCGCTATAAATGTGACGTTTCTACGAATTCGACACAGAATTCACCTCGCTAAACGCTCGCAAATGTTTTCTTTATGTGTTTAATTGTGTCTAGAAAGTGTTTAAAGAGTGCGGGAGGATCATTTAGGGCTTAAACTATTTTAAAAAAGCATTTAGTGGTGGCGTCCGTGTATCGCTGAATTTCATCTTTCACTGAAAATTTTGGAACACAATGCTATTTAACCCTCCTTTCTGTTGGACAGTGTATTTGTTCAAGGCAAAAACAGTGACATTGCTTTTAATTATCATTTTTTCCAGTCAAATCCTGGTGCGAGGCAGTAATGCACCCTGGATGGGATGCTGCTCTATTTCAAGGAATCACACACACATATCTAAACATTCATTCTCACTTAGGCTCAAGCATGTTTTCTCGAGGCCGGAGGAAACTGGAGAACCAGGAGGAAACTCATGCAGACAGTAACTCAAGCTCAGGATACAAGCAGGGAGCTGGAGCTGTGAGGTTGCAACACTAGAGAAATAACAATTATAAAATAAATAAAAATAATAATCAAAATAAACAGTTCTGGGTGAAAGTCTGATCATCAGGTGCATTATAAAAAAAAGGAAATACTCTTCATGAAAGCAGTGTTTGTATATTGGGGTAAGTGGTGTCCTGTCCTTAAATGATTAATTGCTTCATTTGCATGTTTTAACATTTGAAACTTTATAAATCGAATATAGATTTCTCATCATTCTGAGAGCTGATATGAGAAAAGAAAAAAATCTATTCATGTATGGTGTATCACCTAAATATTACTTAATTAATTACAATTTTAAGTCTTGCATTTTAATCTCGATAATAATGCAGGTGATGAAGCATGACGCGCGCGCAGTAAGGTGTGTGTTTTCCCCAATAGAGCAGGACTACAGGTGAAGGTGGTGTCACATGGGTGCAGTACAGAGGGTGGTGCTCTGCAGGCTGTACACTATAAAAACCTGTTTGCTGGACGCCAGAGCAGCCACACACACACACACACACACTCACACACACACACACTCTCTCTCTCTCTCCTGGATGTGCGTTACAGCTCCTCATTTAACGCACATGTCTCCGGAGCGCGTGCCACGGGAGACATGCGGAACATGCGGTACTTTTGCCTGAAAATGTGGTTTCTTGGATGTCAGCGCTTTAAATCAACCAAACTGGGACTAATCTGAACACATTTTGTCCATCGGAGACGCGTTTCTGCTTCTTCTTCTTCTGCTTCTTGTTTGGAGTACAAGCCCCGGGCATGGCCAAGACGGCGCTCCTGGATTTGGGCTTTTTGATCTTACTCGGATTAACAGCTGCACGTGCGAAGGGTATTCTCCTGTTTTATATAAAGAGGTCGGGGATGTTCAGCGCGCGTGCTGTGGATGAGTTATCATGCGCTTCGAGAAGCTCCAGAGTGTCGTTTTATTCCAAAAGGCTGGAGATCATGATGGAGCCATCTCCACTCTGCTCGCCTTTCTGCGGCTCCTGATGCTGATCGGAGCCCAGACAGCGCGAGCCTTTCTCAGACGGGAAAAGTCTGTCACCCAATGAAATCAATGAGTTCAACCATTTCTTCATCTCCATTAAGCTTCACCCCGAGGCTGATAGAACTTACCCCAGAACTCAGTGCGCGAAGTGGGAATATATATACTGGATGGGAGGCCATTTCAGTGCACCACACACACACACACACACACACACACACAAAACTAGAGGGCATTTAGTGTAATCAGTCCTGGGAGGGTTTGGGAGGTGGGAGGAAACCCGAGACCGCGGAGGAACCTGCACACCAACCTGTTCTGTAGTTAGACACAACATGAGCGCGCAGTGCACGAGCGGGGAGCTTTGGAGCTAAAATAAATATCGTGATCTGTAAGCGTTGTGTTTGGGTAATATCGTGATGTGATATTGTTGCCGTATCGCTCACCCCTGGGGTTTCCTCCCGGTCTCGCGCCATAGGGATCTTCGTTATTTATGTTGAGGTTCCCCTGTATGTCACACAGCTGCTCACCTCTTCTCATTTCCGGGATGTTTTCAGGCGTCTCGTTGCACCGGATTGTCGCGCGCCAGGAGAGCAGCACACTGGAGCCCGAGCGAGCGAGCATGGGTGCGAGGACGGCACCGGCACCCACGGAACACGCACGCGGAGCCACTGCCGACGTCACGGGATCGTCGCGCGACTCTCATCCGCGGAGCAGAGCCAAACGGTGCACGTGCTACACGTACAAAGACAAGGAGTGCGTTTATTATTGCCACCTGGACGTCATCTGGGTGAACACGCCGGAGTGAGTGCGCGCGCTTCTGCTGATAACTTCACAGAAAAAACATCATCAATGAATCAGTTCATGTTTAGGACCAAATCGAACAATTTGACATCATTTGAAAGTTTTTCCCCATAAAATAGGATAAAAAAAAACTTTAAATGAATATTCATAAATAAAGCAATTATTGAGTAAATAAATAAGCATCTAAACAAACAAACAAACAAACAAACAAATATGGTTATTTATATGACAGAGAATATTCTGACCTAATAATGTAGTGATTACCAAGAACCATTACACGGAATGTGACAGGAACTAAAACCATTTCTTGCAAACAAAAATGAAATCAATAAACGAATGAATAAATAAACAGCAATCAATCAGTTTGCTTTACACTGATTATTCTGATTCTTTATCTGTTCAAGAATAAAATGATCATTAAATCAACAGAAAAAACAACAACCATGAGCCATAATGAGATCATAATCACATTTTTAAATTCTACACATAAAACAAAGCCATTACTGAAGTCAACATCACCTCGTGCACAGTCCTGGAATCATCTAGAAATGTTTGGGGGAAAAACATTCATGCTGTTTTTATAAAATAAACAAACAAACAAACAAACAAATAAATAAGACTGAACACTTTAAAGCTCTTTTAAAAAAGTCGTTATTATCTGAAACTAATGTTTCTTTCCTCGTCATGACAGAGTTGTGACATTTAAAATGAGCGAGAACTACAGAGAACATAGAACATTTCATGCGATCAGAGATATTGAGAAGAGCTGGAGTTGTTTAACAGAGAGGACCAGAGGATTCCAAATGTGTGAAAGATGGAGATGAGACATGTTGGTTATTTGCTGCAGTATCTGATGATAACATCTCCATGCACTGCTGCTGCGTAGAGAACATCACAGGAACACTAAAGCAGTTCCACAGACAGAGCTCCACTTCTGATTAGATCCCGTCCTGAGTCTCAGGTTTAAATCTGGTCCCGTTCCTGAGATCATTACAGAGGGGATCAGGTGTGTTCGAGCAGAAACCTGAAACCGTCCTGAAAAGCTGAGCTGAACAGACGGAAAAAATCCAAAAGTTTTTTTCTTTCTTTCTTTCTTTTTTTTTTTTTAACTCACATTGGCAAGCCTAGAACAGTCCTAATCCAAAACCCTAACTTCCCGTTAAGATGCAGGAATAACGCAATTAAACTCCACAGATTCAGAAAAAACGAGTCTCTTCACAACAGTAAAGGTGGTACCTGGATGTTTTTGGAGATGTAGTAATATAAATATTTAGATATTAAGGACCACTTCTTAGACATTAATCCATTCACAACTCAGTATTATTTTAAAGGTTTGCTGTCTGGATCGTTCCAGGTGAAAGATACACACTATGTACCCCCGAGGGTACCACCGCAGTGACAAAGACAACTACAGTTTAATACCCTTTTTTTCTGAGCGTCTGTAGAATAATTTAATAACATATCAGCGAACATGCATCACATGCAAATGTAGACAAATGTGAATATTTTAATCCAGGTTTCTGTAACAGACATTAAAAAAAAACATTACTCCTTGTAGTCATGTAGATATTTATTCATGCAGGGAAATGAAGGCAACGTTATTATCTCCAAAGTGCATTCTAACAGATCCCTAGTCTGTATATTTAATTGTGCATTATAGATTGTGCATGCGTGTGAAATTAAATAAACTAAAAAAAACTAATTAGGGGCTAAGACTGAATGCAGCTAATAAATTGAATCAGTTTCATCACTGAGATTCTTTTCTGGTTCATGCAAAACATGAGGTTTAATATCACAAACAGCACTTACTCCAGGTGCAATGTTTATTTTATACTGATTTACTCAAACACCATTCAGACGACTTACAGAAAATATTATGAATCAAAATTTGTGAATGTATTATAGCTTGTGTTTACACTATCATCAAAACAAGTAATGAGTCACATGGAGGCATGTACCATTCAGAGTTTTAATAAGAAACATGACTAACTGTAAAAGATTTTAAAGCTAAATAGTTAAACACATTAAATAATACATGAATCAGGGTGGGGGTTTTTGTGTTAGCCTTCATATTAGCTTTTCAGTAGATTTGCAAAGCCAGCTAACTCTAGTAGGTACGCAGACTCTCCAGAGGCAGCATCCATCTCTGCTACGTCCCTACAAGCGTTTCTACATTTGTGATATCTCTGTACGTGTATACTGCATATATATATACTGATAGGTTGTATACCACAGGATAAGATGAGAATACAGTTATACGTTTTCCATTCTTCCATTTTTCTGTCAAACAGTAACTGGAGGAAGTTGTGAACGGGGGACTGAAGAAACATCAGACCCCTGCGTCACAGGATTCGTCCGAGGAATCGTTCATTTGAATTTGTTGCTTTTGTTACGTCATAGCTGCCTAATTTGCATAGAACTGAGAGTCATTTGTCACCGGCACAAACAGAATGCCTCCATGTCACGCACATGCACAGAAAATTAATGGTTGTGTGCAAGTGTGATTGTAGGATAAGAGCTGATTTCTCTCATCCATTATAACGAATGTCCTGAAGATTGACCCAGGTGTCGCTTTCAAGAACTCTCAGGTGTTAAAAAAGAAAGCATGAAGTGCAGTAAAAAGGATGAAACGGATCAAAAGTGTTGTGTGTGTGTGTGTGTGTGTGTGTGTGTGTGTGTGTGTGTGTGTGTGTGTTGACAGGCGCATGGTGCCGTATGGCATGTCGAGTTACAGAGGCTCTCAGCGTGCACGGCGTTCTGCCGCCGATTGGAGAATGACGCGACGATGTGTGTGCACTCTGCAAAGCGACTCTCTTTGTAACAGCTTCTGTGGCAAAAGGTGATTATTATAATTATATCGCAATCTTTATTTTTTAATAACAGCAGTCTGCATAAAAGTGCAGTAGCAAATTACAGGCCAATATTAACATGCGTGTTCATTTGCATAAAAAATATAATGTGTAATTCTTTAATCAATGAAAAATTCCACTTGGGAACGTTGCCTGTGGTATAAGGGGAGTAAAACACTTCACCACACGCCGTCATTGTAAAATAACAGTAACTCGGCTTCATTGCAGCATGCTATGATTGATTATTTTTCCACACCATTACATTTCAAAGTGTTTTAGTCTTCTCACACTGCAGCAATTTGTAAGTGTTTGGAATTTTTATTATTTTGTTAGAGGACATGTTGAAATTTTTTTTTTTTTTTTTTTACAAATTTACCGTTACGTTAATTCTAGTGAAGTGGCCGTGAAATATGCTAGGTTTGTGTCAAAATGTGCTTTATTTCTTACTAAATAATTATTCTGCACTAGGTATAAGATCGTCAGCTTCCACGGTAAAACTTACTCACTCAGTGATGTTTTATTTGGTAACCGACAGCTTTTTAAATGACTTTTCTGTGCACCTTTGAGGAAAAATTAGTCCACGAGTTCTTTCTTTCTTTCTTTCTTTCTTTCTTTCTTTCTTTCTTTCTTTCTTTCTTTCTTTCTTTCTTTCTTTCTTTTCACCAGCTGATGGGTTGATTGTTATGTCTGTCTTTGTGTCATCCTATAAGGGGTCAGGCACCGTGACCATCTGTCGCTGGAGAGCTATAAGCCACACTGGAACTGTCCTGCCCATGCATTCTTCTGTCCTAACACCTGGATTTACCTTAAAGAAAAGAGCTTATCTGTCTGAAGAGAAGGAGGAATTCCATTATCCAGGCGAGAGACGTGACAGGAAAGTAGGAGAACACAATGGCGGGTTTGTGGAATGCTTATGCAACCAACGAGCCTGTAGAATAAGTCGGAGTGTGATTCAGAGAGAGGATATTTAACACGACAACTGGCTTCACGCTAACTCATCATGTTACAGCTCGTCTTCTGCAACACCCAAGGCCGACTCTTTGTACTGACTATTGGCTCTGCTTCATCACCTTTAATTAAAGATATACAGAGCCAGGAATTAAGACTAACTTGCTATAATGATTTGATTTCTGAATCATAGGTTTGGACAAAAGCTGAGCTGTTTTTAGTTTAATTTTGTTTTTATTTTCCAGCCTACAGCACCATGGGGTAATGCTTCAGATTAGATGGCACTTAAATATGGACTTGCTAATAGAGAAACAAAAACGAGGACTGTATATAAAGCAACAAGTTTTCAGCTGTTATCATCATTGATACAGCAGTCATTAACATGATCTATGTTTCATAATATATAATATTTTTACTTGTGTAACGTTGGGCATTGCATCACATAAAAAAAATCTCAGCATACAAATTCTAACACTTTATTTTGCCATACTGTGTGATATAATCCAGCTGATTCCCCTTTTATCACTCTTCATGAATATTGTGGTCATTTCGGTGTCCTACTTTTCTAAAACTTCAGAATTAAAATATATTAGATTTTATTACGCGTCTGTGCTGCACTGACTGAACATAACAGGTACTATTAGTAAAACGCTGCATGGGAAACCATTTAAGAAATGAAACGCATAAAAATTAAGTGAAACGACAGCAATAAAAATGGAAATAAAATAAAAATCTGTCTCCTGTTCCTAATTATGTTCAGTGTTGTGGAACGTTCCATGAAGCAAGTTACTTCCTATTCTCACTTATGTTATACTATATTAACAGTCGCTCCTTCACCAGTCTTCCTTTATCCTCTCTGCTGAGGTCTATAGGTACTTTTGGACCAAACCGTTATAGGAACTTGTTGAGAGGATCTACCCCCTGGGGAACTGCCCTGAGAGCTACACGCCTTCAAGGGCCTTTTCTCTGTTTGTACTCGCATCTCTAGGAGCAACGCTGGAGTGACGAGAGCCACACCAAATCGGCTCAGTCTGGACTGCCTGTCCATACCTGCGTTTATTTTCTCAGAGGAAGCGCACGCGTGGCCAGTTTCATTTTGTTCTTCGTTTGTTCGGCTGTTCAATATGAAGATACCAAGATTTTTCATATAGTCAATCTGGCCATTAGAAAATCCACTGGTTATGATTTCTTTTAGTGATTTTAGTGATTTCGACCAACATGTCACATATTCCCTTTCACTCCGTCTCTCGTGCACGCACTGTGAGTTGCGCTTTGTCCTGTTTAGTTTACCTGTTCAATACAAACACACAAAGGGTTTTCATATAGATCATCTGGGCAATCTGGAAACTCCTCTGATTTTTCATGATGATTTTTTCAGTGATTTTAGTGAAGATTTCCATCCGTATGTCACGTTTCCTCCTCTCGTGCTGCACTTCCTCTTTGTTTACGTTGGAGAGGCGACACACACCCACACATTTAAATCCAGCTCTTACAGTATTTTTTGTGTCAGGTTAGCTTGCCCTCCACTCCACTTCAGGTTTCAGCTTCTCTCATCTGTTACGCACCGAATGTCACATGGATTTTTGTTATAAAAAGTGCATTTGTGGAAGTTTCTGTCCGTTTTTATCCTGTTAGCGTAATGCACACAGACTAACAAATGACTGCACAACTCTCACCGCACTTACGTCTCTCACCAAACACACACACATCTCTCGTGATTCCTGGTGTGCTGTGAAAGTACCCACCCTGAAGTAGGAGCTAAAAATAAGTTCCTAAAAACGGTGTTATATGAACTATACGTAATCATCCCCAGTTCCTGCGATGCGAACACACAAAAGATGAAAAGTCCCTGCAGTGCAAGGTTGTTGGGATTTACGGTTTCTTTTTTATTCCAATCAGTGGGGGTTCGGATTATGGAATGTGCCCTGGACCTACTCTCATTTGCTTGGATTCCCAGGGGAAAGGTACACAGGAGTGGGAGCTGAAGTAATGAAAATGAATCCCTCAGCTGGGGATTTCCCAATTCTTGGATTTAAGGGAAAATTCTAACAGAAGATGAGAAATATATGGACATAATATTTGTTATGCTTAAAACTAATACATACTCTATAAATGTTATAAATAAAACCAAATTAATCAGATTCTGTTTCAGTTATGGACTTGAGAAAACATGGCAGCGAGGTACTAAATAAGCAGTTTTTTTTAATATACACTCATCATCCAGTTTATTAGGAACACCAGCACACCTGTACATTAATGGTTCCCTAATCAGCCAATCATGTAGCAGCAGCCCAACACATAAAATCATACAGGTCAAGAGTTTCAGGTAATGTTCACATCAAACATCAGCGTGAATAAAAAGTGTGATCTCTGTGACTGTAACCATGGTGACAGCTGGCCTGATCTGAGTATTTCAGAAATTGTTGGGATTTTCCCACACAACAGTTTCTAGAGTTTACATACACTGGAGATCAAAATTAGAGAACAACCTACAATTCCCTAAATGTGGAGGTCACGCTGTAGTCCGATGTGGAAATGATCCAAACAGGAGCAAAAGAGCAGGATTCTAACCATATATCATGAGTTACATACAGTACATTCAAAAGCACAGATAGATAGATAGATAGATAGATAGATAGATAGATAGATAGATAGATAGATAGATAGATAGATAGATAGA
>JAQLOM010000016.1:2970813-2982376 GCA_030068315.1 Chrysichthys thysi
GGACTGTGGGAGGAAACCGGAGAACCCGGAGGAAACCCACACGGACACGGGGAGAACATGCAAACTCCACACAGAAACTAGGTCGACCCCGGGGATCGAACCCAGGACCTTCTTGCTGTGAGCCGACAGGGCTAAGCACTACATCACCGTGCTGGCCTCGTAATTAAGAATAATATATATATTTTTTATAATAATGAACAAGTCACTGAACAAAAACTTCTTCTCTGCTGTTCCTAAAAGTTCATTGACTTTTTTTTCAGTTCTTGTCACACGTGTTGAATGTAATAATCATTCACAGAGATAAAAGAATATTATTATTCTAGCTATAAGTTAATAAGGGTGGACTGAAAGTTATTTTTAACATAAGGACCTTTCATTATATCAATATTTATTACTTCTTGTTTTATTGTAGATTTGCATTGATCTGGTGATCCTGCAGTCTGTAGAAATAACAGGTTAATTAGTTTATCGTGATCTGTACACAGTATTTTAATCTTTGCTAATTTAATCTTGTGATGCCTGTGATATGGTTATTTGACCCGGCGTGCACTGACATTAGACTGTCAGTCTGACCTCCATTTGACCTCCAGTGATTTCTGCTCCACTGTCCAGCAGTGAGTCGATTTTATTTCTCAACCGAGTCCCATGGTGTTTTTCACACTAATCTGTCCTGACCTGGATAACTGGGGAAAGATTTCATCTCCAGGCCAGGTCAAGGGGTTCAACAGGTTTAAAGGTTGCACATGCACTAGTTCAAAAAAACAGACAAATAGCTGAGATGATGGAATTTGGGTTCAACCGTGTAGATCTGGTGAGTGTGAGACCTGATTACCTTGATATATTTTGCCAAGATGCATTTTGTCCTACTGCATGTCTGGAAATAAACAAAAGAGCTTTGTTAGTTAGATTTATCTAAACTCTTAAAAAAGCAATTTCTTAGTGCATTTGGAAAGTGACAGACTTCCAACAATAATATTTATATTGTTTATGGATTATTTCTCACAGAATGCATTGTCCTGTTGAATGTTTGTCAAAATCATCATTAAAAAAAAAGAAAAATTAAACATTTCTTTAATGGAAAAGTGAAATTTCTCAATCAAATTTTCTAAGCATTCCATGGATATTTATTCAACCCTACAAAACCCCCATATTGTCCATTTTACAGCTTCAGCTACATTTTGTTCGCTCAACGATTGTGATAAGTGTGTTTTAGTGTTTTTGAACTTCCCCACAAATACTACAACCTGAATGTCTTTCACTGCCTCATTACATACAGATTACAGTCTATATGCAAATCTGTGCTGTGGTCTGCTTTGTTTCATTCTTCTTCTTGTTTCAATCTGAGATTAAGCTTTTGTAAATCCATTGTAACAAGGGTGCCAATAACTGTGCCAATAATCTTTTATCTGTCTTGTAATGATTTCTATTAAGCAGTTAGTTTTATCAGTTAGTAAATGACCATATGAATGAATGCAGACTGATATAATATAATATCAGGTCAAATGAAGCATCTTGAAGGAACATAATCAGTTCTTGTAGCGACTGATGACCACAATGACAAATTTCCAGATGTAATGAGTCAGCGTCAGAAAGTTTTTTGGGTCGATTCCTGCCCACGTCTCCAAACACTGAGCCGCTCGACCCAGTTAAAAGTATGAAGAAAAGACATAAGTCATACGCATTAGCTTTAAGGCCTGTATTAATATTAATCAAGTCGGATTCCTTGGAAGTAACTGGCTACGTATTTCCTGTAGGTGTGATGACAAAGGAGAAGACAAAAGCCTTAAATGTCAAAGCGATCACAAACAAACAAACAATAAACAGCACATGTGCGGCGTGTCGTCCAGCCGCCTTTGTGTAATGGTGGGTTTGTAAATTAGAGACTCGCTGAGACACGTGAGCTGTGCAATGAGAACACGAGTACAAACACACAAACCCTGACAGCTACATCTTATAATTCGGACTCAGACTCAAACATCACCTTTGTTTGACTGCAGTGTGGGATGAACACCTTCACCGTTTACTAAAAATGAAGACAGAACCTGAAAGGAACCACGCCAAAGCTTAGCCTTATACAGCAAAACAGATTACGAGAACCACGAATGTGGGATCAGGGTACACAAAGAGTGACGCAGACACAGCAGGAAGAATCTTTAGTGCATGCAGGGCAACGAGTAACCGTGTGTGCGTGTTAAAACTTGTCCTGCCTAAAGCTGTGAAAATAAAATAGCTACTTTTCTGTCATAGACATTTCTAGAAAATTAAAATTTTACTTATTAACATTATTTCTTTTTTTCTTTTTTTTCTTTTTTTGAAAACAGTTTTACAGAAACACAACAACTCATAGTTCCAGGTCATTATGCACTATTGACAACACACTGGAATGTTGAATATGAATATTACTCACTGACTAAATCCTCCACAGTGGACCTTTAAGATATTTTGTAAACATAGGGAGAAGAAAAGACTGGTCTATGGAGAGGAAGTAGTGCAAATACAGATACTGCAGGGGGCGCCACGGTGGCTGAGTGGCTGGCACTGTCGCCTCACAGCAAGAAGGTCCTGGGTTCGAGCCCCGGGTTGCAGTGCCTTTCTGTGTGGAGTTTGCGTGTCTGTGTGGGTTTCCTCCAGGTACTCCGGTTTCCTCCCACAGTCCAAAGACATGCACAGAGGAGATTAGGCTAATTGGCTGCTCTAAATTACCTGTAGGTGTGAATGGATGTCTGGCTCTGTGTGTCGTCCTACGCTGGATTGGTGCCTCGCCCAGGGTGTGTCCTGCTTCTCACCAGCTTCCCCCCGTGACCCTGAACAGGATTAAGCAGCAGAAGACGAAGACGAAGATACTGCAGATGAGAAATGTATGCGGTGAACTTGTTTCGCACGCAAAGACAAAATTACAACGTGTATCCCCTTTGTAGAGCCAGAACATTTTATCGTTTAGGTTAGGTGGAGAATTTACTTAATCATTCTTCTTTTTTTCAGAAAATGCCTTTGAGGAGAAGCTTAAAGAATGACAGACTGAGCACAAATTCTGCAACCAAATTACAAATTACACAGAGATCAGATGACAACTGTAATTTTAGTGTTCTTTTTTTGATACAAAAATGAATTTTGAAATGACTAACGCAGTTTCTTGTCTGCTTTGTTAAGCTGTAGATATGGACATTACATGTTCCCCTTCATGTCTAATATCACATCAGCTGTCTCTGATGTGATGCTGCATTTGCCAAATCCTGTTCAGATTAGCAAAACAGTGAGACAGTGAAATTCTTTCTTGATTTTTTCATCAGCACCACAATTTTTCATTCTGATCCGTCCCTGTAAATGTGTCTCTTATTGCTGTTATATAACTACCACTGAGACACACTTGGAGAATGATCTGCTTCCACTAGACTGAGACATAAACAGTAAATCAGACACGAATGAGGCTTATGTAACACTTATTAAGAGTTAGAGTGTATTCTGTTACACAAACACCTGGTGACGAGTCAGAAACCCTTTTTATAAGCGCATCACTGTGCATTTCCAGGACTTTCTCTGTGTGTCAGAAAGAAAGGGAAGGAGTGTGTAGGTGTTCTTTCCACATTTATGAAGAAAAAAACACCCTATTAGCTCCCCTTCAGGGAGAGACGAGCGTGACAGGGTGGAGATTCACTCCAAAGCATTTTTGGGCTCTAGAACTTGGTGTTACATAAGAAGTCAATATGCGTGTGCTTAAAAGAGGACTCCCTGCTGAACCATGAGATTAAATTACCACCAGTAAAATTATATTACAATCATCTCAGTAATCTCCACCTTTGAATATTTTATGCACGGAGTTCCAGACTTTACTACACATGTTTTTTTGATGTTTGTAAAGCAGACAGGAAAATCCTAGTTCATATGTTCATTAAAATCAATTGCATCTTGACAGAATCAGGTTAGTTTTTTTGTTTTATTTAGTTTTTTTGGTGTATTTCATGCAGTGTCATTTTTTGCCAATGTTTTGTCTTTTATGATTTTATGGAAGTTATGCTGAAGATGAAGCATCCAGGATTCAGAGTGTTCAATCACAGTCATCTCTCATGCTGACGCGTTCATGAAATATGTCCTAGCATTCTGTGTCAAAAGTTAATTAGCGCGACAGCATACACACGACTTACATCACGCAGCTTAACCTGGTATCAGATGTTGGTATCCGTTGGTATATTTAGGAGTATGAGTAAGTACATGATACAGTATTGGTATCGATGCATCTTTAATACGCATCACAGCAGCACAGCAAAGCAGGACTCAACCAGGCTGGACAAACTAATCAGGAGGGTCGGCTCTGTGGTCGGCATGAAGCTGGACACTCTGGTGACGGTGGCAGAGAAGAAGACTCTGGACAAACTGCTGGTCATTATGGATAATGCCGGGCAACGTCTGCACACTGTTATAAACAAGCAGAAGAGTCTGTTCAGTGACAGGCTGCTTCTCCCCAAGTCTAAAACCAACAGACTTAGAAACTTCTTTGTCCCACACGCCATTGCACTGTACAACTCCTCACTGGGGGCAAAGGGTAAGGGCGAGGGGGAACAGGGGACAGAGGAGGATGGGGAGAAACAGGAACACTGAAAAAAACACTTACCGGACAATACATTACATTACAGTCATTTGGCAGATTCTCTTATCCAGAGCGACTTACATTTATCTTATTTATACAACTGATCACTTGGGGGGTTAAGGGCCTTGCTCAAGGGCCCAGCAAGTGGCAGCTTGGTGGTGCTTGGATATGAATTCCCAACCTTCCGATCAGTAGGCCGACGACTTAACCCCCTGAGCTACACCTGCCCTATTTATCATCGGTATCCATCATATCTATCAGCACTCTGTGTCTCTGTGTGTTTTTGCTGCTACTTTTTATCATTGTAACCCCCCCCCCCCCCCACACACACACACACACACACCTTTCTTTTTAAATGTAAGACGCCGGTGTTCTGCTATTGGAAACCAAATTTCCCAGAGGAACCTTCCCGAGGGATTAATAAAAGTTTTATCTATCTGTCTATCTATATAATATTAATAATTCCAAATCCTTGGGGGTGTAAACTTTTGCTCTTGGAAGTTAAAAGGAAATCGTGGCCTGTACACAAAGCTTTAATAAATAATTATTAAAAAGGGAAAACAGGCTATTTGTGAAAACTGTTTGGTTTTTGCAGATAAAGCTTTAGGAGTTTGCCCAGATCAGTGCAGAGACCTTTAGACCTCCAAATCTTCCTTCTGTGTCCTCTAAGCTCTTTTACAAGATCAATCACATGACCTGTTACTCGAGACACGTTTCAGGCTCTTATTATTGCTCGTGTTTGGTTCCTAGAATGTCTCTGAATAACGCTGTAAATAAATGATGCACACGGCTGCTCTGTCGTCAACACACACAAAGGAAAGGATAAGAGATACGCTCAGGCTGAGGTCACGCTCACGCCGCACAGGGCGACTGAGAGACAAAGAAAAACAGTCGAAATGGAACCACACTGATATGCTTATAGTCTTGATATGTTTACAACACAAGTGATTGCTTTAAAACGACACATGATGCCTGGTTTCCTTTAAAATTGTATTAAAAAGCGGCAATTTACCAAAGTTTTGATTAACCACAAATCAGAAGATCAAAGATCTGAATGCAGTTCTTCATAAATGACTGAACGTCTGTTAAACTTTCTTCTAAAACCTGCCTTAAGATCTTCTCCATGTTTTATGTATGAAACTGCAAAAGTTGGGGGTGTGGTGAAGGAGCTTTTTGTTTTTGTGCACCAAAGATCTGGAGCACTTTACCATGAAACATTCATCAGACTCCATCTATGTCTGACTTCAAAAAAGAGAAAAGGCTAAACCTTGGCTTTTAATTAGATTTTATATTTTTCCTTACATTTACATGACTTTTAGATAATCCTGATGTTACTTTAATTCACTGTTACTATTCTTTGCATTATCATTTGCCTTTTTAATACTTCATTTATTTTTGACTACATTTCATTTCATTACTTCTTGAAACTTCATATTAAATGGACAAAAGGTGCAACCACTAGGTACTACTACTACTAATATTATTATTATTATTATTGTAAATATCATGTAAATAAATGACTGCTACTTTAAGACACGTTAAAAACTGAATCATCTGGATTACCTGGACGGAGTTTGTCATTATTTAACCATGAACTGAATCATGCTTTATTTCCCAAGTTTCCTTTATGATTTATGGTGGACATTTCTTTTTCATTTTGTCTGTCAACAGAGGTTAAAGATCAATCAAACAAAAGGTTCGTTACAAAACCAATATTGGTTCTTCTATGCTGTGGCTCTAAAGATTCATTTCAGAAGATGTTTACTGCACGTCCATCCCTAAACCAAATGCTTTAGCACACAAAAACAACCACAGACACTCTTAGTTTTTCATAAAAATCCAAGTCTTGTATTGTGCAGACAATAAATAATGCTTACAAAGGTAAGACATGAATTTCAGACATATATACAGTAGATATGAAACTGGAGTCAAGTTTTAGTAAGGTGTGACTACAGTACCATCACTGGGGAGGGGAAACGCTTCACATGCATGACCTCTCCATCCCTCATCCCTCCCTTTTATTGGCACTGAAAGGCGTTTTTCTTCATTTTTTTTTTAAAAAGAGTCTTTAAGAAAAAAGGACCTGGGTTTGTTTGCTTGTTTTTTTTATATCAATGTTCTTTTCCATCAAGATTCTTCTTAAGAAAAAAAGAAATGAATACGAAACAAAGCCAGGTAGAGAAAAAAACTACAGGTGTAGCTTGGCTGAGGAGTTTTTGGAGTTGCACGAGATTTTCCAGAGACACAGCCTCCGAGCTTCCCGAGATAATGCCCAAAAAATCACACAAACCAAAAAAATCCAAAAAAACAGCAGGCCCTCCAGGGACCCATGGGCCACGGCACAGGATGGACCCTCCTGAGGTCTTCCTTCTACATCCAGCATGTTCTTCACAGAAGAAACCTTGCTATGGCCGGTGGAACCTGAAGTAGAGAAGAAACAAAATAAGAACACCTGTGAGGGCTTCATAAATCACACACGCGCCTAACAGCTGTTCTTGTGTGCAGAAATACAGACTAGCATAAAAACAAGTGCAGGCTAAATCTGAGTGAGCATCTGTTATCCGTGTCATGTGGTGCTAATGTCTGCAGATTCCAGCACAAGGGGGCGGGGCAGATAAAGACACGCCCACTACCAAAACACAGAGAAGCCCAAGTGGTCTATGTTGTGTAGCTGTTTATTACTATTATTATTATTATTATTATTATTATTATTATTATTATTATTATTATTATTGTTGTTGTTATTATTATAATATAAAATTTTTACAGGAAGTTGTATGGGGGATGATTTATGTGCGCAAAATGTGTAACATTTATGGCAGGAGTCTCCAGAGTCAGAGCTTTGTCAAAGTAAGCTGTAAAGCTGAACCACAGCAACTGAATCAATAAATAATTGTTGAATTTGTGAAGTGTATAAATCTAAGTATGATTCTGATTAAATGAACCTGAAGTCGACAGAAACACCAATATTTACTTGTGAATTTTTGCAGATGCACTCTGAATTTGAACGTTTTTAAAGCTGCATATTTAAATCCTAATTAATTATGAAGCACAAATTTCACTTCACAAGTGTAATATAAATATAATTTTATAACAAAGCAAATATTCCTACATCCTATTGGCACAAAGGTCATTTATTATTCTTGGTCATATTTGACCCCACTTTCAGCTACTATTATAGTTATTTAAATGTTACAGTTATAATTATAAGCCTCACGGACGACTAATTCTCCTACTTCTCGCTGTTCCAAGACCTCAGCCAAAGTCTCGGGGTGACCGAGTTTTCTCCCTTGTTGGCTTCTCCTTCCACAGCGGGTTTTAAAACTCAACTTAAGACCTTCTTCTTCTCTTCAGCGTTTCATTGTGTGTAACCGTCTGAAGTGACGGTGTAATATTCTCTGTGGTTTCTTTTAAAAATCGATTTTTGCTCTGCTGTTTTCGGTGTTCCGTTTGTATGTGCCTTTGTACAGCACTTTGGATCAACACCTGTGCCATTAAATGTGCTTTATAAATGAAGCTGACTCGACTTGCCTTGACTGACTGGACACTTGAGACAAGTGGGTTTAATCTAAAGCTCAACAGGTTTAAAGCCAAATATTAATAATGCTAACTTGAATTATTTCATCACATCTGACATCCCACACGTCTCATCTCTAATGTTTGTATGAATAAATGGCTTTAGATAAATCAAATTTTCAGCCTAGATGTAAATGGAGACGGGGTCTGTGTACATTTTTCACTTTTTTACTTTTAGAGGTTCCTGGTTCCACCATTCCAGACCACAGCCACAGAAAGAGGATGTACGATACACACACTGACCTGGTGAGGTGTTTGCTTGAGGCGTGCACCTCCATCTCGTTGCTCTTGAACTCATTCAGCTCTTTCCGTATCGCCGCCTGTAAGGAATGAAAATGAAAAGAAAAAAAATCAGCCTTTGAGAACCAGTGGTTGTAAAAAAAAAACAAAAAAAAAAACAAAACAAAAAAAAAACATATCAGGAAATCGATTATTAACCAGTTAGTTAGTCACTTAATGTGGTTGTCTAATTGATGTGATATAGAATAATTAAACATTTAATTAAATGTTGATTAATAGTAAACATTTTGAGATAGTTTGAGCTCAAATGAATGAAGCATTGCGCTGTAATTGGATGGTAAACAGATGATTCAATCTGGCAACCCTGATGTCTACATAATTCCCATTTCTGAGCTCTCTGATGTAGATTTTTGTCACTCTGGAGCTGGAAGTTGTACCTTATCAGCAGCAGACAGTCTGGTCCATGGCTTGTCCGCTCTCCTGTCGTAGTCCTGAGCTTTGGCTACTTCGACATAGTCGCTGAAGCGGATGAGGATCTTGCGGTCACGTAGCTCATCTACAGTGGGACGCTGGTTCAGCTGCAGAGGACAGCAGACGTGTGTTTAATGACTTGTGTGCTGTAGATGGCAGTGTTTAAGCGTGTGTGTATAGCAGTGTTCTTTTTGTTTGTATTAATCTCAACACTAAGCAGCTCAGAGGAGCAACATTCATGGAGCTCGTACCTTTCTGTTCAGTCTCTGTTTAATTTCCCGTCTCTCCTCCTGCTCCGTCTGGTCGTTCCTCTCTGTGAGACATACACAATACGTCACGTTAGAAAAACACATCAAAAGGCTTCTGAAAAGAAACTTTAAGCTTTAGAGACAAGAACTGAGATTATATCTGTACTTTTTATATTTGTTAAAATTTCAAAATCTGCACTTTGTTTGAATGTTTGCTGAAATTTTACAATTTTATGTATACTGTACATTTTTATGCTTACTGAAATTTCTAAATCTCAAAATCATTTGATAACCCAAGCTGATCAAGACCACCGGAGCATCTGTGGTGGAGTGGAAAGGAAAATTCTGTGCAGTTTAAAGGGACATAACCTTTCCGTGATAAAACCTAGTCATGCCCATTCTAAAACAAGCTCCAGACCCAGAGCTTAGCAGGCATGCAGTGAAACGTCAGAGAGAGGACAGCTGCTCAGGCCATCAGACCAGCAGCTCATGACCAACATTCAGCCATGAATGGACACTTCAGCTATGTCAACAAAACCCCGGCACACGGCTACAGCAAGGAACTGCTACATAACTGAGGGAGCCGACACACAGCTGGCACCTAAATACGTAACTCCATACAGATCCCACATGACTTTGTTTTCTCTCCTTACATTCCAATCCAGCGAGTGCATTTATATGTTTATAGTTTGTATTAAACTCTTATTAATATTTTTTATTTTTAATGACTGGCAGAAAAATTGCCGATCGAGATGATGGAGGTGAAATAATGACTGCTGAATGTGTTTGGATCAAAATGTAAAAGAATTTTGGTCCAAATTTAAAATATATTAAATAAACTATGGCAAAAGAGATATTTTCCAAAATAAACAAGTTTAAATATTTTAACTTTTCAGAGACTTTCTGAAAGATATTCTGACTAATTTGAAAGTGATTAACTGTATGATGATAAAATAAGCTATAAAATGTAGTAGTAGTAGTAGTAAGAATAATAATAATAATTATTATTATTATTATTATGAAACCTTAGCTCTTATAACAGAATCTGCATTTTCCACTTTGTCCATTTTTCTTTTGAATTTTTTCCAGATTTTTTCCTCAGTAAATTCTTTCGTTAGGCTATAAATACTTTTCCACACTTCCTTGCCTTGTTCAAAAATCCTGAAAAAAATTTAATTACAAAAACTTTACACTTCATTCTCACAGCCGTTTTTTTTTTACAGCCATTCAAATGAAACACATTATTTTGCAAAATAAACTCTCAGAAATTCTTGTTGATGTTGTGGTACCATGACTTTGAACGTACTTTAGTATTTTTTAGTACATTTAGTACCCTTACCTTACAATCAAAAATTGCTTAAGGTTCTATAAGTTGGACATTTGAAGTTTTACCCAATAATCTGCATCTTTATTTCTGTTGGAATTTTTTTTAATCGTATAATTGACACTCTGGCTTGGATGGCATGATTATCGACATGAAGATATTTCTGTAGAATTCTTGTTATTTAATATTGAAATAAAAAAATACTTGTGTTATGAACCTATAATAGCATAAATAATGACATTAAATTGGCATTAAAGTGGGTCAAAATGTCGTTTAAAAGTTATTGACTGATGATGATGATGATGATGAAGTGAACCTCAGGGTCTTGTTGTGACTTACGTTTGAGGATGTTCCTGCTCTCCAGCTCCTCCACCGCCGGTCTCTGGCTCAGTCTCCTGCGGAAGAAGACCAGAATCACGTTCTGCACCATCTTCACGATCTTCTCTCACTTAACAAAGTCTCTCATCAGATCACACGCGTGTGACGGAGGGGAATCCCCGGCGCTGATCTGCACATGCCCAGCCCGCACACCGTCCGCAGCGCTCCCGTCCACATGCGCGTGCCGCACAGCACGGATTATCTTCCGGAGGTTAGTACAAAACTCATAATCTGCGCTGGGCGCAAAAACAGCCGAGTCAACCGCATACAAAAGGTGTAGAAAGGTGAGAGTGTAGAAAGGTGAAAAACGGCGTTAGAAAGAGTACAAAAGCACAGACTGCGGGGCGCGTGCTGCTCGGCTCTAAACCCCGCACGCTCCTCACTCTGCAGCGGCTGGACTGATAGTGGGGCGGAGCTTCGTGCGCAGCTTCCTTTATCCCCCACCCCCGCCCTGCGCATATTTAATGAAGGGGCGGAGCCTGAGAGATTCCTAGGCGGCTCGAGCTAGTAGAGAAGTGCTGCAGTGAAGGGGAGAGCATCTCTCTCTCTCTATCTGTCTCTGTCTCTCCCTCTCTCTATCTCTCTGTCTGTCTGTGTGTGTGTGTCTCTCTCTCTCCCTCTCTCTCTCTCTGTCTGTGTCTCTCTATCTCTATCTCTCTGTCTCTGTGTGTGTGTCTCTCTCTCTCCCTCTCTCTCTCTCTGTCTGTGTCTCTCTATCTCTATCTCTCTGTCTCTGTGTGT
>JAQLOM010000016.1:2983231-2997500 GCA_030068315.1 Chrysichthys thysi
GTGAGTGTGAGTTAGTAAGTGTGAGTGAGTGAGTGAGTGAGTGTGCGTGTGAGTGAGTGAGTGTGAGTTAGTGAGTGAGTGTTAGTAGTTAGTGTGAGTGAGTGTGCGTGAGTGTGAGTTAGTGTGAGTGAGTGTGTGTTAGTGTGAGTGAGTGTGCGTGTGAGTTAGTGTGAGTGAGTGTGTTAGTGTGAGTGAGTGAGTGTGAGTGTGAGTGAGTGTGCGTGTGTGTTAGTGTGAGTGAGTGAGTGTGTGTGAGTGAGTGTGCGTGTGAGTGAGTGTGTGTTAGTGTGAGTTAGTGAGTGTGAGTGAGTGTGCGTGTGAGTGAGTGTGAGTGAGTGTGTGAGTTAGTGAGTGTGAGTGAGTGTGCGTGTGAGTGAGTGTGAGTGTGTGTGTGAGTTAGTGAGTGTGAGTGAGTGTGCGTGTGAGTGAGTGAGTGTGCGTGTGAGTGAGTGAGTGTGCGTGTGAGTGAGTGTGTGTTAGTGTGAGTGAGTGAGTGTGCATTAGTGTGAGTGAGTGTGAGTGAGTGAGTGTTAGTGTGAGTGAATGTGAGTGAGTGAGTGTGAGTGTGCGTGTGAGTGTGAGTGAGTGAATGTGAGTGTGAGTGAATGTGAGTGAGTGAGTGAGTGAGTGTGAGTGAATGTGAGTGTCAGTGAGTGTGAGTGAGTGAATGTGAGTGAATGTGAGTGTGAGTGAGTGTGAATTGCTCATCTCTCGATGTTAGCCCTGTGACTGATGACCTGCCCAAGGGTTACTCTGTCTCTCTCCTCCAGTCAGATGATTGACTACAGCCTCCCCGCGACCCTGGGGGAACGTATTAGTTTTGTGGGTTATGGACGATTAGATGGGTTTTTTAGGCCTAGAGAGTGATGTTATATTTTTAACCCATACACGTGTATGCTTCCCGTGTGTACTCACATACTCATGAAATCACATAGAAATTACATTACATAGATGTGATGAAATTATATGCAATGGTGGGTTTGGGTCAGCAGTTTATAGACAGTTGTTGCACTGTGTGTTTTTTTCTTTTCATATAGAGCTGTTCTGTGTATTTATTTTCCTGTGTAGCTGCTGATATTTTGCACTCGTCTCACACTGTGATGTATTTCTACCTGATGTAGTCCCGTGCACAAAGCTGCTGCATTAGGTGTTGCACTACAGTCCTAAAAAAACAAGATTTCATTCCAATACACTGTATATTGACCAAGCTATATAAAGGAATTGTCACGGCTAGGGGCGCTGTCGCACCATCCCCGAGTCACCGGAAGCCTACCCCAAGCGCTAGGTTAACCTCCGGGTCACAGGATATAAGACTCGCGTAAACAAACACTCCGGTGCTGGTTCATGACTTCGCTACTCGTGTTTTCATGCTATTGGCTCCTTTCCTCATATTAATCACGGTTTTGGTTTATAATCGCTCTCCCTTCGTTTCTTTTACCCTCGTTTTGCTCCTCGCCTTTTCCCCAGTACATCTGCTTTCCATTGTGCCTCGTTCCTCGTTTCGCTCCACGTCTCCTCAGACCCCGCTGGTTTTCGGTTTTGTTTCCGTAGTTTCGTGTCGTCCTCGTTTTCCCCTGGCTCCTCCGCACTCCTCCCCTTGGATTACCTCCTCCTGCGCATTTCATTCACGGACTTCATCCTGCTGCTCCGCCGCGACCCACGGATCCTCTTCCAGTGAACTGAACGTGCTCTGCACCTCCCTCCCAGGTAGATCTTTACCTTCCTCGCTCAGCAGTGGTTTTGTCAATCGTGGTTTCGCACTAGACTCGCAAACTCTAACGTGACAACATGAACCAGCCAGTAAAAGCCACAACGGCTATTGCCAAGATGCAGAAGGCCATGACGCAAATGATGTCCACGATGCAACAACAACATAGCATGCTCAAAGACCTCCAGGCACAACACGTTCTGCTCGTTAAGGAGATTCAGCAGCTCAAAGATCTGACCGGCCGTACTACCTCTCAAAGTTCCCCGGGTCCACGCGTTACCCCTACCAGCAGAACTCCCCAGACATGAGTTACCGCGCTCGCTCCTCCACCGGTATTTTCTGAAGAGTCAGACCAGATGCCGGGATTCGTGACACAATGCACCCTGGTTCCTTCAGGCAGCCCAATTCCCTGATGAGGAAGCTAGGGTGGCATACATCATCATCGACCATCTAAACCCTAACCCTAACCCAAGTGGACGAGCGCTCGACTGGTCTACCGCACACTTAGACCAGAATGATCCAGACCTTGATTCCGCAGAAGAATTTCTAAGCGCAATCAAACACGTGTTTGGAGGAGGATCCTCACCGAACAGGGCAGTGCGACACCTGTTAACAATGAAGCAGGGGAACCGCACAGTTCTGGAATACTCCATTGAATTCCGCACTGTGTCAACACAGAGTAAGTGGACAGACCTGTCTCTTGCCCCCACATTTTACCACGGCCTTCGGGAAACTATTAAGGACGAACTAATTCAACATTCCTGGGACTCTAACCTGGACAAATTGATCTCCCTAGCCTGTGACATTGAGGACCGACAGAGAGAACGTGAAAGGGAACGCGGCACGCGTCAGGAAAACCCCCTCAAGTGTCCGTTGACGTACCTCCACCGTCTGTGACAGTTCTCCACAGGCGGAGGAGGACCCGGAACCCCATGCAGGTCAGTCGCTCTCGTCTCAACCCGGAGGAACGTGCCCAAAGATTTCGCGAGGGTCAGTGTCTCTATTGCGGTCAGCCTGGGCACCTAATTCAAAACTGCCCCGTACGACCCCCATGCCCAGACGCCATCACACCCCACCGGGCTTCAAGCTCGGCGAATTCCTGACTAGGACTGGCGCGAGTCGAAGGGCCCCCGACCGGTTCGATGGACACTTATGTCCAAGATCCAGCAGGGCCTCGCGAAAAACCAGCCCCGGCCAACACTCCCCCCCGAGTCACTTACGTACCCAAAGCTCTTCGCCCCCAAGTACTGAGATGGGGCCATGGTCAATGACTGGCAGGACAACCCCGCCAGTGTCGCACATTGGAATTGATCCAGAGGCAATTCTGGTGGCCACAGATCCAGGAAGATGTAACCTCTTATGTTCGTGCCTGTCCCATCTGCACCGTCCAGAAAGCTGAGAACCGGCGCCCCCAGGGACTCCTATAGCCCCCTCCCATCCCAGAACGCCCTTGGTCTCATATCTCCCTGGATTTCATCTCTGGCCTCCCTAAGTCCGACAACAAGACCATTGTGATGGTCGTAGTCGACCGCTTCTCAAAGACCGCACGCTTCATTGGACTAGCCACTTATCCCATGGCCCCTCAGACTGCTGACCTCATTTTCCGTGAAATTGCCAGGTATCACGGACCGCCCACGGGCCCTTTGAGGGGGGATTCTGTCACGGCTAGGGGCGCTGTCGCACCATCACCAAGTCACCGGAAGCCTACCCCAAGCCCTAGGTTAACCTCCGGGTCACAGGATATAAGACTCGAATAAACAAACACTCCGGTGCTGGTTCATGACTTCGCTACTCGTGTTTTCATGCTATTGGCTCCTTTCCTCGTATTAATCATGGTTTTGGTATATAATCGCTCTCCCTACATTTCTTTTACCCTTGTTTTGCTCCTCGCCTTTTCCCCAGTACATTTGCTTTCCGTTGTGCCTCGTTCCTGGTTTCACTCCACGTCTCTTCGGACCCCGCTGGGTTTCGGTTTTGTTTCTGTAGTTTCGTGTCGTCCTCGTTTTCCCCTGGCTCCTCCGCACTCCTCCCCTTGGATTACCTCCTCCTGCGCATTTCATTCACGGACTTCATCCTGCTGCTCCGCCGCGACCCACGGATCCTCTTCCAGTGAACTGAACGTGCTCTGCACCTCCCTCCCAGGTAGATCTTTACCTTCCTCGCTCAGCAGTGGTTTCGAACCTTGTTACAAGGACTATATAAGACTCTAGTTCTGAAACACACGTCGCAAAGTATTAATGCTCTTCACAGACGCTGTTTATGCCAAGCCTTTCTGATCCCTGTTTTGCCTTGTGTGTATCGACCCGTTTTGTTTCTAGTTTATGAACCCCGTCTCTGCCCTAGTTGTCTTGTTAGTCTTCCGGTTCTGACTTCGGACTCTGTTTCCTGATTCACGTTTCTGCTCTGCCTGGTACTGCCTGTTTGCCCGATCGTCTGACCTTCTGCTCGTTTTCTGGATTCCTCTTATGCCTACCGATTTGGACTTGTTAGCCATCTTCTTTTATAAATAAATATCATTATATATTTATCTTGTGGCTTTCCGCGTTTGTGTCCTCCCCACACCGCGTTTGTGACAAAGACACAGTGAGGGAGAAATATTTGGGTTTAGAAATGTCCACTACAGAGGACAAATTTGCATTGCTGGTAGTCAGGAGGATATGGACAAATCAAAACAAGGAACCTTGTAAAATCTGTCCAGGGACCACATTCAGCATCAACAAGGACTTTTGTTAAAAACCCAGAATGGACAGCAGAAGGTTGCGGAAGTGTTTGCAGAATATCTGACTTGTTCCTCACATAATGAAATTACTCTACTGCCCAAGGACCAGGCAAGAAAACAAAATATAATATATGAACATTTATATGCAGCTGGTTGTTTCCTGTACAGTCTGTGCTAGTATCCTGTTTCTAGATTGTTGTCTCATTGTCTCGTTTTAATCTCATCCTGCTCCATTTGGAACAGTAAATGGAAAAAAAATCCTAAATGAGCACATTCCGTTAATATTCCCATTAACTGTGCAATAAGCTAAACTCATTATGGGGGAAGGATCATAGACGCAAGTCAATTTTCTACCTCAGGATTCTACTTTAGGATACACTTATCTGAATTTTTCCTCTGATTAACAGTGCCACATCACCAACACTGCTTTATCGATAGCACTTAACAAAAACAGACGTGTACCCGAATGGAAATGTTCATCACCCAACTGGTGTTTTCATGCTCCTAATCCCCAGTGACAGAACGATAATTAAGGCACTCTTTCACTGTCAGTCATCAGCACTCCATTGAACATTTTGTTCCCTTCTTCAACTGATGGGCAATATCAGACCGTAACAAGGATATGATGGCCATGGTTTATATAACACACATAGATAACATGCATGAAACTGGTGGTGGTGGTGGTGGTGGTGGTTGGGGGGAAGGGGGTGTTGCTTACTACCAATAAAAGACATGGAAGCTATTTTTAGAGTGCTGACTGGCCCAGGTCTTGGAACATACTAGGTGTATGATGGGACACCTGGAAGCTTTAGTGCAGGAAATTAAAGCAGGGCCATGTGGGTGACAGCTCAGCTGTGGATATTTACAGGAGATTTAACAGACCATAATGTGATAAAAAAAAAAAAAATCAAAGCAGAATGAGGCAGAAGCTTGCACGTCATGATGGAGTAAAATTTATTGGATCTGGGATAAAAAGTGTGATTCCTGAGGCTATTTATTTAACAGTCCACTCTATGTAAAGTGGTCGAATGTTTAAAATGAACAAAATAAATGGGGTTTAGAGTGCATTTAAATCTTTTTTTAGCCTAGGTAACCCACAAGATTTTCTCCAAATGGCACTGAATCGATCTGGAAATGAGAGGAACCCATAAAGAACTGTACAACAGAGGATTTCTTTTTAAGAAATTGCTCCATGTGCAACACTTTTCCAAACGTAGAGCACACAATCAAAAACCACTGGGAAACCATCAGGGAACAATTTAAACAAAAAATTGTTTATTGCAACTAAAAAAAGAATGTCTAAAAAGAACCATTTAAGGGTTCCTCAGTGGTTCACTGGATAGTTGAAGGCATTAGAGCCACAAAAAGTGTTCTATTTGTAACCAAACTGGAAATAGTGAGTTGTAGGGTCCCTATGTGGAACTTAACTTCTAAACCTACAGATTTAACCTAACAAAACAGGATTTAATAATAACACAATAACACCATACAAGCAGTGGATAAACAAAATGTTCTTAGCCTTGGAAAATTGGTGTAGTCTAAGAGGGATAAAGAGGGATACACTTCAGGAAGTGCTGTTACAGGAAAAGTAATCAACGTCAGGGTGACAACAGTAACTCTGCCTCTTCACATTACCCCGACGCTGATTGTTCTCCTGTAACAGCAGGACACATAGTCTTTTATTCCATATGAAGCCATCATCCAATTAGACTTGACCGCATTTAGAATGGAGACACTCCTGCATTTTCTTGCTTCCCCGATTGCCGCCTGTCTTGACTTTTCAACCTTGCTGCTTTACACAATCAGCCTCGATGTGCTTCACTTATCCAGCTTTAACCCTGCTGTATCAACATGTCAGAGCGATGAGACGGCTGAGTGATGCGGGATCTGAAGGGAGTGTCGGAGCATAGATGCACAACAGAGACCCTTGGTATGCAGTGATGTCTTAATGCCTCGACCGGGACACACAGGAAGTCAAAGGGAATTACAGCACTGGAGAAGGAGCGTGCACTCACGGTTTTTGGATGCCTGGAGGGCCGAATGTGCTGTGGACAGTTAAAGGACCACCTACGTGACAAGGACAACGGGGACTGAGCTTTTATGTAACTTTCTAGCAAGGTATATTTTGTAAAGCATTCTGAGGAGGTATCGAAGTAGCGGTTCTTCCCACCATTTCATCCAGATTTTAGCCTTTTATACTTTCTTGCACCATTTTACAAGCTCAAAAAAGAATTACGTAACATCCAAGGGTAACGCTCTTGATACAAAGGGCTCAAATAGAGACTTTGAGTGAAATATCGACTGTACCAACAGCATGCAAGGCTTTCCATCTCTTTCACTACCACCTCCGTGGAGCCAAGGTCACCAAAGAGGTCCTGTAGCAGCAGGACAGTCTAAAAATTTCAAAAGCCAACCTCATGAAAGCCCACCTATTCTGAGCTAGAGCTCAATAATTCATCAAATCTTCTGGCTGACCTCGGACTGCCCTTTAGTGCGCATCGACATGAGAGAGATCAAGGGCATGGAGCTTCAGTCTCCCTTTGTGTCACAGAGAAACAGAGACGACATGAGTCCAGGTTCAAACGTGTCCAAATCAGCAGTCGAGTTGCGACATCTTAAAAAGTGAAGACTTCTGAAAGGCTTTGACCAGTCTGAACGAAAAAAAATCAAGGCAGATTTGCAAATTTTGTAACATTAATTTGTTTTAAAACTTGTTTTCACGAGGATGTTAATCAGACAAATATTTCCAAGTGACTACATCACAGAGATATTTCACATTTAGCAATGGTCACAAAATCCCATAAAACGTGAAGAGCTAAACCGTGAGAGAGACTCTCCCAATCAGGGCGAATTATTGTCAGCATTCTTCCGGCAATGCAGGTCATTACAGCGCTTCAGATCCCATAGACAGACATGAACTCTTCCTCCATTTACAGAGTGCTACTACATTTGTCCTAATGGAAAGACTTGTCTTATGTGTCTTAACCGTTTATAGGACACTAATTAAAATACTTGGAAATTCAAACTTCCATCCCTAGGGTGTTATTTGAGGATATTAAAAAGACTTTGTTATAATAATGTTTTTTATTTTTATGTTGAAAATCAGTGTCAGTAGAGTTACCATATATAACTGGTAATTATAGTGTAGGGTAAAATGTTTTTCAAAAACTGTATGTACATGAAAACAACATAAACCTATTGGAACACTTATTTAGGATGGGAGAAATCCATGTGGTTCTACGACCTCAAAGAGAGGCACAGGGGGCATTTTGGATGTCTGTTGAAGTTACCAAATATGATTCTTTGCCCAATAAAGGGTTAATTTCACTCACTCATCTTCTGCCACTTAATCCTGTTCAGGGTCGCAGGAGGAAACTGGAGCCAATCCCAGCTGACTTCAGGCGAGAGGCGGGGTACATCCTGGGCATAATTCATGAATTTGTTTTGTTTTATTCATTTCAAATCATTAATATTAAATTACGAGATTTTTCATCAAATTTATGTATGTTATTGAAATAAATAAGTGAATTCAACTTGACAAGTTAATACATATTTAGAGGGCAGTGTGTGTGTGTGTGTGTGTGTGTGTGTGTGTGTGTGTGTGTGTGTGTGTGTGTGTGTGTCTGAGGATTTATGAATACATTTGTTCGTATCCAGTTTGATAACTGAGTCCTATCATATACTGAACTCTACAAAAGAGGTGCTTTTAAAATAGCAAATTAAAACTTTTGCCCAAAACAGTACTCTAAAGAGTTGCAAAAGTGTGGAAAAATGAAAACATTTGGCCTTGAAAAAATTCAAAATGTTAATAAAATCAGCTATTTTCCCTCTATTTCCCTATCAACAGGAGTAAATTTAACTGTTTGCTTGTGGAGGAAGGAAATCTCCTGCGCAAAGCTCTGATGCAATCAAAATACGCAAAACGCGCTGTAACAGCATTATGGCATCTAATAATTAGCAACCGCTTTCAAATGCAAATATAGTACAGTCAGTGTGGGCTGACAAAATGGCACACTGACAACATGCAATTCCAGGATTTGGGCTTTTTGTTTTTTTCTTCATCCGGCATTAACGTCACTAGCGATACTACAAATGGTGCCTGTGCCGTGCAGGGTATTAGCTTGACTTGTGTTGGGCTGCTGCCTGGTTGTGAGGCAGCGCTTTATTTAGCCGGAGAGTACAAGCCAGGGGCACACCAGCTGATAGAGCGATAGTGTTGCTGTTCTGCCAGTCTAAGCTAGTGTAGGCCTGAGACACCCAGTGAGTGAGAGGGGTAAGGATAGGGTGTGCTTATTAAAACAAAAACAGGGCTAAAGGACATGAATCCGAGATCCCGACTGGCCCCTTAGGATCATCCAAAAGTCACGGGCGCGACTTTCGAATGGGAGAACAGTAATGAAAAAGTGATGAGAGCCAGGTTTTGTGGTTCGGCTGTTAAAAAATAAATGAGTCTCCTGGGTATCGAACAGGCTGTAGGACAAGACGCATTAAAGTGCAACGAGCCGTGATTCTGGATTCATGACACATCCTTAAACAAGCCGGAATAAAATGTCAAAATGTGAGGAAATTAATTGTTCTGAAACTCTAATTGTTCCGAGCCAGAACAGAGAGTCTGTCTACTGTCTGCACACTCCTTATGAAAGTCAATTATACGGTGAAGAAAAAAACCACAGATGTGTACAGATCAGTCACGATCTGTGTGAACACTACGTCCATGGACATTAGGTCCACATTCCCAGTCTCACACACACGTGAATATTTTTAGAGCTGTTTATCATGTGATTGTGCCGTAGTATAGTACACTTCACAGGGAACATGTTACCCAGTGAATCCTTCATGAATATTTCAGCAACCTGAAATGGAGAGGCGTCGGCCGCATTGCCACCCAAAAAAAAGGGAAATAAAAGACGAGAGGGAGACGGAGAGAGACAGAGAGAACAAGACTACCCATTACTGACCTGACTCTGTTGCTTAGCAACACCAGTTGCCAGAGAATGTGGCAGAGATGCTGATGATCGTAGAGGGGATTCGAGTCGTGAGTCGGGGGGGTTGACCGGGGGAACAGAAGCTTTACTGTGCTTTATTTAGTAACACAAAGGGCTCTTGGGACTTCTGGCTAAGGATAATTATAGTCAAGATGCCACCTTTGTAATCACAGGCTTTTACAGTACCACAGAGAGCAGCAATGAAAAAGGATCATAACGTAATGATATCAAAACGCACACAAAGCCATCGACCTGCTGCTCATGTGCTGCACCAATTTGTAGCAATTACCATGAAACGGTCGTGTTCTTCTGCTTGTTCTTGTTTGTGTAATTATTTGAAATAAGGCTTGGACTATAAAATGCTAAAAAAAAAAAAAACATCTTGTGATACTGTAATAAATTTTGCCACATCTTCGTTACAGTTTCTAAGGTATCCCACTGAGCGATTCCACTCTGCATGTTAATTTAATTTTATACCAAGTGTTTTCTAAAATAAAGAGTAAATATTTACTCACATACCTTGCCCAATGTGTTAAAGCAACATTTAAGACAGCACCACTACGCCACTCAGCATTTTTCACCAAGTCCCCTCCAAAAGTATTAGAACGACAAGGCCTTTTTTTGCTGTACACAGATAACATTTGGGTTTGAGATCAAAAGATGAATATGTCACGACAGATAAGATGTCAGCTTTCCTTATAAGTATTTCCTGATACTTAGATCTAGATGTGTTAAACTGCTTAGAACACCTTTAGAGCACCTTTTGTTTATCACCCATCCCACAAGTGATCAAAAATATTGGAACACGTGCCTGACAGGTGTTTCTTGTTGCCAAGGTGCGCCTTCTTAGATTGATTGTTCAAACAAGTTATAGCCCTAAATGTCTACTTTTTGTTTGAGACCTGGGTTTCCCCTATGAAGACGGCATTTGTTAAAAAGGATAAACCAACATGAAGACCAGAGAGCTGTCTATAGGACAAAAGCAAGTCAATTTCAAGCCTAGAAAAGAGGGAAAGTTAGAGCCACTGCACAAGCATGGGGGGGGGGTATTAAAAAAACAAAATGGAATGTCCTGAAAAAGAAAGACCCCACTGGTGTACTAACAACCAAACTGCGATCAGGTTGGCTAAGGCTGAGGCAGCTGATGAACGAACCATTGCGAGAGCTCTGAAGAAAAATCCAAAAAGCACAGTGAGTAACATCAATAACAACCTCCACAGGGCAGGGGTGAAGGGATCATAAACCACCATCTGAAGAATTGAAGAACAGAAACTTAGAGGCCATTACAAAAGATTCAGTTTACTCAACAGCAGTAACAATCAGAAGGTTCCACAAAGGTTCTGGGACTAAGGCTAACCTTTTCCAAAGTGATGGAAAATGTGGAGAAAGAAAGGATCTGCTCCTGATCCAAAACATACAAGCTCACTGCTCAAGCAGGGTAAAGGTAGCGTCATAGCTTGGACTCACATGGCTGCTTCTGGAATGAGCTCATTAATCATTATTGATGATGTAATTCATGACGGTAGCAGCAGAATAATTCATAAGTCCACATTCTGTCTGCCAGTTTATGTAAAAACGCATCCAATCTAACTGGGAGAAGCTTCATCATGCAGCACAAAATGACCCAAAACACACTGCCAACACAACAAGGGACTTCAGTGGAAAAAAGTGGAAGGGATTTCATTGGCCAAACTAATCACCAGATGGAGACCAGATTTGAGATGGACAGACTACGGCAGCAGGAAACCACATCGGGTCCCACTCCTGTCAGCCAAGAACAGGAATCTGAGGGGACAGTGGACATAGACTGTATGTGCAATATAAAAAAATTAAAAATGCGCTCTGCACTGGTACATCTGTAGCAGTTTATTTAGCTCTTTATTGATGTCTTTGATAATTACATGCATTATAGTAAAAACCCTATTTATTAAGATTTTCTCCAGTAAATGAGTTGACAATAAATAAACAAATCACATAAAATTAAATTTAGAAAACATTATAATTCATGCAGTAAGTTGACTGGGATGGCTATAAAACGCTGTCGAAAATTCCATGGAGTGAAAAAAGTCAATGTTCTATTTTATATAGTACTTAATTAGCAGAAAGCTTTAGTGTGTTTACATGTAATAGATAATGATGATAATAATGATAACAATATCAATAATAAGAATAATATAAATATGATGATAATTAAGCTGTGTAAGAGTCCTATACTTAGCATGTGACTGTCTCCTCTACAGAATAGCGTATAATTGCACATTATTTAATACAATACAGCTACAGATATAGAATATTCTCTATTCTGCCCAATCTAATATTAGATGTTACTTGCTAATCCCAGGCTGATTAAAACCCTCCAAAGCCAAAGTGTCTGATTGTGTGGAGTGAAAGAACAGTTGCGAGTGGGCGCCTGATATTTCTGCGCCTCCCTGAAAGCCAACGGGCACAAATACCCAGCTGCTTTTGTCTCTGCAAAGCCTTTTTGTGTCACTGCTTTTGTGGTGGGTTTTCCTCCATCCCAAGCTCCTCCTCCTCCTCCTCCTCCTCCTCCTTCCACGTCCGAGGATTGCATCAGAAATGGCTATGCATAAGATATCAGGTTTTTTTTAGCTCATCTTGGAGAAACATGGAGAAGCTGAAGCTCAGTTGTTGACAGAAGGTCATCTCAGGAGGAGCTCAAGGATTTACCAGAGAGCCGAGTCTTGGTTGGTTAGGTTTGCCTAGGAGTAGGTGGGATGCCATTTTTTTTTTGCCTGCCTCGGGTAGCAACAGCGTTTGTGACGTGGAGGATCGATCATCCATCCTGTTGCAGGTTTTTTTCACGCCTAGCGATGCAGTGAGCTAAATATAGGCACAGAGAGGGATCCCCCCTTTGTCCCAGCCCATCCCACACTCTGGTGCAGTGTGCCACAATTAAACTGCTGATCTGCAAAATCTGTGTGAGAGAACCCATCCACACGATGCGCAGAACAAAAAAGCAGGGCTGGTGGAAAAGGATAAAGATTCAGCTTTAAATAGCCAGGCGTACACTGTTCCTATTTCAGAAGCAGAATCAAAATGTGCAGTGCATCAGCACGACAAGGAGATACGACTAGATAACAAGCTAGGATGGAAATGGCAGAACCAAGGCACTGTAGTTAAACCATCAAAATGGATTCAAGACCAGAATTATTGGCACCCTTGGTGAACAGAGAAATGCACAGCACACGGAATCCTATATTCAGAAAAACAATGCAAATAATAGTGTTGTATATGTTTATGCAAATAAAATGTGTCTAAAAATCTTGTAAAAAAAACAACTATTTAAAAAAAAATAATAATTTTGTTTAAAAAATACTGACACTTTTGGGAAATCCAGTTTACGCGTTCATGCATATTTCAGTCTTATTTAAATTCACAGGTTTGTGCATCCTCGTCAATACAGACTTCACAGCCACTTGATTGTGTAACCTGATAACTTGATGACTTGGTGATGATTTGAATATTTAAATATCCATACACCATGACAAGGTCTTAACCTCATGGCAGAGGCAACCGGAGGCTAAACGATCATCTTAAGGGAGTTTAAGATGCTACAGTTTTTTCACAAGAGCCCCTGGATCACTCGCTGCAAAGCAGCAGCAAAGCATTAATCCATTTTCAGCAAATATGTCAAAGGTGTAAAGGCAAAAAACAGTTCATGTCATGTATTTTCCCTATCAGTGAAACAAGCATTTCTTTTGTCTCATAGTTAGTGTTTTATTTTGAGTTTTGTCCCCACATGCTTTTTTTCTTTATGCCATGTGTCTTTGTTTGGTTTGTTCCCCAACTGTGCACGCCCGTTGGTCTGGGGGTCTCCTGCTGTTTCTCTGTAGTGCTGAGAAGTTTTATTGTGTATTTGTGGTCATTCATTCATTGTTTTTGGTATATCCTGGTTCCACAATTTCCTGGTACTCATTGTAATTCCATTTCCATCTGTGTTTTACCTTGGCCTGCCTGTGATTTGACCTGAATTAGATTTCGATTATTAAATACAGTACTTGGAAAGCATGACTAGGGTTAGTTTACACACTTGCGCTCTGCTTCTCATCATAGACTATGGCTTGATTTCAACAACAATACAGGATCATCAATCATCGCTCTTCAGAAATTATTTGTTGTCAAGGATCTGCCATGGTTTTTAATGCTAATTTTACACAATCCTCACTGCCAACACATCCACATATAGCTATATAACAAGATCAAGCTCCACAGTTTACGGAGGTGTACACAGCTTATGTTATACAACATCATGATCTCCTTCACAGAATCGACTGCATCAAGTGAACAGATTGCAGCCAGACTGCACTTCGTGTTCCAAAGGCAAAGAATCGTGCTGTTCCTTCTTCTCACAGGTAATACTCAAGGCCATGTCACCTTTATGAGCAAGACAAAACAGCTAGAAAAAATACTCTAAGAAAAACTGAACCTCACGTCTAGCTGTAATCAACCTTGAGCAAAATGTGTCATAATGTTCTTATTAATCTATAAATATTCCCATAAGCTACAATTAGTTATCAACATACGATATTTATGCATTTGAATTCATAAATAATGATACAAACAATTTAAAACAGAATCCAAACAAAAACAAGTACAGCCTGTTCAATCACATCATTTATCGTCTTACTGACGAGTCTGACTTAAAAACAACTTGAAGACATGTATCTGTTTTCAGACCCAACTGAAGAGCACCTGTGTTTATCCACTGCATGCAGCACACACACACACACACACACACACACACATACACACACACGCGCGCGCACACACACACACACACACACACACATACACACACAGGAACGCACACACACACACACACACACACACACACAC
>JAQLOM010000016.1:3002460-3013315 GCA_030068315.1 Chrysichthys thysi
TGTGTGTGTGTGTGTGTGTGTGTGTGTGTGTGTGTGTGTGTGTGTGTGTGTGTGTGTGTGTGAGAGACAGAGAGAGCGGCTGGTATGGATCACAGTAGGCCTGCAGTGAGCCTGTACAGGCCCTGAGCTGCAGCTGCACCTGTGATAACATGACACAGAGTAAACCCTGACCCTAACACACATCACGTAGGGCTTTGTGAGTTCTGAGGTAAACATTTTCAACATTCCCACTATATCCAAATTCCAGAATGCAGAATTTGTCTATCATAAGTTACTGGAGCTAAACTGACACGTCCTCTTCCCTCGATTTAGAGTTTAGTCTTGTGTCAAGATGGATTTTTCCCCCATTTTCTCCATAGTATGGTTTTGTCCAAATCACACCCACCGTGACATTTACGTTACACCATCGTGAGAAACATTTGTACATTTTAATCCGTTTAAGCTTTAACTACATAATCTAAAAATATGGAAATAATTCATCCCAATATTCAGCTCAGATGTTACAGCAAACTATCTAAAACATCCTAGTGTACATCTTAAATATCAGCAATTTTAACTAATATTCTTCAGAACAAGTTTTATGCTACAGATATAACACTGTTAAATCTATAAATATATTTACATAATTCATGTTTAATATTCTTAGTCTACTCTGCTTACTAAGACATCTTGCTGTGACTTTCACCCAGAGTGAAAATTACAGAATTTTCTAGCACTTTACTGACCTCACCTCTGTATGTAATGTTCCTACCCTAACAGCCAAGAGTTCAGGTGTATTAGCATTATGGTTTTTGAAGGTGTCAGCCTGAATGCTGATGAAACGTTAACCCGTTTTAGAAGCACACGCTTATCGAGTCTGTTGGTTAACTGAGTATGTTTAACATCTGTAGGAGGTAAAACACTCTTCATGTGCTGGTCTTTATTAGTGATGAAGGTGTGCAATGCTCCAGGTGTCGATCCAGGAAAACTTTTTTTTTTAACAACTGTATGCTGGGCTCCAAAAGTATTGGTACCCTTTGCAAAAATGGGAATAACAGCACTGAGTCTTGTCCTCTAATGTGTTTGGAAACACTTACACAAGGATTTTTACAGAACATCTGTAATGAGAATTAAGATATATACTGTCACACAAATTTTATGTAATTCATGCAGCCATTGTTTGTGTTTTTTAAATCAAGGGGGCCAATCTGTACCGCAGGCTAATCGATGAAACTATTTTCGTACAAATGATATCGGGATGAGTTTTCAGATTTTTTTTTTGGCATGACATCTGCACAATATCAAACTGGTAGCCATGGTATAATCCTCTTTGGCTGAGCTTATATTTGCTATTTAACTACATAAAATGGCCGCCCTTCATGCTGAATAGTACAGGTTTTCTGAATAGAAAATAACATTGGACACAGCAGTGGAGGAAAAACATGAAGGATCATATTTTTTACAGAGTTTTACTGTTACAACCCCTGAGGTTCATCACTTTCCTATTACAGCACGTCCCGATCTGTTTTATTCCTCCTTATACCTCAGTAATAATGTAGTGACACATACTTTTTATCCATTTCTAGTTACCCTTAATGATGTGCAACATCTGAAGCTAGTTTCTGTTATCACTTACATTATAGCAGCTATAAACACTCACTCCTTCACAAAGCTCCAAGCTCAGTGTACATGATGAGGCTGATTGCTTCTCCTGTACTTGTAAAGCTGACTCTTCATATCAGGAACCATAAAGGTTATGCTGACTACATAAAACACTGACGAGGTGAGCACAAAACATTCTCCTACAACCCTTCGCGTTCTGTTTGTCGCTGCAATTTTTTTTTTACTCATGCTGGCTGAAATTCAGTGGTCTCGGGTTATTTTTAGCCTGAGGTAATGCTGACAGTGCAAGTGTTCAATACTGCATTAAGGTGGACGTTCTCATAAATCAATTAGAGCTGAGAGAATACAGCAGATGAAGGAGGGCAGTGTACTGGCTCGTTAAGAAAGGTGAGATAAATGTATATTTTGGGATTGTCACAGTAATGAAATGTTATGCTGTGTTTATAATACAGCTTAACTAGCAGTGTAATAATGAACACATGCACTGTATTTACACTTGCCTTTTAGACTGTAAACTATTACTAAGAAATAATCTTTTATTGCTGGACAGCAAACAGTGTATTAGAAAAATGCAAAAAAAAAAAAAATGATGTCCTATAATTTACTTATTGATTTGGTAGATTTTGTCTGCTACACTGTAGTACAGTAACTGAAATATGATGCTGCAGTCATTTACACATTGTGTTTTAACACCTACATTTATTTATATGGAAACACATAAAAACAAGTCATCAATCAACAATTATTCGTGATTATCTTAAATAACTGCAGTTAGCCAATTATGTCATAGTGAAGAATATACATACGTCTGTGACTGTAAATAGCAGATTTCTCTGGTAATGACTTAAAAAAAATTTTTGAAAATGATATTGAAAAAACAAAATTCTAACTGTTGATGTTGTTTTTATGGAAGGAGTCTCCAGTGTCAGTGTTTTGTAACAGTTATCGGACACAAGTCGAGAGGACAGGAATTTACACTTCGCAGTTTCTCAGTAATGTCAATCTGTGGGGTTTTTTGTCTTATTAACTACATGTGAGTGAAAAAAAACATTTCTGGCTGCTATAATTTAAGTGATGACTTAAGAACTAATTAGTTCCATTGAACTTCCACAACATTAAATGCACCTACAATCAGATAGAAAGTGTGAGGGTCAATCTATAATAAATAAAATAATTGTTTGCTATAATTATTTGTGGTAGAAAAGGAATAAAACATCTCCTGTTTTTTGTTCTTTACAAAGTACCCAAGTAAACTGCAACCCTGCTAAAATGAATAATACTTCAGCACCCTTTTAAAATGACTAATTATTATTTGGTT
Source organism: Chrysichthys thysi (assembly GCA_030068315.1). Lineage (NCBI taxonomy): Eukaryota > Metazoa > Chordata > Actinopteri > Siluriformes > Claroteidae > Chrysichthys > Chrysichthys thysi. The sequence continues at coordinate 3,005,381 of JAQLOM010000016.1, forward strand.
TCGTTTCGTCAAAAGACTAACACAAACAATGAGTCCAAATTAGCTGTCAAAAGTAATACTGTTAAAGTGGCCATTGTTACACAAAAGCCTATCCAGAGGTTAATTAATCGGCTCATTGTACTCTGAAACATGCTGGTGACTGAAAATTGCCACTGCTTTTCATTTTACTCTGACAACAACACTCTCTTAAGTGCTAAATTATGAAGAGGCACAAACTGGACAGGATGTCGAGGACGGCACTCGTGGACGGGCGTTCTCACTGTGCGTGTTGCTCATTTAAATACAAAGCCAGAGAGTGCTGTCTGAAATGGAAATGTGTGAAAGGATGTGGGCAGGCTGAATATTAATCACACATTAATGCAGATGTCCTCTACATTAAACTCAGCATTTAAGTAAATATTTGAATGTAGTATTTGACTAGGTGTTACATTTCTTTATTTACTGTAAATAATACTAGGTTGCTAGATTGTTTGCAGTTTTTAATTTATTTAATTTATTTGGTGAAATCAGAAATGGTCAGCAGTGCCTGGGTAAAGATTCTAAGAAATCATGGGTGACACTTAACATGATGCTGCCGCCACCGTGCTTCACTGTGAGGATGGCGAGCAGTGTTGGGTTTCAGAGTATCCAACATGTCCTAATGGCAACCAGAAATCATTTTGGGGGTTTCACACAGATAACTGGGAGTGAGTACTTATGCAATCACTAATGGATGGGATTTTTTAAAAATTATTTGTAAATAAATATATTGAATAGTCAGCAGTGTTCTGTATAGACTGATGAATTGCAATGAATTCCATTTCAGATTCAGGTCATAACTTTACAAACTGTAGAAATGTTTAAGGAAGATTAATACTTATGCCTGGCACTGTGTTTGAGATTGGGTATAAGCCTATAGCTCCACCTGTTGGTCACAAGATGACCTGAGACTCATAAGGTCAAGACACAACATTATCAGACTGATCAGAGTGCAAATATAATCTGTCATTAAAATTTCTTACATTTTTTTAGCTTCATATTAAGGAGAAGTAATCACCGTAAACAAATGATACAGTAAAACAAACAAATATAAATCAGATTGTTTGATCATATAACACTTACAGCGCTGCTTTTTATTGTTCTGAGGAACCTACACGAATCTGGATGGCGTGTTCCGATCTGACACCAATAACCAGCGCTCGTGTCACGCCAGAACAGCACGTGTTATTGTTCTCACGTGTGCCGAACACACGGATACAATGCTGGAGCTGACGATGCCGAATCATCTGTCACACCCACCCACACACACACACACACACACACACTCACACGCTCTTCAGAAATGACGGTCAATCAGAGAGCAGCAAGGCCGAAATGGAAATGAAATAACAAACCCGATGACACTGCGGAGAGCGGGAGAGAGAGAGAGAGAGAGAGAGAGAGAGAGAGAGAGAGAGAGGGATGGAGGGAAAGGTTAGAGAAGAGTGAAAGAGAGAGAGAGAGGGAGTGAGTGAGTAGAGAGAAAGGGAGAGAGAAAAAGAGATACGGAGAGAGAGAGAGAGAGAGAGAGGAAGAGAGATGCCAGCTCACTCACTTGGCCAGTTTCATTTCAATCTGCTGGCGGATCTCCTGCCGCTCCTGGTCACTCCGCACCGGGAAGATGTTCCTGTCCTCCAGCTCTTGTTTGCTGGGTCGGTTTCGCAGCTTTACCGCCAGCAGCTCTTTCCTTATCCGCCGTGGTAGTGTCCCTGCAAAACACACACACACATACAAACACACATTAATATCTTTACCCTTCAAATTTGCAAAATTGCTCCTTTTAAAAAAAAAACATTTTAAACGCACAGTGCGAAGCGCTGGCACCGAAAGGCAGGTTATTATTCATTCTGCATCAATTTAAATGTGCATAATTTAAAATTACAATTTAATGGATGACTTAATAAGGACAATGCAGATCTGGGTGATATAACAATATAACGCCAATATTGCTTTAAATTAGATCACAGCACATCGTGATATTATTATATAAAAACTGTAATTTTTTAATAAATTGAATGGAAGCAGCAAAAATGAATTTGAATTCTGATGTGAGCTTGCTTAAAATCTTGTAAGGATTTTTCAGTGATACAAATGTATGTATTTTTTTAGACATAAAAATTTCATTCAATCAACCAACAGTTTTTTTATTAGTAGTATTTTAGTATTTTTTTTATTACAGAAATGCAACACTACTGTAGTGCTGGTTTGTCAGCAGTATCATGGTACATATCATGTCCTGTATAAATACCTCTGAGAATCTTAATGTGATATTTTTGTCATAGTGCCCATGATATCCTTAAGATATGCAGTTTCCCCAAAGGAATCTATAAATCAAATTCTTTTTATGAAACGTTTTACATCTCTGTACCACTTCAAGACTGCTGGTGGAAGGGGGGGTGGTGTTCTGATGATATCAGGCAGAAATCGCAGTGCCGTGGACACCAACCCGAAATCACGGATTCGTTCCAGCTGTCCTGATCGCTGTAGTACTCGTCCAGACCCATGTTCTCTTTATTCTCCTCAGCCACCTTCTTGCTCTCCACCTCTCCTCCCTGCTGCTCGCTCTCCGTGCTGCAGGTGCGAGACACGTGACCATCAGAGCGGCGCTTGGGCGAACAGCGCACCTCTTTACCATTGAAACTGAGAGTAAACAGATAAACACACACATATGACCATAAATCAAAACACCATGTGCCAGTCACTGCAACTTCCTACCAGGTGAAATGTACATGTAACTATAAACAGACAAATAGTAATAATGTGGTGTTCTGTAATAAATAAAAAATTGTAATTGTTACCAAATTGCTATGATATAAAGGGAATAAAGCACTTCAGAATGGTTTACACCTTTTATTACAAATAATAATTCCACTTACACAAACTGACTGCTTTAATAACTAACAGCAGAATTCATTATTCTGAACTGTTTCAAATTGTTAAAGGGGACATATTATGACAAACTCAGGAGTGCACTTTTTCAGTGCTTCTGCACCTACATTTGGGTATTCAGAGTGCCAACCAAGCCATAAAGTCTGAAATAAGACAACCCAGTCAGTTTCTTTGGGCTGCCTATTTCAGAAAACATGAGCTTCAACATGCTGTTCAGATTTGACTCCCCTTTCTATGTCACAAGGGGAGCTGCTTAGAATAATACTGACCCCCCAGTCTGAGTCTCTCCACTCACAGCTTGAGAAGCAGGGGAAAATTCATCAACATTCATGAGGAAAGTGCTATCCGATTGGCCGGCGGAAGATGGGGGTGGGGTGAGCAGTGCCTCATCATCATTTCAAGGATCAGGTAAATAGTTATTTATCTCATTACCAGGGTTGCCACCATTGTGTTATTATACACCTAATTAGGCTAGTTTTGGGGCTAATTCAACATAACAAGGGAAAAAAATGAAGTCTAAGCAATTACTGCATTCATTACAGGCTATGGCAAACAAAGCAAAAGCGTAAGTGGAGAAAGTGTGTCTCTGATGAACAGAACCATTTCTGCAAATCAGAAATGCGTGCACACCGCAGTGAAATTGTATCCCTCTTAAAGCCTAGGAAGGTTTTTTTTGCTGCAATCTGGTAACCCCGCTCGTAACACATCTTTTTATCCAATCACATTCAGGACCCAGGTATTCCATTAAAAAGGAAAAATTGATATTGTGCAGTCTTATTGACTGTGGTATGCTTTGACGCCCTCACCTGTCCTGGCGGTGTTTGGTGGCCAGTGCTCGGTGCAGTTCCTCGATGATGCAGGAAGGAGGCAGCAGCGGGTGCATGTTGCCCAGGTGTGGGGAGCCTGTAGGGGTGGATATCCGGCCCCTGAGCGTGTCTTTCGGAAGCGTGAAATTCCTAGGAAGGGTGGCTGGAGCCGGACGTGTCTGGTGTGTTGGGTGTGCACCTGTGTGATGGGGAAACTGGGGTTTAACTGTCATGTTGTGGGAGAAAGAGTTAGTCCTAGAACCTCAAACTTCATATTTATTTCCTGGTGTTCTTAACACACCCTAGCCGGCATTTCTTCCCTTTATTTAATTCAGTCATCTCCACTACTAGCATCCCGCACTACAGGTTAACCTTTAAATTAAAAAAAAATTGAGTTTATATTTCAGATAATGTTTTCATTTTAATTAATAGTCATGTGGTACTGACTGTCCAAGCTCCCCAGTCTAGGCAGGAGCTTTGCAGGTACTCTGGGAGGAGGAGTGCGCACTTCTCGTAGCACTGGCTCTGCTTTCAACTCCTCCACACTACGCACAACCTCGACAAGAGGAACGCGGTCATTGATGGAAGGTTCAGATGTTGGAACCTCCTCCTCTTCCTCCTCCTCCTCTTCCTCCTCATTGTGGCTGTTCTCAGCAGTCTCTGTGTATTCTGTTGCATCTTGTACTGTTAACAGAAACAAGGAGGGATTTTAGCATTTTGTGATCTCTGTCGCCACCTAGTGGGACACGCACTGAAACACATCTGCACATCAGCTATTTTTTGCAGACAAAATCAGAATAAGAGAAGATTTATATCACATTTCCCAGACTTCTCCCACTTTTTAAAAAAGTGTGTGCTGAGTTGTAGCCACTCCTGAATGAACTGTAGGTTAAGTATTTTGGTTTAATAGCCTCTCACAATGTTCATTAACATACAGTATTCACCGACATTTTTATATAAATGCACACCTCTGTAGTACGCTTCCATCATAACAGGTTTATAGTGAAGGCTTCGTACCTTGGTTGAACTCAGAATTTTGTAAAAATGCTCAGTCAACAGTGTTTGATGGCACAATATAACCATTGTAAAGATGTATGATGTGTGATGTCGCCGAGGTGATGTTACTGCTACCAACCCAAAGTGGTGGCTTTTTTCACTATCCGGAATTTAATAAGAAAATAAAAGGAATTTTTTATGGAAAAACTGGAAACCACAGTTTCAGTGACAGCTTTACATCTGACTGTTACAAAGTGCTGACCCCTTTTGACCAATCAGATAAAACCTTAAAAGACTGTATGTGTTGTGTGTGTGTGTGTGTGTGTGTGTGTGTGTGTGTGTGTGTGTGTGTGTGTGTGTGTGTGTGTGTTGTGTGTGTAAAAGCAGTTGCGTGTGTTTCCACAGAAACAGCTCCAAGATGTAATCTCCTAATTACCGTAAATCCGACATGACGTGTGTGCACTATAAAACGTTTATGATGTTCCCAGCATGGTGGTCTACATGATGTTCCTAACATGGCAGTCTACATGATGTTCTGTCTTGCCTGTGGAAGGATTGTCCTCATCTGACCCCAGGTCCTCTGTGTTGCTGGCCAGCGGTGCCATGGCCTCTTCCTCTCTCTCCTCGCAGTCTGAATATTCCTGAGTCGCCATCTCTGGTTCCTCTGAGTTCCCCCCACATGCCAGGCCAGACCCTAAAACAGCCACAGACAGTAATCTCGAACCCATTGTGTTCAGATCAACAAAACAAGCATTTTAATGGTTTTTTTGTTTTTTTTGTTTTTTTTACATAAATATAGAACGATGCTATAAAATACTTTTCCAACATTGGTTTTCATTGGAGCGATATGAAAAAATAAGTCATACTACTTTAATTACAATGAACTGCTTTAAGTAGAGAACCTAAACTATTTTAAAAGTATATTAAAATGATTTTTTACTCTTTTATTGCTATAAAATCAGATGCAATCTGTTAGCTAAAGATCAGTAAAAAGCTAGCTCACATTAAGATAACTTAAATATTATGTAAAGCAGTACCAAAGTCCTCTAGCTAATGTTAGACCAACTGTTAAAGATTGCTATCTGGTGGCTAACAATAAGTAAAATTTTATATATTTTGACTCATTTCAGCTACTTAAGGCAAGCTGTTATGCTAATAAAACATTTCTAACAGGCTTGCTAACATTAGACTTGCTGTATTGTATTACACTCCACGCTTTGTGAAACAGCAGCCAGGGTTGCTAACAAACTACAGTGGACTACAACAGCAGAAGGCCACATCTGGTTGTGTGCTTGTCAGCCAAGAACAGGAATCTGATGTTACCGTGGCTACAGACTGACCAAAACTGGACAACTGAAGATCAGAAAGCATTAGCTTCCATTTATTAACTATGCCTTTACAAAACCATAAAAATCAGCTGCTGTATTATTTACACAGAAACATCAGTCTGGGTTCTGTGATAAACCATGCAGCTGACCTCTACTGCTGTCATCACTCTTTAATAAAGGTGTAATGACTCCCTCGGTGGTTGTACAGTGTGAAACGAGTTGGCTCTGCTTCGCAGTGTATAACAGCGGAGAGGAATGGGCACGGCTGGAGCTGTGAGGATGAGAAAGCTCTTTCTCACCTGTGCCCATCTCTGCCACGTTCTTCCTCATGGGGGCGTCGTGGCTCTGCCGTGCTGACACTTTCCTTTCCAAGCCTGCAGGGGGCAGCACATACATAGCATGGTGTTATTCTTATATACCTCTCTGTCACAGCTGGGGTGAAAAACTATCCAGCAAAAAACCCTCTATCTATAAACTGACACTGGTAAAGTCTAGGTGAGGAATAAAACACAAGATAATGAAGTGTCAAACCAAGGAGGTGTGATGTGGTCAACCGCCCTGAATTCAATTGCTTATTTTCCTTTAATTGTGTTTAACTTCTTTTGTACCACAGCAATTTTCTCAACAAATTCATTTTTTTTTTTTACTTATTAATGATTAAGTTAGACTTTGTATCCATTTATAGTTGCATTTTATGATGTGGAACTTCTGAGCCACCAGCCAAAATAATATTTATTCCTGCTCTGTCGTCGTCCCTTCCTGTTAGCATCATGATGGTAGGTGAACCCAATAAAAACAAGTCCTGTCACAGCACCTCCACTGAGCTAACCTTACCTGCCGAGCCTTGCCTCAACTTCTCATTTTTCTTTTTCCTCCACTTCCAGGGTTTGAATATGCGCCCCAGACTGGCCAGCTTGCTGTTGCGGCGGATGGGTGGAGTGCGAACCCCCGTCACCATACATCCAGAGTGAAGCGCTCTCGGCTGCTCCATGACATCTACGACAGAAAGTGAGAGAGTGAGACTATCAGCAGATTGAGCAGTAATTCTGCTGCTTTTCCTCAATGGGAGAAGCACATGATCACGAGTGGCGAGCACTGCTTTAAGAAAAAAACAAAACAGGCGTTAATTAAATATCAAGATGTTTGGGTGAGAAACGCTCTACTACAAGGACAGCACATCTGGGTCTTCTCTCTGAGGAGCGATTTGCTGTAATTAAGCATCAGACATAACGAGTCACTCAGTTATATTATGGCATTTCTGGAGAAAAAAACTCTTAGTACATGGATTGCTGAATCAACATGAAAAAGTAGCAGCACCATTTCCCTGAAAATCTGTTAATACAGATGGAGACACAGAGCAGGACACTGAACAGAGCATCACATGGCCTCACATACCCACGGAAATCAAATCAGCCTTAGGTATGTGCCAGTAATCAGTTATACCAGGGGATCTCCACCTTAAAGTACAGACATCATTTTAAATCAAGTTTTCCTCAAAGTGTTACCATCTCTGGTATATTAATGTTTCCTTATGACATGATTTAATGTTTTATTTGCTGTTTTATAGATTATGCTATTACTGATATAATAATTATTTTACATTTAGACCATTTTTATTTCATTATTTTTTGAACGCATTATTGCTCTAAGAGGCATTCTCTTAAAGTGTGACACTTCTGCACAGTACTGTGTGTACAGTAGTGTTGTAGTCAAGACCGAGACCAAGCCATTGTTGAGACCGGAGGGTATCAAGACCAAGACAAGACCAAGACCATGACACTAAGGCGAAACTGAGACTGAGATTGAGACCAAGGCCGAGACCAAGACCAAAAACAACCTAGTTAGAATGGACATGACATATCAAGTGTATAACAAAAGGCATTGCTGTAAAGGGTCAT
>JAQLOM010000016.1:3109328-3121509 GCA_030068315.1 Chrysichthys thysi
TTGGATTTTTACAACATTATTGTTGAAATACACAGTCCTGAAAAAGGGGCGTTTCTTTTTTTGCTGAGTATATATTGGTGGATAGTCAAAGACTGGTTGACAGTACCAGAATCCAGAATGAAATTTGCTTGAGATTTATTATTATTTTTTTTATCCCTGGCTTGTGTGTTTTCAAAAGCTAGCTTATCGTACTGTTAAAACGTCATCCAGTAACACCGTTACCGTTGACAGACAATAAACATGTTTTTTTTTTTAAGGTGTATTTTAGGCCAAAGCCATTAGTGGTTGACGAATCTCGCACTGAAAGAGGCACCACCAAACCGTGAGAATGACTCAAGCTGAAAACATATTCACAACCCGTCTCAGATTGGCCATGCTGACAGACGTTGTAGTGAGCCTTTCAAATCCTTCACATCTCTCAAACTTTCCAGGTGTTACCTCACCATCCATTCGAACTTCCGAGCTGAAAAAGCATGCAGCAAGAGCTGGTTTTGTAATCGAACGTTTGCACTGCGAGTCCTCCCAGGCGCTCTTCGGAGGGCACTCTGCACCCCTTCTCTTCCAAGAGGATAATTGGAAGAGTATTTCGAGGTGTGTTTGATTTCCTTTTTCGAGCTCTGCCGGTGGAGCTGTCTCGTCGAAGAGGCCATGTTTGGGATCAGCCTGAGTGAGAGGTCTGAGTAATGTTTGGTGTTTGAGTGAACCTGAGCCTCCTCCCTGTCCCTCAGGGCTTGTGCTTCCAAACTGGCCTGACTTGTTCTGTGCAAATGCAAACGCTTTTTTTAATTTTTTTGGGAGCTTTGTAGAAACAGGGATCAGCTGTGACTTGTTAGAAACACAGTGCATGCAGCTGCACCAGTACACTAATATGCATGTGTATGTGCTCGTCATAAACGTTAATACCTGTGATTGTTTACATGAGCATTGCACGACAGATTGCACGTCGTGCGGATTCGGCAAGATACTTTATTTCACGACCGTGCTGTAGATCCAGTTTAAAGTCTCTGCCGGGGATAATATATCGATCGTACTTCTTCCTGCGATCCATCAGTGCTTCCTCGCTCTTTTACGGCCGCAATTAAGAACTCAGGCCAGAGTGTCTTACTCAGGACGCCATTAAAAGCAATCTTCAGTGTATCATACGCTAGCGATTTCTAGCATATAAGCATGACACGGATTTTACCCAGGGAGCGATCTTATGGAAAATATGACGCGAATTAAAACGTTTGTAATCGGCGTGAAAAGTCTGCTCACTGGAGTGGTGTTGTTATTGTTGCGGTTCTTCCACGTTGTTAAACCAGACCTTCTTCCCTATTTGAGCACCTGCAGGTTATACGCGAACGCTTTCTTCAAAAACATGCCTCTGCCCTCTCATTAGCGTGCATCGCTGTGTACTGCGGCACACTGCGAACCCTCCAGACGTACACTCCGCTCGGTGGTAAAGCGGCCCCTGCTGAGATGTAATGCATACATTTTTAATTGAAACCTCGCAGGAGCTTCATGCAGTTACAGTACATTACACTTTCGACTTAGAGTGCGTTTAGTTCATATATTGTGTTTAAAAGGCATCAGGCAGATTGGTGGTAAAAGCGCAACCATTGTAGTGGAGCAAAAATTCGCTGAAGCTGGGTGTTAGGAAATAGGACACATATCCAGGATGGAATCGATGCGCATTTATTTGAAATAATGCTCTCGGTGAGCATGGTAGCGCAACCTTGGGGCGATTTAGGGATTTATTTCATTCCTGAAATCATGCGTTTCAAGAGATAGGTGTTTTCATGACTAGAATTTTGCACGTAGGCCTCAACTTATGATGGAGATGCGTTCTGCGATACCCATTGTAAGGGGAAAATATCGGATGTTGAATGTTGTAGATCACTGCTTAGCCTAGCTTAGGTATCTTAGCCTAGCCTACCGAGGAGTCTTTTCCTGTAGGAGACATGCTGCGCGTTTGGAAGACATGCTTTTGAATTAAAATTAGCTCTTGAAGTACACAAAAAACATGTGGTAACACACTGATCGGTGAAGTACACTGATACACAAGGGAACTCCGGGAGTCGTGGGAGAGAGTGAGGCATCACGCAAGGCGAGTGACGCGTACATCCGGGTGCCGTCCGCCTACTTCCAGGCATCGTCCGAGCGTATAGTACTTGTAGGCCATACACTGTTACGCTGGCGTGCCCGCGATACCTGCCTGCGAATCTTGAAAATTTTTTTTAGCGTACAACAATCGTCATCTTTAGGAAAGCAGGATGCCAAGGAGGCGTTCCCAATTTGCATATTCATGCATATTCATAGACACCGCCATGTTTAATGACGTTCTCAGGGATAAGGGTATTATTCGACGTGGATTATCTCAATGCTTTTAATTTTGCGTTCCCGTTTTTCAGGAATAAATTATTATTAATATTGCCGATGCCACCTTTAAGATATTTCAACGTTCTTAAAATAAGCCTGCGTACTAAAAACGTTTCCAGCTGCTGTGCTGTTTTGTTGCCCACGAGTATGTGCACTGAACTTTCTGTCCATGACACTGAGCCTAATATGGGCATGAATAGTCCTATACAAACAGAAGAGACCTGAGGAGGCACTGGAACAACGCCCACTACACACTTACACACACTCACACACTCATTCCTCTCTGTCTGTATCTCTCTGTGGGTGGGTGCATTTCACTGACGGACGCGTTCCTCTCTTCTTCTCGCTTACGGTTTCTTTGGATCACTTTCTGTCAGTCTCGTGCATTTTTCTTTTCATTCTTTCTTTCCCTCTTTCCTCAGTGCGTGTCGTTTCTTTCTCACAACAGAGGTCTGGACTGGCTCATAAAATCCTGACCAGGTCCCATGTGGCACAGGGCTGCCTGCTAAAGTGGTCAGTAATGGGAAAGGCAACAAGGACGCAGTGGAAAAGTGGGAGAGGGACTGAAATAACATCGCCGTAAACGACAGACTCGATTTCCACCACTTTTTCCCTCGTTCTTTCGCTCCCGCTAAACGGGTGCCAGTGGGGAGAAACATATTTTTTTTTCTTCTGTTTGCGCAAGAGGCTTATAAGTGCCTGTCAAGTAATGACAGGCTCAGGGTAAAGAACTCATTGTTTTGTATTATTTATTAAAAAAAAAATAATAATTTTTATATAAGAGTGCCATATTGCTCTCCATGACAGGATCTCTGCTTGGAGACCGAACATGTACCAGTTACAGACGTTATGTCTATAAGCTAGCTCTCCCCCAAACAAATCTATTGTTTGTGTGTTTATTTATTTACCACTAGCGCTGTCATGGCTGCTCACCGAGGTGGAAAACCGAATCAGTTTACCAAGTTGTGACAAGTGCCACAGCTATGATTTATTTTTTTTGTTTTTAGGTTTTTCTTGGACTGTGTGGACACAGAAATTCGATCTTTTCAAAGCCACATGTATCCAGCGGTGCCTGGGGTGGCCTACGAACAGTTTGCTTCGCGACCAAAGATTCCGTCCAAAAATTCACTGGTTCGCCTAGAAATTTTGGCCGATGAACAGATTCCTTGACCGACGCCATCCTAACGTGACGTCATCCCAAGCCCCCACGCATGGAGACGACGCATAAGTATCGGCCTCCAGCAGCCATTATCGGTGTTCGGACGCGCTCTCAGGGCTTTATAGCCATAAAGTCCAAACAGTAGCCCCAGCCCCTCAACCTCCCTTTCCTCTTTTGCATTCCTTCACACCCGACCTCCTCCTTACAAAAATATGCAGACTTTATTTTACCCTCCTGTATACTGTTTTCATAATATGAGTTTCAAAATAAAAGTTTATTTTATTATTAATGTATTTTTTTTTACACTGTACTGTGTTTTTCTTATAAAAACCAGAACATTCTTCTTCTTAGCATTAGTCCCACGCCATGCAGGGTCCGCTGTCGTCACAAGCCATCTCGGCATCGTGACATCTGATGCGACCGTGGAAATACCCCAACCGACGTGTCGCTCCGTCTGACGTTGGCACACTCACCCCTGTGGGTAATTTAGGGTACCAATCCGCCTAATGAGCATATCTTTGGACTGTGGGAGGAAACCGGAGTACCCAGAGGAAACCCAAGTGGACAACATGCAAACTGCACACAGAAAGGCATCCATGCCAAACCCGGGGCTCAAACCCAGGACCTTCTTGCCGTGAAGCAACAGTGCTAACCACTTGGAGACCGTGTCACCCATAAAAATGTGAAAATTAATGAACAAAAAGTCTTATTTGGTAGGCTTGTGAACAAATTAGTCGAATTTCAGTGCTTTCTTATGGGAAAAATCGCTTTGGCTCGCGTACGAATTGGTTCACAGCCACTTTCCTGGAACGGATTGTGTTCGTGAACCACAGGCACCGCTGTATAAGGATATTTTTGAATGGCCATGCAACATTAATGAGAACGGTCAGATTGGAATTCTTGGTTCCCCCCCAATGCATTTTAATAGACATGTGAACCTCACTGTCATCGTCATCATCAAAGGATCGGGGGAGCAGGGGAGGAGCAAAACAACCAACAATTACATTAGAGTTATTTGGCAGATGCCCTTATCCAGAGCGACTTACATCTATGGCATTTATACAACTGAGCAGTTGAGGGTTAAGGGCCTTGCTCAAGGGCCCAGCAGTGACAGCTTGGTGGTGCTTGGATTCAAACTCACGACCATCCGATCAGAAGTCCAACGTGTTAACCACGGAGTTCCCACTGTCCCAGTCCAGTTCAGTTCAGTGGAAAAATGCACAAATGAATGATTATTTGAGGAAAATATTCAATTCAACCAAAACTGAAATGAAGCGAGCATAGTGCCTCAAAGCACTTGCCCGAGACATGGCAGATCATGGTTACAAATGAACATGAGTGCAATGCTGAAGAAAAAAAAAAGAGCTTCATAAGGCAAAAGATTCGAGGCAGTGTAGCAATCATAATCGCTCATGTGTGATCCTTGTATGGAAACTTTAGCGCATCTTGGTTGATAAATCCACTTGTTGTTCTGTAGAAAAAATCCATTCCACCATTGCTGGTTGCTCTCGCGTATTCGTACCGCTCTTCGTGCAGCAGTGCCAGCACTGGGTGGCGCAAAAACCGCCAAAGCAAGCCACCTGGTCGCAAACTTGTAACGTCAACGTAGCCTTAGTGGCTTGCGTGTAAATGCTCTATGGTGATTTCCCAGCATCTACACTTAAGACAAGATTTACCAAATTTTGACTTGTTGCTGTGACGTTATGGGATCCACCAGAAAGCTATGCCTCGCCGCTTTTTTAAAGCTAAATCTAAAGCAGTGATCAGATCGTAAGGCGAATAGAATCATCCGGAAAGCAATTTCCCCAAGGGGAAAGGGTGTGAAATTTGTGTGTTTGCTTCTGGTCGGAGTTCCATTCACTGTTCGCCAACTTTATATAGGTCAAATTTGACATGTGAATCCACAGCACTCTGCTTTGTGAGCCAACTAGCGTTCGCGCCTGACTTTTGCCACACTGTTTTCTTACTGCTTCTTCGTCCACAAGAAATATTTCATCTCCTGGCGTAATGCTAATTTTTTTTACATTATTTTTATTTTATTAATAGAACGATCTGCTTGCATGCTAGGATTTTCTTATTAGCAACATTTGGCTCTCTGTATATCGATACACCTCATTAAAGTAAATGCAAACCCTGTTGTTGCAGTATAGCCCTTTGTTAACAATGAATCCACATTAATTTCAGGTTTTTTTAATTTAATTCTGTAAAACCTGCAGCAGTTCTTTGACTTCCTTGCAGGAAGCAATTATTGAGCCTTCAGAGCAATTCGGTAATTAAGTCCGAAAGTCATTACAGCTATGATTTCTCGAAGAAACAATAGCTCCATTTTTTTTTAACCAAAAATAAAGGACTTTGTTGATTACCAGAGCAACGGCGTTAATGTGCTTAATGATGGAACGGCCAATTAGCACTGTGTCATTTTGACAGCGTACCTTTTTATCCACTGTAGCGTAATCCATGCTACGTCTGTACTTTGTTTTGAGTTCATTTTCTCTACAGCAAGACATTTCCAATAGACATGACAGACCTTAATTATGGTTAGCTTAAATGGGATGACAGCGTGCGGAAACAGTTGAACAAGCAAACAGGGCTTTCGTTTCGTCGGACATTTCTCGATATGAGATACCACGCTCAGCACAGAGCAATGAAATCATTGGAAAATGTTAATATTCTCAGACACTTTATCTCATTTCTACTGTTATTCTGCCTTTCAGTTGTCCATATAACAGACTTTACAACTATGTGCTAGTCAGCCTGTAGGTACTGTATTATAAGTGCCTTAGTAACTCTAAGACAAGTCTCATTTTATACTGTAATAAAGCATAAAAAAGTGTGGCAGAGTGCTGAATATAGAGTAAAAGGTCAAGCAAAGGACTCATTAAACATTCTACAATTGTACTAGCCGAAACATGGATTTTTTAATATTAAAATCCGGATTCAAAGTTCCTGGTAACAAATTGGTCTGATAAGGCATCTAGCAATGTTTTGTTTTAGGCCATCTTGTTCTTTTTTTTATATATGCAGCCATTTTTATGTATTTGTTTGTTTGTTTGTTTATTTATTTAACAATATATGGCCTTAAACCAGAACCTTGTGGGTCACCATATTGCAGTTTTTGCTTGGCAATGAAGACTTTCAATATATGCTTATAAACAACCTGATAACGGTCATGTATTATGTATCATATATTGACACTGATAAGTGGCAAAGTGACAGATGACTACTCATTTGCTATACAAGTTCACATTACACTGATGAGATTTCAGCGACAGTAGCAAGCGACAGATAGATGTTTGAATATGTACTGAGATTGTTACATTTTTTGCAAGTAATGCATGAGTCTCAAAAGAGAAATAAAGCGACAAAATCAAATGTTTTGGCTTGAATGATACCTCGGACCAATCCTATATGCCATGTGGTCAGACGGGTTTTTATTTATTTATTTATTTATTTATTTATTTATTTATTTTTCAGTTCTCCACTCACAACTTTAGTTATGATTTACAATAATGAAAGAAAACCCTATACCTACCATGCCTTTATTTTATTCTGTCACTTACAACTGATTATTAAATGTTTACAGAGGCATTGTGAAGAAAATTAAAACTTGGCAGGAAGGACCAGATCAGATCAGAGATCGTTTGTGCCTCAGGTGAGCATAGATAGCTAGCACAGTTAGCTTGTTTTGCGAATCTGCCCACGAAGCTAGTACGAATACAAGCATGTAACATATAAATCAAACTTCAGTATATATTAAACAAAGGTTAGGTGTATAAGTTGTATAGTGGGCTGTAGGCTATTCCTGAATAACGCTGAACACCGCGTGTCCACGAGTCCCATTACAACTTGCCAATCACTAGAGTGAAACTGGACAAGAACCTGTCTATATAAATTGACCATGTCTCCATGTTTGTCTCTTTCAATTTTCATGGGGGATATGTTCCACTTTTTGACTTTAGTATTATAAGCTTGTAGCTGGATTAAGAATGACATGGAGATGGCGACGAATTGCAAAAAACCCCAAAGAAAAACCAACAACAAGAAAACAAGACACTGTGAATGATCCAATTTTACTTTCTAAACAACAATGAAACAGTTTTCCTTCAACTAAAATGTTGTCATTTAACATCATCCTTGTTTAATTATGCAACATTCCAAAGTCAAACCCTGATTCATTTTTCAGCCTGTAGATATCCGTTCTGGTGTGATCCAGTAATTGTTTTTGCTGAATCACTGTTCTGTGAGATTCAGTGATTTGTCCAGCTCTGCATCTAAGTGGTATTAGATATGATTAGATTCACATGTACGCTGTATACTTAGCCCCTAAAAGCAAATTGAATAAGCCTTATCTCGGCTTTGAGTGGCAGGACGAACAATCTCCACTGGGCGGTTTCCACAGCAACTGGGATAATTTGCAGTTTATGGTCAGTGAAGCACTATTTGCATCCGCAGCATGAACTTTCTCCTCTCTATCCAGTAGGCTGAAAGTGTTGTGTTTTTTTTCCCCCCCACTATTGTGGGTTTGAGTTTATTTCCATGCCAGAGCCTTTCAAATCAGAGGAAGTGCAGAATCAATGGGAGGCCTGGTCCGCCCTGGCGCTCGGGTTTTAGAGCTGGAAATATTCCATTGTGACAAATGAACGGACCAACACAACGTTTAAACGGATGACGGCGAGGGATTATGCTGTGCCCGGCATAAGATGGATTGTAGAAGTAGGTTCAGTTCTATAATCAATATGCAGTCACTTGAACTTTACTAGCAATTATGTGCCTAATCTCCATTTAGTAGGACGAATTGCATTCGTAAGGCATAGCTCCATGGTGGCAACGTTGCAATTAACATGATGCCTCTCGCTCCCTCTTTTTCCGACCATCCTTCTTTCCTTGTTGCTACTTGTCACAAAGAATGGTGTTGCTGCTGATCCAGCATTAATCTTTTCTTGAAATTCAACTTGTACCAGGACCACAAGGTCATTGATTGCACCAATGACAGACCATTAACTCTGGGTTTGTTTACACAGCAAGAAACGGCCTGAGATCAATTATCTGGAAATATTTAAAAAAAAATTTTTAAGCATATATATTCATTTGTTGGCCCAGTTTAGGTTGTCCATTTGTCCGCTCCTGCTGTACACTCTCTGAGTCTCATTCTTTGACTTGCGCGTGTTGAAGTAATGACCAATTAATCATAGCTGTGATTAATCCTGGGACTAAAACTACAAAAATGTTGGGGCGTTCGGATATGGTCATGTTTTGACAATGTTTACGAGAAGTTTCCCCATGAATGACTTGTGACATGATCCCGACAGTGCATTTTTAACATTGTGACACCCTGGAACTTTGGCTAAACGTTGGTGCTGAGCGTAATTACAGTATAATTGTAGTCCCACAGTGTCGTGTTAATATATTCCAAGATGTACGAGTTGTTTTTACTGTCATTCTGCCTTTCAGTAGCGGCTTTGGTTGATGTTCAGGGTAATTACAGTGTCATTTTAGTCACATAGTCTCTTTTTCTCACAAAGTAAGAGGAAAGCTGAGGAAAATGTTAATAGTCTTGCAAACTTTGTCTTGTTTCTACTGTCATTCTGCCTTTTAGCTGTAAGTATAATCGAGTTAACAGCTATGTGCTAGTCAGTTTGGGGGAAGCTCAGTGTAATTACAGTGCAATTTTGGTCAACGTGTGTGTTTTTCTCAGAATATAACAAAATCTGAGTAAAATGTTCATATTCTTAGAAACTTTGTCTCGTTTCTTCTGCCATTCTACCTTTTACTTGTCTGTATAACAGACTTAGCAGCTATGTGCTAGCTAGTTTGGTTGATGCTAAGTATAATTCCAGTGTAATTTTAGTCACATAGGGACTTTGTCTCACAGTATAACAAGACATCTGAGGAAAATGTTAATATTCTCAGACACTTTATCTCGTTTCTACTGTTATTCTGCCTTTCAGTTGTCCATAGAACAGACTTAACAGCTATGTGCTAGTCAGTTTGGTGGATACTCAGCGTAATTACAGTGAATCTTTTGCAAAAATTGTGTCTTTTCTCACAGTATAACAGGAAATCTGAGGAAAATGTTCATATTCTCAGACACTTTGTCTCATTTCTACTGTCATTCTGCCTTTAAGTTGTAAGTACACTAGAGTTAACAGCTATGTGCTAGCTAGTTTGGTTGATGCTAAGTGTAATTTCAGTGTCATTTTAGTCACATAGGGACTTTGTCTCACAATGTAAGAGGAAATCTGAGGAAAATGTTAATATTCTCAGTAACTTTGTCTCGTTTCTTCTGCCATTCTACCTTTACTTGTCTGTATAACAGACATAACAGCTATGCGCTAGTCAGTTTAGCAGATACTCAGCGTAATTACAGTGAATCTTTTGCAAAAATTGTGTCTTTTCTCACAATATAACAGGAAATCTGAGGAAAATGTTAACATTCTCTGAAACTTTCTCTCATTTCTACTGTCATTCTGCCCTTACTTAACACCTACGTGCTAGCTAGTTTGGTTGGTGCTAGTGTAGTTACTGTGGAATTTTAGTCACAAAGTTTCTTACTATAACAGCAAATATGAGGAAAAGGTAAATTTTCCCAGAATTTATCTAATTCGGGTGTAATTCTGCCTGTCTGTTATTCATATAACAGATGCAACATCTATATGCTAGCTAGTTTAGTTAACGCTAAGTGTAATTAGATGTTTATTTATTTATTCATTCATTCATGGTGTGTATTTTCTTCATAATGTTCAGACAAATCTGAGGACTATGTTAATATTCTCCGAAAATTCATCTTCTTTCTATTGTCATTCTGCCTTTCTGTTGTCCATATAACAGACTTAACAGTTATGTGCTAGCTGGCTAGATTCTTAGCCTCATAGCTAGCTTGGCATCCACAGTGTAAGTCTCGTTCCCCCTGTTGGCACGTATTAAATTTTTAGGCTTGTTAGAAATTTAGATCAACTCCTTATAGTGTGATGAATTAAGTAAGAAAAGATCTCTGCAGTTAATCGAATGGTGAATGGAGTTAAAGGTGCACAAGGTTCGAGTCCGATATACTTTTTGTCAAATTCAGTGAAAGTCTCCACATGGTCCACGTACTGTCCATTCTGTACAAAACCCTGATTCTGTAAATCACAGGACAGGGAGAAAGGGCAGGAGGGAGATGATGGTGTCATTGTTAATGTCACTGCCCTGGCAATGTGCATGCATGAATTTGGTGGGCGGAGCTTCTGAATGCGCACTGAAGGGAATTGTGTATTTGTTTGGCTGCAGACTTCAAATATGGACAGTCTTGCTCCAAAATTGATGACTCCCACTTTAATGTAATGTAGAGGGGGAAAAGATTCCACAGCAAAACCTGGCTACCTGCACCGAATAATAAACCCAACACCTCTGTGGTTTAAACTTACCATCCTCCATGAAAATCTTTTACAAATTGGCCCCAGGCTGTCTCCATGAAAGCTACATTTGTAAGCTACACTGGACCACTACATTTAGAGGAACCCTCAAACCACTACTATTTTTCTTGCAGGGAAAATAATGAAATAATTTCCCGTTCACCTTCGAATGATCCTGCGCTGCGGTTCATATCTTATTTATATCAGTTCACTCTTGCGTGTGTGATTTCTCAGAATGCTCTATGGAATGGGACACGTGTTTAGGGAGGCCCTGACTACCAATCAGATGCTGCTCCATACGGAGAGACACCTGGCAGCTGGAAAAACACCCAGAGCCTGACAGGTAGCTCCTCAGGATGTGCTCTGGGACATCAGAGATGTCTAGTTGTTAGTCTGGACCCGCTAAGATGCTTTCAAGTGACTCAATCTCCGCGATCTGAAATTTCCAGACACCAGATGTCTTTTAAATGATGGATGGAGGAACATTTTATGATTCTTTGCTTATAGTATTAACCTTGGTTCACTTGAAATGTTACCAAGGTGGATTATTAAGTTAGGCGACGTAGAAATATTCTTTCTGTGGACATGAAAAAGGAGGAAATTCTTTTTTCTCTTTTTTTCTTTTTTAATGTTCCAGGAAATTTGGCTGGGTCGGCGTCCAGCTGGCACTAAGTTTAAAAATGGCTTCAGGTAAGACATTAAAGCATTTCGTTAAGATTCAGAATGAGTAAATGCTTTTCTTATTCCCTTTTTATGTATATTCAGAGCAAAATGCAGTAGTAGTAATGCTATAGTGCGATCTGTCTCATTCCCAGATTTTTTTTCTCAAAAAAAAAAAAAAAAATTAAATAAAAACACCTACTTGAGTGACTTTGGTGCAGTGTCAAGCTAGCAAGCATTATATAACCCTGATAACATGCTACAAAAAGCACATAGTTTTTCCAGGGGCAATAAGTGAGGAATAAAACACTTTGGTGCGAAATGATCACATTTAATTATGGATTACAATTTATCAATCAATTAATTGAATTGTAATTATCACAATTACATCCAGTATTTTACTATTATTTAGGATTGAAAAAAACCCATGTTGTACTCTTATCCATTTATAGTTACATTTAATGGTGTGGAATGACCATGAAACAAGTTAACAAGCAGTTCACCTTGTACTTTTTATCAGTTTATAATAATCACTTATGTTAACCCTCTCCAGGCAGGCGTTGCTGATGTGCAACAGTTAAAATATCAGATTTTTCCTGTTACTAAAACTTAA
>JAQLOM010000016.1:3175082-3187271 GCA_030068315.1 Chrysichthys thysi
TATACATATTCAATTGATCCTCTCATTAACGGACTAACTGGGGGGAGGGGTTGTCCGTTGACTTGAACAGTCATGATGTGAAGTGTTTTAGTGTGTGTGTGTTGGGGGGGAGGGGGTAAGAATAATGGAAATCCAAGGAAAAACACCACTAAGGGCCATAAAAGTGCCACCCAAGTAACTGTACACATGACAAGCAGCGTCACGACCAACATAAATAGGTAAGGACACTGAGGTGAAAAACACCAAATAATCGCCGAAAAAACAGTCTAGCTTCACAACGACCACAGCTCAACCGACGCTTGGAAGCAACTAGTAGCACGCACGCCACTGCCACCTAGCGGACAATTGCTGAACTACAAGACTCAGATCGCAACGCCGGGATTTTGAAACTTTCGTACTAGACATTCTGGCTAATGGATGTATTCAGACCAGCGGATTTTGTCCGTTGCATCCGATATCCGTTAATTCGGTGTCCGTAGTGAGAGGATCAACTGTGTGTGTGTGTGTTTGTATATATATATATATATATATATATATATATATACACACACATATATGACGTGATTGCATCTTTATCACGTACAAAGGAAGAAAAACTTTGCCCAAGTTGAAGAAGATGAATGCTGCAGGCAAAATCCAGAGAAGATATCTTTCCTGGTACGATTATAACTCAGTGTTGATGTGGAAAGTTCCAGAAAAAGCCTTTGGACGTCAAATGAGTTTGTTGCCGGAAGTGAACCTGCTTTGAAGAATTGCAAAGGACCGAAGCAACTGACATCAGATCAAAAGTATCTCCTTTAGCTATGATTTGAGGACAGCCAGTGGCTGCACCCTTCAGAAGCAATTTTGTCCATTGCTGCCTCGCACCTCCAGGGGCTCTGGTTCGATCCTAAGCTTGGGTTTCTCCCTGTGTGGAGTTTCTCTCCATGTTCTCCATATGTAAGTCTGGGTTTCCTCCAGGTTCTCCACTCCAGCATGTGTGTGTGGTGTGTGTGCCCTACAGTAGACAAGCATCCCCTGCAAATTGTGTTCCTGGATAGACTCTGGATCCATCACCACTCTGACCAAGATAAAGCACTCACTGTGGATACGTGTGTGATCCCATGCTCCAAAATGTTCTGATTGGAAACCTTATGGAGCAACATGGGATCTGGAACTGCAGAAGGTCGTTACCTGTGCCATGAAATTAATGGAGTATTTTCATCACCAGACACAAAAATAGCACCTCTGAAGCATCGTTAGAAATTTTATGAACTTGAAAGACATCCCATCTTATTTAGCTCTTTGGGGCAGTAAAAATATTGTACAATTTAGTTATTCTTGTCAAACACGCGGATTATCTGCCGGGGAAAGCGCAGAGCAGGAAGGAAATCCCAAATAAGTTATCAGGGCTTCAAATAAAATATAATTAATGGCCCGATTTTTGGTGAATATTGCTTTTGGGAGTCTGTGGTGTAGTTTGTGATAATTGCCTGTGAAAGTCTGTTCGCATTTATTTTTATTTGCCGCCTCTACGAAGCACTCGACGCAAAAAAAAAACCCAAAAAACGCACCCTTTAATAAATTGAAACACATCTGAATGCTAAAACAGTTTTTAGGTTTAGATTGGAGTCTTCCTGGGAGTGAAGTTAGATGTATCACGGTTAAATATTGCAGTCTGAAAAATGGTTATTCAAGGGTTATTGAAGTGGTTAACGGCTTTCTTACAGGGTTCCCCCATTTTTTGAAAGGATAGCCCTCTGTTTGAGGAGTATACATAGTATACTTAAAGGTACCTTCCAAAAAACAAACTATATTCACTTTAACTGATTTGATTCTTGATTTGAATTAAGAAGAATCTAAAACGCAGCAAGTCCTGATCACAGGCCTCTTCACCCATCTTCATATAATTTCAAGTTCCTAGTTGAAGTCACTCCAGTCAGGTGATAAAGGGCATTTGAAAGACATCTTATAATTAGTTTTGCATGAAAAACCATTGATTGAATTGTACCTTCTAACGACATATCATAATCCTTGCTTTGTCACATTGATTAGCAGGCAAGATTAGCCTTAGCCAAATGATACTCCAAGAAACCCCTAGGACTTGAATGGAACTGAAAGTCATTGTGATTAAACTTGAGATTACATTTTCTCCATTAGATGAGGTCCTTATTTATCACCTCACTAAATAGGATTGCACCAGATCATCCAGCTTTAATGTAAACAGCTTTAGGATATGGACTATTACCTACCACGAGCCTCGATCGGTGGAGTAGATTGTTAAACTTGTTCAGGAAATCACAAAGAATCAAATCTTATCACTGAGCAAACTTTTCCATGGCACTAAAACTAATTTGTAACCACGAGTTTTTACTTTTGTGAAACCAATTCGCAAAGCGTTTACTTAGGAATTCCTAAGTCAAGAGAAAAGACAGGGTTGACCCTGTTGCTGTGGATGATGAGGTGTTTTGTGAATTAGGCATTAGGACCTGGTTTTTATGACTTTGAAGACAGAAAAAAATAAAAAATATATAGGAATCAGGGTTCTGAAAATGATGTTAAGTTCATCCTGAATCCAGTAGTTGGGATCTACATTTAGCCCTAAGAGTTTTTCTACACACGTAGTGCCCCAAATCTCAAAAATCTGACATTAAAACATTTTTAATGCATTATTTTTACTAGTGGCTAAGTGCTTAGCACTGTTGCCTGACAGCAAGAAGGTGCTGGGTTCGATCCCCGGGGTCGACACGGGCGCCTTTCTGTGCGGAGTTTGCATGTTGTCCGTGTGGGTTTCCTCCGGGAACTCTGGTTTCCTCCCACAGTCCAAAGACATGCACACAGGGGATTAGGCTAAGTGGCTACTCTAAATTGCTCGTAGGTGTGAATGTGAGTGTGAATGGTTGTCTGTCTCTGTGTGTCACCCTGCGCTGGATTGGTGACCTGCCCAGGGTGTAACCCCGCCTCTCGCCCCGATGTCAGCCGTGATTGGTTCCAGGTTCCCCCCATGACCTTTAACAGAATAAAGCGGCTAAAGATGAATCAAGGTTATTTTTACAAGTAAAACTAAAGCCATCGATGAATCTTGTGCACTATTAAAACGCCATTATGATCCCTATGGGGAAACCTTTGAAGGTTTTGAAGAACCCTTTATCATTCAAAAACCTTTGAGGAGCCTATTTTTTCCCCCCAAGACTGTATACTAGTAGAAATCTTTTCCATGACGGAAACAAGATATCCATGTATGTGTAGGTGTATTGACAGGAAAATTGTTACCTGTTCTTGACAATGCCATTTGTACCAGTTGGTTGTGTGTATTTATCCAATTAAGCCATCTGCCAGAATTGCAGCGTTTCTAAAAAGCACATTTCTCATAATTGCTTGTCTGTTACAGTTTACTTGTTTTCAGTAAAGTGCATAATATAGTCTCCTATTTTTAAATTAACTTTACGCTGCAAATGGAGCATAGCAAGATACCAGTTAATTACTGTTCTTCACTCTCTCCTGCTGGTCTCGGGCATGACCGTAAGGAGGCAATTGGAGCAGGTGGAAGGGAACCTATTAACAGCCTTTCAGTGGAGGACTTCATCCAGAAGACGTTGGTGATTTCGCCCGAGGTCGCTTTGCTTGCAAATATTTAACTCCTAATGAAATAAGCTTTAACTGCCATGCTTAAGTTAGAAAACTTTGTCCTCACCTTATTTTGACAGTAAGAGCTAATGGTTTTCCATTTGTATCAACACATAGGGTTCTGAGGAGTGGGTGTTAATTGAAAAACAGGACACTTACCAACTTGACTATGAAATGGAAGAAAAAGATAAGAGCAAAGCCATTGTTTCTTCACTTCCTCTGGTCAAGGAAATATCTTTCGAAAGAATGATACATATCGAAGTAACCGGTGAAGATGGCGAAGAGACGCAGGTTCAGATGGACACCTTCCCATCTCCTAAGATACCAGCAAGGGATGAATCAAAGCAAGGGACTGGTATGAGGGAACCAGAGGTACCAGAGGTGTTGACTGAACCAAAGACCACAGAAACCAAGGTTGACATATTGCAAGAATCGAAAGAGGAACGCACTTCGGACAAACCGCACAAGGAGACGAGGAAGGAAAAGAGACCACAGAGTCTAAATTTGGGAAGATCTGAATTTGTGTATGAGACTAAAAGCGAGACATCAAACATACAGCAAGAGGAATCTGATGAAGACAATAATACATCAGGAAAAGAGGTGACACCAACCAAGCAACCAGGATCAGAAATCTGGTCGGAGCCCTTGCCCGAGAAGATAATGGAAGGAATGAAAGAAAGGCCACTAGATGAAGACAAGGAGAAGGAGCTTAACAAAGCCATGGAAGAAGATCAAGAAAAGTCCATTCTGGGCAAGACCAGTTTCGGTGAAGACGAACAACAAACAGGCGAGCAACTAAAGGAAGGCATGGTTAAGGCAAAGAGCATTAATGCTGATGATGAGCAAGATACCTCTGACTCAATCAATGGTCCCGTAAAAGACGAACTTAAAAGAAAATCAGAGATCAAGTTGGAGGTTACCAAAATCATCATGATTGACAACAGCGAAAACGAAGACGAGCCTGAGAATGAAAACAACCAGAGAATGGTTGAATTTCTGCCTGAAAAAAAGATCAGCAATATTGAACAGGAGAGTCTTGAAGAGGTGCTTCCCGAAAAGGTACAGAGAAGGACGAAGGTCGCAGGGCACGTTCGTACTGAAATAACAAGGATCGTCCCTTTAAAGCCAGAGAGGGCAAAAAGCCAAGAATACAGAGACGACATAGATATTGGTGAAGAATCAAGACTGATGAAGAGACATTTTAAAAGACACAGCATGTATGAATCTCTAGAGAGACAATTTGACCCGAGTAGGTTCGATTCCAAGGACCCAAGCTCTTCGCATACTCTATTTACTTCCTACAAAACCCCCAGATCTCAGGAGGCATCACCTTTATCCACGGTGGACGTAGAACATGACATCTTACAAACAAATGAGCAGCAATCGACCTTGTATAGCGAGTGTCTCCTTAAAGGAAATGCTCCTCAAGATGAAGATGTGATGAAACACCCCCCCAAAGCAGGGTACGAAGGTCTTCCCCAGTCGGTTGAAGTGCCCCCGGAGGTTCAAATGTTCTCCCCCAAGACCCAAGCACTCCAGAAAAGTGGTCCTCCAACTCCTCCGGTCAAAACCAAGAAGGCCAGAGAATCGGGTCTGATACTTCGAAACAGCCGCAATACCAAAGAGCCAGCAGTGGAACTCGCTTTGAAGAAACACCATGGGGTAACTCTGCTCGGCGTCTTCTGTTTTCAGTCATTGGAACAAAGCATCGCATGAGCTTCCAGTTGACATCCATCATGTTCCTTGCTATTGCTTGAAAAAAAATCGTTTAACTTCTTCACCAGCTTCCCTGAAGAGAGGGGTTGGAGAAGGCCACATCGGTTTAGAGTTTATGTAACATTGTCTGCGCATGAGACCATTTGGAAGCCCTGACTCTCCCATTCAACCCAACACCTTTGCTTTCCCCTCTCTTCAACCCCGAGCTTTGCTGTTTCCTTCCAACCCAATTTCTACAGCTCTCAATTGTGGAGTTGTTGCAAGGAAATCAAGGCTCTTAACATCCCGCTTTGGCTCTGAGGTACTCATGACTTCCCCATGCTGTTCTGCAGACGAAGTCAATGAGTCCCGAAGCGGTTTCTTGGACAGTTTGCATTGTGTTAATAATTCTCCGACATTCTGCTTGGTATTCCATAACATCCATGATGTTTCTGTAGGAAAAACAGCAGTGCCAATTTCTCAAGCAGGTCTCTAATTGCATCAGCTGAATTTTAAACGTGTGTGAATTATAGAATAGTTATTAAGTAATTTGGCCAGGCTGCGTAATGAAAACCATTCATCACGAGGCCGCTGTTCTTTTACAGCACATCATGTGGTGATCGAACTCATAAAGAGAAATGTATGCTGCATGAGGTTTGCGTCAGATATGCAATATGCATTTGTAAATCCAAAAAAAAAAAAAAAAAGAAAAAGATGACTGTCATGAGACTCCTTGGCCTTCTCACTCCAACACGGAACCTGCTATATTTTCACTCTTTGATTGCACTTTGAGGTGCAAACAGATTTTTTTTTTTTTTTTTCTGGCTGTGAAATAAATGAAAGGAATTTGAATTAGGCCAAGATCTGAAACGGGGGAAAAAATTGCACATCTAGAGACGCATTGACACAAAAGAGTGTGGGGAGCCAGCACTGTGATAAGCATGTGAGAGCTGCGTAATCTCACCATCTCACACACTGTGATTGCCGAAAACAGTGTAGCTGCTGTCGAGCTTTGAATCACAAGATTTTTCCTATTGGTTTGTTTTGATTGCCCAAGGCAGACCCTGAAACGGCCAACAAAAGCAGATGGTGCTTTCATGACAGTGATTTAGGATGTTTCCCCCCCCCCCCCCCTTTAAACTATCTGACCAATAGACACCACTGAGATCATGGCTGGAATGCAAGATGTTTTTCTCAAAATTCTGAAAATCACCTTTGGCAAATTTGACAAGCCAAATATGAGCAATTAGTCAATTCAGGAAATAATTTGAACACTGATTATTCAATGCACTCCATCCAGTTCCGTGCCAAAAGCTTTACCAAGTGCTTTGCGAATGCTTTAATAAAAACCTATCTTGCAGTGTGCACTTTGTAAAGCATCAAAGTTATCTCTTGCTCTCTTTTTGCATTAATGCCACTAACTCAAGGATGCTCTCTTTCTGTTTCCTGCTCTTCCAGGAGCCTCTTTCCACTCCCGCCATTTATGAAGAGACAGTAGATGAAGTCAAGGTCTATTTTATTCACTAACTCCATGCTTATTCGTGCATCTTAGCTGTTTGTATTTGCATGGCTTTAGTACTTTCCTTATAATATGTGAAACATTCATAGCACCAAAATGCTTCCACTCACCCCCAGCGATCCAATCCCATTGGGTGTATCCATTTAATTTCCAATTCAGTTATGTTTAGCTTGAGACCCGTTATAGGATATTACATCTTCATTACGTTCTCCTCTTAATCTGGTGTTACATAACAACCTAATTCATTTTTCCATTCCATTTTAGCATGAACGACTATAACCAACCAGGTGAGCCGGCCCTAAAGCTAGAATTGATCAAAAAGTAAAATATGCAGAAGTCCCGATGCTTAGGACAGACACGAAACCGAGAGTTAAGAGATCTTAACCCTAGAACTGGCCAAGATACCGACTAGAATTGGGACCAACCAAGATCTAGAGCCTGCAAACCTGGAACAAACCAAAAGTCCCTAAACTCTTGTGGTCCTTCAACTAGGCCTGTCCAATTTCGAACCTTAAGGACTGGGAGTAACCAGGAGGAGGGACTAGGATTAGCCAATAGAGAAAAACTAGGATTAGCCAAGAGGTAGAGTTTTAAAGCCTCATAAGTGCATTGTTTACGTCATTCAAGGAACCAAGTGCCAGATGTCCAAGAGTATGCAAGAAAGAGGTATAAACCTAATATGGGCTAAATATGTAGTTATAGCCCTAAATATATAACTTTTCAGGAATAGCTTTTAGCATGTTATTACGCGACATGGTAGGATACGATCCTGCTATTTTACTTCCATTATAAGTTAAAGATTCACCTTAAAAGGAACAGCACTATCTCGTCTACCTGGCCTCTTGTCACGTCACTAACCTTGCTTTCACACTTCCCCTTCCTTGTCAGTTGACTGACCACCCAAAAAAGTTGCATGATCTTAGAGATTAGAGAGAAACAGCACCATCCCCTTCCACCAGGTCCTGGTCTCTTGTTTAACATCGGTGGAATAATAATGCCTTGCTGCTCCTGGTCTCTCTGTGCTCCACAGCGGCGGCCGCTGTCCTCCAGCGAATACGAGTACGATCGCAGCGCAGCAGCGACCCTTAGGGAGTCGCACCTGGGCATCGAGCGCAAGTGCTCCAGCATGACGGTCAGTTCCACCTCCAGCCTGGAGGCCGAGGCCGACTTCAGCATGTTCATGGATCTTCCCGGAGGAGTGGAGGAGCCTTCCAGGAGCATGGGTGAGCTCGGAGGGACAGAAGACTTCAGCATGACTCGCATCACAGGATCTCATGATGGGCTGCCCACAAAGGAGAGAATACACGAAGAACGCATCCACCATGAAGTGGAACCTGTAAGGAACCATTTCCCCTGCTCGGGTTCCAGACACCAAGCCATGGATCTACAGAACCCACAAATATGTGTTTCATTTCGGTTTTGGACCTTCTGTTTTGTCGCATTTGGACATTTTCTTTCAAAGACCATCATTGTTTTTGTTTTTTTGCTTTGTTTTTTTTTTTTTTATATCATTTCAGGTTTTGAGTATGTTCACTTGTTTATGTGTCTGTATTGTGGTTCACTTCACATTTTGCCATTTTCTGTTGAATTTTTGCTAATGTCTTGATTCGGATTTTTATTTCCTTGTTCACCCAGGTTCTGTTTTTTGGTTTCATCCATTTTCATCCAACACTTACATACCATTCAACCATAAATCCGTGCATAAATTAATGTTACCCACCATTCTACTTTATTAGGCACCATGAACAATTTGCCAAGAAATTATTAAGAAAACTATCCATAGAACAATGCTAAATATGGCAACACAGTGGGGAAAAAAACAAAAAACAAAACAAACACAATATGCACGGCGTCGCTGTGCTAGTAGTGTCAGTATGGTACCTTTCTAGAACAGCTAGTCATTTTACGTTATTTAAGTAGTGTGCCCATATAACCTGTTTTTCCTGTACATTTTTTTGAAATGTAAAAATTGCATCAGAGGTGGATTTTTAAATCGCCGGAATTGTCGGGGTTCTGCTTTGCTTTTTGCTTTCTACATTCGCCATTCATTTTGCAGGTGTCTGTCTGCCCCACGCCACCATCCTGCCCCCAGTGTCCCTTTCTGCCCGGTTTTCGAGAAACAAAATATGGTCACCCTAAGTTTAAAGGGTTTTTTTGCAGGTTTAAATGTTGGCTGAGTCTTTATTTATCCCTTATCTCAAAGTACATATAGGGAATCAAAAACCCGGTTGAAATTGTTAGACAGCTGGGACATGTACGCTCGAGCTAGTTAGCAAACATTTAAGCTAGCTGTTTAACTAAATGTTAATCGATGCTTTAAATAATAACTATATATGACAAAAATATAACAACTATAAAACTAGTGTTTGCAAAAAAAAAAAAACTAAGCGGGAAATGTTTGCTAACGATTCTCAAATTTCACTAAGTCACTGCAGAAACCCGCTAGTTAGCTAGCTTAATTTAAGAAAAGTGTACCATGCCTCAAAATCAAGATTAATATATTTTGTTTGTTAGTTGTTGTTTTGTTTGCCGGTTTATAAATATAACTGTGTTGTCATATTTGGTTTTGTAGGATACTTCATTTTTATGTATACAGGTAGTTCTCAAGTTACGATGGAGATGCGTTCCGCCACACCCATCGTAAGTCGAAAATATCATTATTTGAACCACGGAGCCTAGCTTAGGTATCTCAGCCTAGCATAGCCCAGCTTAGCCTAGCTTAGCCTAGCCTACCTAGCTCACTGAAGACTTCATTTAAATCACATTTCTGTCAAAAGAGAGAGTTTGTCAGAGAGCATCCGCACCTGGTGTGTCTCTGAGCGAGCTCCGTCGAGCCGCGACACCCCGCTACACAAATACTGAGCTCCATCTACAGACACCCGCCGCTGATTCTGTTCCATTAATAATTACAAAAAAAAAAACGCGGTAATGCACTGTGAAGTACACCGATGCACAAGATAACTCCGTGAGAAAGAGTGAGGCATCGTGCGAGGTGAGTGATCCGGGCTTCGTCCGCGTACTTCTGGATGTCGTCCGCACGTCCGTGTATACCATACGCTGTTACGCCGACCTGCCCGCGATGCCTGCCTGCCAATTCTCAGCATTTTCTAAATATTTTACAATTTTTACCGGATCACAATCTTCTTGGTAACTTCGAAAAAACATAAGTCGGGCCGTCGGAACTCGGGGAGCACCTGTATACAGTTTGTGTCATGGAATCTTTGTACCATTCTGGTGAAACCGCCGGGAGACGAACATTACTCATGATTATTAAACAGTAATGAAAGTAGGTGCTTGTGTTCATAAAGTAATACATGTGCAATCCCTTTGATCTTTTAGCCCCCCGTGGCCAGGAAAGACCCAAACGCAGTGAGCGTGGCGCACATGTTGAGAAAAGGAGAATCCAAAGTAGAACCTGATTCCAATGGTTCGGAGATTCCTCACAACGTTACAGACGTCCCAGATCAGGTAAGAGATGAGCTGTAAGAGTGTACAATGCCTCCTGTGAAACCTGACTGCTGTTTCGATGATTTGTAAAACTTCTCCTGATCAAATCAAAGCACATCTGGGGGCCGGAAAATGTATAGAAAGATATAGAAAATATCTCCCAGATTTTTTTTTTAAAAAATTTTATTTTTAAAATACAGCCTGTCGTAGAAAGGCTCTATGTAAAATGATATGGTAATAATAAACATTAAAAAGTAAGAATCAGGCATTCTTGTCACCTAACTCACACACCCTCACACGAAATAGGGATTTTCTCCAACAAAAAAAAGAAAAAGAAAAAAGATAGGAAGTAATGAAATTATTGGCACCCCTAGGAAATAATGAAATTGCTTTTTTTATTTATTTATTTATTTTTATTGTTATTCCTCAAGGGTGCCTCATAATTAAAAAAAAACAACTTAGATTTCTTCATCTAATTTTATCATTTTTGCCATTTAATATGGAATGTATATGAATGCTGGCATGTGCAAGATGAATGTTTTACTGTTTATATAAAATGAATCGTGAAAAAAGTACCGAGTAACATACAGCCATTTTACATACGTCTAAATTGCATGATGAATGTTTAAAATAAATATACTGTCGTTTCAGTATCCGGAGACCCTATTTATGCCTTACAAGCTTTGGAAATTGAAATAAGACGTCATGAATGAAACCCACACCCATTACAGAAAATCGAATGAACTGTTGAGTGCGAATAATTTCGAAAGTGTTTAAAAAAAACCCTCAAAAACAAACAAAAAAAATTCGATACAACTGGACCTTTTAACCTCAAAATATCGCCCGTTTGCTTGTTTTCACAAACGCTCGCAATAAATCACACTGTTTGTTCATTTCCTTGTCCTCGAGCTTAGAAAATTTGTTCTGCTGGATGACGCTGTTCGAATTAACAGAGTGTTAGACGATCAGAAAATCGACAGGAAATTAATGAGATAAAAGGAAGAAGATGATTCATTAATCTCCAGAGGCTGTGCGAGTGTGTGGGTGTGTGTGTGTGTGTGTGTCTCTGTGTGTGAGACAGAGAGAGCACCTCCTGTCCGTGTACCCTCACAGGTGTCTTATTAAAATTTAATCACAGCATCCCGCCGTGCCATTCATCTCGCTCACCTGATGAGCCGAGACGATTATTTTTAGAGCTTGTCTTTAAAGTTGGCTCCAGGGAGTTTTCGGGTGTCCTTCGGGTTACCGTGACGTGGCTGTGTGAGAACAAATGTGTGCTGTCCTAACGTGGACGATGCGTGTGTACCAGCAGCCTGTGCAGGAGGTGTGTGGTGGTGATGTTAACTGTGAGGAGACCGTAGTCTCTGACAATGATGTCATCCAGCCACAGGAGGGAGATCCGGTACGTTCTGTCTCTCTCCGGCGAAGTCCCGTGTGGTCTCCTCATCTTGCATGTGATGTGCAAAAAGCAAAGCAAACCAAACAAACCAAACAAAAAGCTCGGCTCAGTACGTCCTCTGTGCTTGTTCTTGCGTCTGTCTTGGCTTTATCTTTATATGTTCAGTGTACAGGTGCTTAGACACAAGTGCGTCTCTTCTGCATCAACATTACTGCTTTCTTTCCTGGGAAGGCCACAAATCTCATCTATAATCACACACTACCCTCTACTGGCAAATGTCCCCAACTGTCGCTTATTTTTTTATTTTTTTTAACAGAAGTTCAATTCTGCCATCTGCTGTCTGGACACTGTCTCGCTTCTTGTAGTGTCACTGCTAATGAACTAAAGCGCCCTTTGGATTCTAATCTAATCTAAGCGAATTATGAGTCTCCTTTCACACACACACACACACACACACACACACACACACACACACACACACACACACACACACACACACCCAGACTCACTCTCGGGCTGTCTG
>JAQLOM010000016.1:3392707-3404600 GCA_030068315.1 Chrysichthys thysi
ATATATATAATATGCAATTGTAGGTATGTTTATAGATTAATAAGCCTTTAATTCGGACATTATATACTGTGAAGCTGCTTTGTGACCATGGCCGTTGTTAAAAGCACTTTATAATTAAAATTGAATTGAATTATTGGAAATAGAACCATCCTTTCTGGACAAATAATGTAACAGCCTATCAATATGGCAGTCAAATATTAAGATAATCCACCAAAATGCTCAGCATTTCTTTTCTCTCGTCAGTGCTGGTTATCACTACATGTTTTCTCTTCCCTTTTTATGTACAGATCGTGTTATATTCATAAAATGGTCATTTTTCTGTAAGTATAGGCTTAGACACCGCACAAGCTCTGATCACGTCCATCATGGATCTAAATTTCTAACATACAAATGGAAATATAATACTAAACCTCAAACCAAGCCAGGCACGTACGGGTATTTTATGACTAATCTGAAATCCTGGGAATTCTGTGTATTAACATTATAAACCTTTAGCAGTGTATAAACTCACCTTTGCTGTGATTCATTGGTCACTGTACTATCTTCATAGATCTTCAGCATGGTCTCAGTGCGGTCATCTTCAAGTTCTCTTGGCTCTTGGAACCTAAAATAAGAATCCTACATGTATCTGTGATTGATTTCTTACTATGATGTCAGTGATATCGATGGGAGTGCTGGCTACCTGGGATCAAGGCGCTCCTTGACTTTCGCTATAGACAATATGTACGGTCCAATCTGACGCGCGATGATCATCAAGTACGAGTTTTCCTGCTTTAGCTGAAGAAGATCATGGAGCTGGGCTGAGATTAGGAAACAAGTACGTGCTTCAGAAGGTATATTGAGGAACCTCAGGATTTTCAAGAAGGGCCACAAAATGCTTTGACGTACCTTCGTAGATCTCTTGCTTATTTGTGACTCTGTGGAACGTCTCCTCACAGGCCTATGAAAGAACATACATGTAGGCTGAGATGGAGTGAAAGATTTAGGAAAAGTTAGTCCAGTCTTATGAGGTTATCTGTTTTAGCACTCATTGTGGTAAATCTCAAAATAGGCATGATTGTACCCAATATTCAGAACTTTTGAAGACCCTTAGATGAGTAGGACTATCTTCCGGGACCTGAGCGAAACCACTAATACATTTTGCATGGTGGACTTTTCCTTGCTCACTAACCACAGCAGTAATTGGAACGGCTCTGGGATGATATCCTTCAGCCTCACCTCCTCAAACATGGCCCTTAAGGTCTGCATGGTCGAGTACTGTGCTGCGATCTGCTCATCAATATTCACAGCTCTCTCCAAGATCTCCTCCATGGACTCGGTATTGATGAGCGAGTGGTGCTTGGTCAGGTCTCTGTGCAGCTCCTGCATCTGGTCCTTCAGCTTTTGAATCTCAGTCTGTAGGACCTGGTTCAGAAATGAGGTATATATTTATGTGCAGGTAGCTAACATGACTAGACTGCTAGCATGCTAAGTGTACGCCAGGAATTACAAAGAAATCAACAAGGCAAAACATTTTTAGGCAGCTCACATTTCGCTGTAGCAATAGTGTAATGTTAATACCAACTATAAATATTGGCACCTCTGGAGGTGGATGTGTATTCATCATTTTTTTTTTTTTTTTTTTTTAAATTGAGACCCATTTGTTATCCAAGTCTAATTATATTTTGGTGTTACAAACAGATGTGAGGGCATGGTGGTGCAGTTTTTAAGCACCGTCACCCCACGCAAGAAAGTTCTGAGTTTGATCTCCGGATCAACTTTGTGTGGCGTTACAGATCGTCCCTGTACCTGCATGGGTTTCATCTGGGTGCTCCAGTTTCTTCCCAGAAACCAAAATTGCCCATAGGTGATAATGTGAGTGTGTGTCTCCTTCTTAGCCTTGCAATGTTTACCCTGGCTTTTGCCCAAAGACAGCTGGGATTGGCTCCAGCTTCCTGGGATTTGCAACGGATAAGCAGCATAGAAAATGGATGGATGGATTACAGACAAATGGTTGCTAAATACAATAATTCAATTGCAAGAACTGTCTGTATTTCATTAATCATAAACTGCATTATTTGGGGGGGAAATATGCTCTGTCTTTCTAAACCCTAAAGGTTCTTTGTTTTGTCCCCTTTGGTGAACCATTCAAGTCTGCATGTACTTTAGAATGCATAAAAAGGGCCAAGCACACTGCTAAGGGTGCCTCAAAGTTTCTTTGCCATAAACGGGAAATTCCTCCGTTCTAGCGTTCAGCACAGAACCTTTAAAGGTTCCCTTAGTGGATAAGCCAAAGAACTAGGATTAGGATTTTAGATGTATCATTAGAGGGTAAACAGACACCCCTGAGAAATCCAAATTTCTGAGACTCCAGTACAACTCATAAATGTATGTATTTTTCAAATTGACAACATGTTTAGCATTTCACTCAAATGATAGATATGCACCGCTTACCAAATAGGTCTATTTATAGGACTTGGCAAATAGATTTAATATTAAACTCTAGCAACCTAACAGGTTCTTTTGTTTGGCCTCCTGGAGGAACCTAATAACAATGAGGTTTCCTTTTGCAAAAGATTCAAAGTAGAACCATTTGGCCATCTAGAGAACCTTATAGGAGTGCACTGTGTGTCACTTGGTAGCACGTATTTAACATTAATGCTATTAGTTCTACGTAGGTGTTTGACGAAGGTGGTGGATAAGGTTCTTACCTGGTACTTGTTCTCATAGTTGCGACAGTGCTCGGTAAAGGGCGTCTCCTCACCCTCAGCCAATAGGATGTAGCGGTGAGAAGCAGCTCTACGTCTCAAAGAGGGGACTTGAGGCATGGCACTTAGAGAAAGCGATGACATGTACTGAGAAGTCCGTAGCCTAGAGACGAAAACTATCCAGGGATATGAAGAATGGATATTATCTCATTATGTACAGTTCATGCTAAAGTGCACACATAATTTAATAAGAAACAATACTGTGTGAGGTGGAAATCACAACATGATGGGTTTTTTTTTACTCCAAATCTGGCAAAATAATTTCAAGAACATGCATTCTGATGGTAGAACGATTAACGCCAGTTAGTTTTACAAGCATTAATAGTTTGGAAGTCTTATAAGAGTGAGTTTTGACCAAATTTACTCAAGTGAATATGCAAAATAAACCTTAGATGATGATGATGATGATGATGATGATAATAATAATAATAATGCAATGTAATCTCATTAAAGATTATGTAAGGTGGGAACCTCAGTGCATGGTCCTTATCGTTTTCTTTTGAGAGAAGTCCAGACTTCTACTCATTTTCTACTCAATTTTAGACTTTCCTTGCCTAAATTTCTTGGTCATGTTTAAAATTTGCGTCTGAATGAATTTAGAAGCTTACGGTCCTGAGTACCATATAAATAATATCCCAATTCCCCCCCCCCCCTCAAAGATATCCAGACCTGTACAAGAGCCCTACAACATGAACCTATAGAAATATTAACCCGGAGGCATGAACTTATCACACCATTGTTAACTTCATTTAAAATTAGACATCATGCCACCATAGAACTATTCACAGCAAAAGGAATAGTTGCTAATTACCCCATGATAAACAATTAAAATTCATTAATGGGTATGACTCAACCATTATCAAGTCATTGAAAAAACAACAAAAAAACAAAAACAGACCTTGGATTACCGTAATGATGAAGATCTGCTAATCACTCTATTCTACTGGCTAAACACACAAATGTTGAGTTCCTTGAGAGTTTCTAGGCAATATGCCCCATACCCGCGTTATGTGGAAGCCTCGGCCACTCCGCCTGCCTAATGCCAATTTAAGACACCGTCCCAGGCGGCGAAACACGTTGGCCTCATATCCCGCCCTCTCTGTACGTCGGCCCATGGCTGTGAGCACCATCCTGAAGAGTTCTGTGTAATTCTGTTAAAAATAGTGAGAAGCCAGAACATGCCCTGCGCCCGTGTGTTGCCATGGTCAGGCCGAGAGATCCGAGAACAGCCGCGGATGATTGATGTGGAAAATTGCTGACGACACCTGCGTCATCCAATATCCTCAGAGAAAAGAGGGTAAAAGAATTCCATGTTGTTACGTACTAACCAATCAGTCAACGCCTGCATACGTGCTACATGTACACAATACTTCATGCCAATAGATAGGGTGAAACAAACACTGCAGGTTTCCAGGAATGAGAATGAGAAATCCCAAGGAGAGGTTAGTGTTATTGCACAAACACACCGTTCTGACACCTGCCAGAGACCTTAAAATAGAGCGAACCTGCTGCTAGACGAGCTTTAGCACTTCACACGTTGCCATTCCACAACACTCCTCTTTGGTATGCAAGTATGCTTAGTTCCACATGCTGACCATGCCAACAAGGCACAAGCAAGAGGTTGTATTGTTGAAACATTACAATGATTATAGTCAAAATGTTAGCTCCTATACTTGGCGTATATATTTGTTCCGTAATACATCTGGCCAGACCTCAAAGTGCTTCCACTCATGATGACCTATCAAACACTATTTTTGCTTTGAGCTTCTCAGAAAATGGTTATAAAAAGTATGCATCAGGGAGTGGGAGTCATTTGCAAAGCATTTAGTCACTCTTGGCCCTTTTTTCAGGAAGCAAAACAGACCCCAATATGCTGACCTTGGCCACCAGGAAGCAACACTCAGAGCCGGTTTAGGTGCAGGGCTGTAATTTTGTTTTAGATTGATCCGTAACACTCCCAGACTCAGGCTTTCTTCATTATGTAAGGGATATTATGACCCTAATCCCCTGGCTCCCCTTCAACAAAGCTAACATCTAGCACATTATATTACATCAAATTTACATTGAAGATTGACAGATCATAATGATTTCTGGGACATTGCCGGTGCCTTCATGTCTTGTATTTTTCACATTGCCTCAGTGAATATTTAGGCATAAGGAATAGTTACAGCTATAGTTAAGTCGGATGTATTTGCATATAAGCAGACAACAAAGACAACTGCAGAATATATAAAACATTCAACACGTTACAGGATTACTCATTCATTCCCCCCTCCTAGTTATTTTTTCAAATTGAGGTCATCATGTGGAAGCTATCCACTTAGAGTCTATGTACTTTCACATAAAACATTATATGAGAGAGAGAGAGAGAGAGAGAGAGAGAGAGAGAGAGAGAGAGAGAGAGAGACAAAAACAATGAAACCAAGGACCGTGAAAACTCTGGAAAGCAAACAGGATGTTCAAAGGTCACCATTTGTCTGATACTTTTCTACTTATATCCTAACCCACATCATATTTTGATGTGCACCCAATAATGGCAGGATCATGAACCAAGTGCACAAAAGGTAGTACCATGTTCCATGCTTATGGTTCTCTGGTGAACCATTCTGAGGGTTTCTTTTCACGAAAGGAATCCAAGAAGCCCTAAAGGATCATTTTAAAAACCAGTTATTGAACCCATGACATTATAACTTGATATTTTATTTCAAATCAACACCCACTTTTTTTTTTTTTTTAAACTGATGGATTCTCCTTTTTAAAGATAGGACATTGAACATGGTCAGTAGCAGCAGGTGAACCAAGCTATAAAAAAGCAAAAAAACCCAAAACGAAACAAAAAAACCCCCCACAAATCTACAAAAAGATTTTTCATGAAGGAGTTCTTTATTCATGACAGCAGTTAAAAGACGTTACTGCAGAGACACATCAACCTAGAAAGACACAGGAGTTCCAAAGACATTACATGTCCATCACATTAAGCAAGTCCAATCCATTTCTGGGTAGAAATCTCATATGTACTATTTGAACATTTAATTTCAGTGGAATATGCTTCCTGGTTGTCTTGTGAAACAAAATCAAAAACAAGCTGAAGTAGAAATGGGCCTTTCATTTTCCCAACAGCATCTGGTCATGAGACAACTGCTAGTTAATATGATTAGAATTATTGCTTCTTGGTATTTCAGAAAGAACCCTGCTTAGACTGGAGTAGCCTGTTAAATGAAAACTTCCAGAAATTCAGCACTGGCCTGGAGACTCTCAGGGAAAACCCTGAATCTGGTTGTGAAGGGCCATACTAATTTTCTGAAGATACGAGTCCACTTTCTAGACCAAGTGATGGTGACAAGAGCCTGAAAAATTGTCGGGAAGGCTTGACAAGGACACCGGATTTATTGCTATTCTGATCCACAGCATACCCACTACTCACAGGCCTGACTGTCCGGTTTGTAGTTGGTTGTAGTTACTGGATACAGTTTGAGAAGCTGGTGGAGGCAGGCGTGACAAATAATCAAACAGGTTTTTAGGTTTGCATGGATGTGCCTGAACAGGCTTTTGAAGGTGCTCAGCTTGATCACCATTCTGGACAGGGTCAGAAACCAAGACAGGACCTAGATGGTGCCAAGTCTGAAAGCCTTCTGAAGTTGCATCCTGTACAGGAGACACCAGATTCCACATTTGGCTTGGCTGCTCAGAATCCCGAACAGAATCCTTTTGAGAAAATGGAGTATTGAAACTTTTGAAAGGCATTTGCTTATACCTTCTTGGAAAAGATTTGTAGTTGGGCTGCACTGGCTTAAACGTAGAGTAAGACCTTTGACCTTGCCGGATTTCAAAGTACGGATTTTGGATTAAATTGGAGCTGCTAGAAGTGGGCTGCGAGTTTGCAGCATCATCTCCTGAACCATATGCATTTCCTGACTCTGTAAAACCATACATTGTTTCACTTGAAGCCACTGCAGAAGAAGAAGAAGGAGAACCATAACCAACTTTGGGGAAAGAAAGTCCAGCTTGATGTAATCGTTGAATGTAGTTACGTTGCTCTGATTCAGCACTGCTAGAGGGCATGTACACCGAGGTACCAGTACTTCCAGATGTGCCATGGATATATCCTGGTCTTGGAAACCTATATACAGAGCCAGTCAATGGTACTGCAGTAGAACTGGAATCATATAAAACACCTTTGGAAAAATCTGCTCTCTGATAACTACTCTGCACCGGTTTGGACATTTGCTGCACATACGTGGCTTGAGCTACCTTGCCATTGGCGGGTTTGTAGGTTTTGTTTGTTGAACTGTAGGCATTTCCCAGTTGTGTAAACCTAGGCTCTGTGGTCCTTGATTGTGGAATTGATGGATTTTTACTTGCCAAGAGAGGTTTAGGAGCAGTTATTGGCTTATTAACCATCTGAGGAGATTGGGATCTACTTTCATTTGGCACTTGAGGCTGGGAAGTAGGCCTTTCATAGTTCATTCCTTGGCCATCCTCAAAAACCACAGGAGATTCAGCAGTAGGTTCGGCAACTGTCACCAATGACTTAATGGGTGCACCAGGTTCATGACTACCCTGGGTTCTGTTGATAGTTTGTTGTAGTTGGTAGTCACTCTGATTTGGCCTAATAAATGTTATAATGGGGCCACTTGAGATCACCATACCACTTAGTGAGGGCTTATTTCTTGAAATATAGGTAGCAGGCACAGGGTTATAAGTATCCCCTGGTTGCGTGGCATCGTAACGGATCCGAGAGAACCCAGCCCTGTAACTATTTTGGCCATTTGATACAGGCTTCGATGCCACATAACTGCTAATAGAAGGCTTATCCCTTGCCGAAGGCATATTTCCAGA
Organism: Chrysichthys thysi; assembly: GCA_030068315.1. Classification (NCBI taxonomy): domain Eukaryota; kingdom Metazoa; phylum Chordata; class Actinopteri; order Siluriformes; family Claroteidae; genus Chrysichthys; species Chrysichthys thysi. The sequence continues at coordinate 3,400,294 of JAQLOM010000016.1, forward strand.
GGAGATATAGGAACGATGTGGTTTTAGAAGTCTATACACTGGGCCATATGATACAATACGAGGAGGATTGGAGTCATACTCAGCATTTTTGTTAGTTACAACAGGCTGCACATTTTTAACCAGATTAGAACCACTGACTGAAGGGCTAGAGTTTAAGGACGGGGCAAAAACCGGCACACCATGGATGTCTCCCAGTTGCATGAAGTCATCTCTTGATCCTTGAGAGACCAATCCAGAGGAAGTGGCACCAGAACTAGCAGCCTGCAACAATAGATCATTACTGCCACCTGTTGAAGCCATCTCAAAGCAGGGATTTTGGCCCTTTCCACCATTGCAAGAAACTTCCTGGGACAGGGGTTCACTAATCACAGGGGTTCTTTCTGCCTCAAGGAAGTTTCCTGGTTCACGTCCATGTTGAGATCCATAGCTGTAAACTGGACCAGAGCAGGGAGTTTACTAATAAAGATTATGTTTTGTTTACAGACATTTAAGTTCTGTAATGAACTCACCAGGTTTAGCTTTGAGGTTCACAGCAAGATTCAGCAAGAGTAGCCAATAAACCCTGCTAAACAAGCAACTAATTAAAAACTGTAAAAAAACAAAACAAAAAAAAAAAAAACATACCTAGATTCCATAATAAAAGATGCACATATTAAGCTCACCTCAAAGGCATGCTTGAGCCTACAGCAAACTTCAGTAACAAGCCTCAGAACCAGAACCAAAACCAACAACCATCAACTTCTATGAACTTTGTGTAATAGGAATATTAGGCTGAGCACACCAACTGCTCATTAGTGACTGCCTGAAACTCAGATTCACAACACCTGCTAATTATGGGAGTCACTAATTAGCAGTCGGGGCTCAACTCTTTCCACACAGAATGGATTTGAATAGTCGAGTAATTAGAGGTGGGTCCTATAATCTGCTCAGAAGATTGAGTGGGAGTATTTTTCAAGGAGAAAAATACCTTTAATTAGCCAAAATACTGCCATTGTTTCTTTTTCCTCCTATAATGCTTTGATGGTATAATATCCTCATGATAGTCTAATCCACAGTGACCCTCACCAAGATAAATCAGTTCCTGAAGATGAATGAATGGTTTTAATGTTGTCTGAAGTATTTCCCAAGCATTTTGGTACGCAGCTAGCTTGCTAGTTAGGCTACTCACTATAGACAAAAAAACAAAACAAAAAAGAAAACTGTCACCACTGAGCTTGCAAGCAAACTCAAACACGCCTTCATACTGTGGAGTAGACTTATTTAATGTGAATCGATTTCTGATGGCTTTTCTGGATAAAATGCTACTCTAGCGAGGTAGCTAGAAAGGTAGCTCATTACCTAGCTAGCAAGATTAGATTGGTGTAGAGTTATATTTGCTAATCAGATTCTCAAGTGAACAGAGTTCACAGAAACAACTATGAATTGTCGCCAAAAGCAATAACTAGTGGTCTTTTTGCTTGTGTCTTTTTGCATGAAAGAATCATAAGATATGGAAATAAAAATATATATATATACAGGTGTACACCCCCCCCCCACCCCCCACTGCCCCGAGTTATGATGGCCCGACTTACGATTTGTCAAAATTACGATGACAATTGTGATGCGCTAAAATTGTAAAATATTTAGAAAATGCTTAAAATTCGTGGGCAGGCATCGCTGGCAGGCCAGCCAAACAGCATATGATGTATGTGGACGTTTGGAGAACACTTGGAAGAACATGGATGACACCCAGAAGTGCGCAGATGACATATGATGGAGGTATGCGGACGATGCCTGGATCACTCACCACGCACGATGCCTCACGCTCATGGAGTTCCCTTCTGTATCGGTGTACTGTACAGTGCATTACCGTGGTTTTTTTTGTGTTCTTCAAGAGCTAATTTTAATTCAAAAGCATGTCTTCTACAGGAAAGGACTCCTGGGTAGGCTAGGCTAAGCGGAGCTAAGCTAAGCTAAGTCAGGCTGAGATACCAAAGCTAGGCTACGTGGTTCAGCACAGTGGTTCGATGTCCGATATTTTCGACTTACGATGGGTGTGGTGGAACGCATCTCCATCATAACTTGAGGACTACCTGTATATGGAACGTTCATGGAAAACCGAAACGTTTAATCCATCCAGTCGTAGTTATGGTCTAAGTCTAAGTCATTTGGACAGAAATAGAGATCTTGAGAAACACCCTTTAATCACATTTTTGTGATATCAGTGTTGCGAACCTCATATAATAATATTAAATGAATGATCCTCCTCCTGCGTTGTTGGCACCCAGGATAGAACTTTGACTCTACAGGGGTGAACTACCTCAGGGACTGGATTCCCAAAATTAAGCATGTGTATGTGCAGTATTTCTTTTTCTCAATCATTATTTGTACCTCGGTGTGTATCCTGTTTGCACACCCTGATTCCGAGACATTCATACATAAATAGACTTTCCGATTTTTTTAAATTGTTAGATAACAACCATGGTGAGTTTCCAGGCATTACAGTGAGTGAGATGGAAGATAGAGCCTTGAAAAATCTCATTTAAAGAAGTCACTGACATGTAACCCAGTCCGGTGGCAATCCTGTGGATCCATAACCACCGCACCGTAACGTCCGGCTCTCCAGATAGCACGGTAGATGAACTACGACAAAAGAATGTCAAACCATGTATGGAGTAACAAGGAACTTTAAGACATAATACACTTCCCTGAAGCGGGCGGACATTGTCTTGAACTTCATAATAAAATGCTGCGTTCTGACTGGTTAGAAGGTGTTGAATAATTTTCCATTCCAGCAGCTTGGACGATAATTCTGTCCGCAAAGATTATACTAATGCTTATTCTCATAAGTTCTCTTATTGTTTCTATAGTAACAGATGATTCACAAGTACCTGTGTTGTAGATAGGCCAAATAAATGGATTAAAAATCAACAACAAGAACATCATATAAACATGTATGGTGATGTTTTCTGTGCATTTCTTTAGCATTTATGGAAGGAGTCTCCAGTGTCAGCGCTTTGAACAGTCGGAGGTAACGCTGTAATAAGTTTTTCAACTTCGGGACACACAAAATAACGGCAAAAAATCAATTTCAGGGTCATACGAGTAACTTCTACCATGTTGTTGATTATTTCCCGATCACAGCAAGCTCTGTCGTGTTTTATTCCTTACATATTACGTGTCGGCGTACTGGAGATCATTGAGAAGCTCACTGAGAAAATCAGTTTATAGAGTTTTGCTGGTGATTTAACAGAATCCTGTTGTTCAAGTATTTAGAAATTGAATAGGCAAACGCTGTGTATAGAGTCATAATTTTAAAATGGATTAAATCTACATGTCTAAATCTAAACATGATTAATCTACAATTAATAAAAAAAAATTAGCTTCCTTTAAAAAGGTTTCTTTTAACTGATGTATATTGACCTGGAAATTAAAATACATTGTCCTCTAAAACATTGTACATCCATGAACACCATATTTGGATACCTCAGACATCTGTGCACACTTCCTGCCCCCTGCTGGTGAGAAATCTGACCTGCGTGCAGTTCAGTAGGCTGTGTAGGGGGGTTTATGGTGCCTGCAAATGAGTGCACTTCCCTGAGCATGGGCTTGAGCAGGAGAATAGCCTCCCATGCTGATATCTGAAGCTCCTTTGGTGTTTGTAGAGGTGAAGGAGAGAGCAAGTGGCGTGTATGCACGCTTCAGTCATATCTCGCATTCGTTTCAGAGAAAGAGTTTGGTGGTATTTATATGAAGGGCAGATAAAGCTGAAGGACCACTTCATATTACATGTTGTTTTGCTTTCTGATTTTCTTGGTGGGGGTCGTGTGGGCAGCAGGATGAGAAGGTCAGCCCAGACTTCTCTATACATTAGCTCCACATCCCGACTCCTCCTGAGGGATTCCCATTCCCAGGTTGAACTGTAAGATGTATTGTTTTTAGCAGATCCCGGGTTTGAAACATCTCTAGCAGGAGCTGACCCAGCGGCATCTTTGTAAGGTGCCCGAACTACATCATCTGGCTGGATGCAATTGGAAGGACGGCTAGATTTTTCAAAGCTATCTAGACTAACTAGAGACTACCCCCAATCAATTCTGTTCATAAATCTGTCTAAAAATTAGCAACTTCCTTTTTAAATGATTTTTAAATGGTTGTTGTTTTCTTTAGGGTGGCTCGTGGTGTGGTGGTTAGCCCTGTCGCCTCACAGCAAGGAAGGTACTGGGGTCGATCCCCGGGGTCGACCTGGGTGCATTTCTGTGTGGAGTTTGCATGTTCTCCCCATGTCTGTGTGGGTTTCCTCCGGGTACTCCGGTTTCCTCCCACAGTCC